>CM048820.1:3639457-4239457 GCA_026586065.1 Dioscorea zingiberensis | reverse complement strand
AAAACTTGAATTAGTTAAAACTAGTAAACATACTAGCTAATTCATAAAACAGATTAATTTATACTTTTGTTGTTTAAATGTCCATGTACATAAGCACATATAGATTTCTCAGTGAAATGAGATGGATAACCAGATTAATAAATCATAAACAAACATTGATATTTAAGACAAATGAAATAGATAAATAGAATGATAATTGACAAATGATATAGATAAACATATTGAGTAGACATTGAGTATTTTCATTAATTCAAATATAAAAAAACACACAATTGCGCAAACTTATGAAAGAATAGAAGAGGAATTTATGTATCTTCTTGATATGCTTGTCTAAGAGTGTACTGAGAGAGAGATTTATACAAACTTATTGATCTCTTATCACCCTTTGTTCCTTTATATATGTATGTTAATCCTATTATTATGAATCAATAGAAGCATAATGAATTTGGATATTCTATCTAAAACTCTTGAGAAGAATTTTATGAAATGTTATTTTTGGACTTCAAGATTTGATTATGCCCCCTTACATTTGAACAATCTCATAAAATGGAGGATAAAGTGCTAAACTTAGATATTGATAGACCCTAACTATATATGACATTTATTGTTGATCTTCTTTTATTGTTCTTTGTGGGATAAAATCTAGCAAACTAACAATAAGCTTTACTACCTTTTCATGTCAATTTGTTTTTAACTAGTTCTAATCTAAATTTTGATCATCTTTTTATGTAAACCCTGTATAATTTGGTTGCCTATTTCCACTATCAAGGCAAGTGATGAAGAGTTTTATTGTCAAACTAATTAATAGTTCTTTTTTTTCATGACTATTCAAATCATCTCAATGGATGTAAAGGGCAACCCGGTGTTGTAATGCTCCCGTTATGCACGGGGTTCAGAGAAAGGTCGGGCCACTTTGGTCTATTGTACGGAGTCTTAATTACCCTGTCTTTTTTTACAAGAGGCTTTTTCCACGACTCCAACCCATGATCTCCAAGTCCCAGAACGACAAATTTACCGTTGCGCCAAGGCTCAATATGGATGTAAAGGGCGGCCCGATACTACAAAGCTCCCGTTATTTACAGGGTTCGGGAAAGTGTTGGACCATTTTGGTCTATTATACGCGCGCAATCTTACCCTTTTTTTTTTTTTGCAAAAGACTATTTCCACGACTCGAACCCATGATCTATAGATCACATGACGACAATTTTACCGTTGCGCCGAAGCTTCCCTTCAAATCATTCAATGCATGTATCTAAGATAAAAAATTAGTAACTATCTAACGAATTTGGCAAGCCTGTTTTTTCACACAAATAGAATAATGGCTTGCCAAATTCCAATTCTGTAATTTTAAATGGATTCAAAGCACCATCTGATCTATCTGGACATCAAAAGGTACCTGAGAGCCATAAAATTCAAAGGAAATTAAACAAGATCAAAGGATGCATGCATGTCCATTAATCCTCCTCATCTCTTGATCATAGGATAGAAAACAAGCTACTGATCTACATAGAAATAATAAAAATAAAGAATAAGAGATACAATACCTCATGAAGAAGACATAGAGGTCTTCTTCAGTGAGAGGGTAGCCATTGGAGAATGTGACGAAGAGAGTCCGGTCATCTCTGGACATGTCATGGCGGTTGTGGGCGGGCGGTGGAGAGCCGGAAGAGGACGAGGAGTTGATCATGGAGAGAGGATGATAAGGTTGAGCGGTGTAGTTCATCTGATGGCCGGAAGTGGTGGAATGTCGGAGAGAGTGAGACTGTGAGTGGAGGTTGGCGAGGCCGCTGTCGATCGGAGTTTCGAAGAGGAGGTTGAGCTGCTGGCGGAAATTGATGGCGCGCTGCATGTCCTGCATGCGAGGAGGAGATGAGGAGGAGGAGGCTTGATCGAGATAAACGTTGGAGAATTGGAGCATGAGGCGATCGAGGCGGAGCTCGTCGGCTTGGCGTTGGATGTCGTCGAAGGCTTTGAAGCAGACGGAGGAGAGGTAGTAGGTGATGCCGTGGATGGCAGAGAGGCGGAGGTCGGCATTGGGGCGGAAGGAGTCGGTGGGTTCGAGACGGAGGGCGTCGATGAAGGCCTCGGCTACGCCGGCGAGGAGGAGGAGGGCGACGGGGGAGAGGGATTGGGCATGGCAGATGATGTCAGGGTGGCCGATCTCGGCGAGCCAGAGCCAGAAGGAGATGATTTCCATGGCTCGGAAGGGGTCGAGAGATGCATCGAGGACCATGCGAGCGTAGAGCCGGCGCTCGCTGGCGTGGTAAGCTTTGATGGCTTCGACGGGGATGGAGGAGGAGGAGGAGGAGGAGTCCATTGGAGGTGGTGGTGGTGTTGTTGGATGGAGGAGAGAGTGATGGAGAGGAAGAAGAAGAAGAGAAGAAGAAGAGAGATTAATGAGTGTGAAGAGTATTAATGGGAGAGAGAGAGGAGAGTATTGAAGGAGTGAGAGGAGGAGGAGGAGAAGATGGCCAGGTTCGGACGCTTGGAAGGAGAGAGTTGGAGCATGGGAGTGAATTTGGTGGAAGATAACGTTGGCTTAATATGGCAAGGTGTTTGGCCTTTGTCTCCATGTGGATGTATATGGCGGCACTGCCAGTGCATGGCATGACTCTCATGTGTTGGTTGTGTTGGTGGTTTTGAATTTCTATAAGGTGGGCCTCACTTCACTGAACTCAATAAAAAAAAGCCAATGCGGTGCTACAAAGCTCCTGCTATGCACGAAGTACAAAGTTCCTGCTATGCACGGAGTTCGGAAAAAGGACGGACCACTTCACCGGAGTCAATTAATTTAAGTTTTATTATTTGTTTGTTTATTTTGCTTTGAGATTATGATATGATGAAATTATTATTTTATACTGATTATTATAATTTTGGTATAAATTTATTGTAATGAATTTATTTTGGGAAAGTGATTTTATTTGTGTAAAATGAGTATTTTGAATGAGAGAGAAAGGAGAGGCTTCAAGCCTGGAAGTGGGCTCATCGGGATCCAAGCTAAGGAAGTCAGACTGGAGGATGCTCATTAACGAAATCAATACCAGAATTGCCACATGGAAAGGAAGATTTGTCGTCACTACGAAGGATAAACACCCTGCTTAACTTTGTCATATCCGCAATATTCCCAAACTATTGGATCCCCATTTATCGTCTACCAGAATGGGTAGTTAACCAGATTGACGTAGTGAGGCGTGATTTTTTTATGGAAATTAAGGGGCAACAACGAAGGCCAAGAAGTACAGGTTGGTGAACTGGGAATGGATATGTCGTCCCAAGGAATATGTGGATGGGGGATAATAAACCTTCGTAGCTTTAAATATATGACAATACTTGGAAAATGGTGGTGGAGGCACCTGATAGGGGAAGAAGGAGTAATATTATATGTTATGAGTACAATAGCATAATGGGTATAGTGGCACTCTTGTAATTTTCTTTATTTTCTTTATATATTTTTGTACAAAATATTAGTATAAACAGTAATAACAGGGAACAATAAGCAAGCGTTTTTCAATTCTTTGGAATAAACATGGTATCAAAGCCTTTCGGCTACTAGGGTTTCTCGGTTCCCTATCGATCGTGTACGAGGCTCCCTGTTTCCAATCACACATGTTACTCCAGCTTTTTCACCCTATTACATGTGCTGATCCAAGCTATTAGCTCCCTGCCTATCGAGCTCGAGGCACTAGTTTTTTAGTTGATCACATAGCTATCGCATTTTCCAGTCGATCGCACACACTACTTCAGTTTCATGTCAAACTCGTGTGACATTCAGTTGTTGCTCCTGTGTGGACCCACTCTTCCCTACGTACATCGTACAAAGATAAGACCCTCTAATTGATTAGATACAAGAGGGTATATATGGTGACCCCTGCTACAGGCTCTTCCTTCATTCCTAGGTATTGTAAAATTCTACCCCCGGGGACGTGATGATGGGTCTTCTCGTGTGAACGTCATGCTCACGTCTAAATGAGCCATTTAGAAGAAACTCTCCTGATGGCTCATTTTATCGTCTAAAGGCAAAATTGGTGGCCAAATGCTACACTCAGATTTATGGTTTGTATTTTTTTTTTATAAACATTCTCCTCAATTACCAAAATGACATATGTTCGCCTATTTCTTGCTCTTGCAACTATGTTTCATTGGCCTCTACACCAACTAGATGTCAAAAATGCTTTCTTTCCTGGCGATTTGACTGAGGATGCCTATATGGAGCAACCATCTAAGTTTGTTGCTCAGGGGTAGACTCATCTAGTTTGCAAGTCGAAGAAAGCTTTATATGGCCTCAAACAATCTCCACAGTCATGGTTTGGGTGGTTTAGTGATGCAGTCAGTAAGTTTGGCCTTACTCGCTATGTAGTTGATCACTAAGTGTTCTATAGGAACGTTGAAGGTAAGTGGATATGATTATGATTGTTGGTATGTGTTGATGACATCATTATCATAGGCAATGACATGATCGGCATCCAAAGCCTTAGAGGCTTCCTACACCAACAATTAAGTACCAAAGATTTGGGGCCCTTACGATACTTCCTTGGTATAGAAGTTGCCAATAGGGTTGTAAATGGGCCGAGCTTGATTGAGCTTGGCCCAACTCGAATTTGGCTCGAAATAGCCTAACTTGAGCTTAGCTCGAGCTTGAAATTAGCTCGAATAAGTTTGCTCGAGCTCAGCTCAATTTAGCTCGAAATTAAAAACTTATTTATAAATTAATTTTTTATATTATATATTATATATTAATACTAAATATTAAATATTTTATTCATATACTATATTATTTATTAATATTTATTAATATTTATTAATATTTATTAATATTTATATTATATATAATAATATATTAATATTAAATTTCGATCGAGCTCGACTCGACTCGAGCTTGGCTCGAAGGCTCGAAATTCCGAGCAGAGCTTGAGCTTTTACCAAGTCTATCTCGAGCTACTCACGAACAACTTGATCGTTTGACAACCCTAATTGCCAAGTCTAAATATGGTATAGTCATATCTCAAAGGATGTTCTAGACTTGCTACAGGAAACATGTTTGCTAGGTTGTAAACCTGTAGATACTCTTATAGATCCGAATGTGAAACTCAATAATGATGATGGAGATCTCTTTACAGATATAAGTCAATATAGGCGGCTAGTTGGGAAGTTACATTACCTGAATATTGCTATGGGTGTAGTAAGTCAATGTCTCCAAGCCCCTCACACTTCTTCTCATTGGCATCTAGTGATTCATATACTAAGATATTTAAAAGGTGCACGAGGAAAGGGTCTACTCTATAAAGATAATAAACATAGTGTTATTCATGAATACTCCAATGTTGATTGGTTGGTTCTCCATCAGATCGACGGTCCACTACAGGTTATTGCATTGTAGTGGGGGCCAATTTGGTCTCATGGAAGAGCAAGAGAAGATACTGTTATTGCTAGATCTAATGCAGAATCTGAGTATCGAGCTATGGCCTATGCTACTAGTGAACTTCTTTGGATCAAACATTATCTTGAGGAACTGGGTATTTTATATTCTGAATCTATGGAATTAACTTGTTGTAACTAGGCAACTATTCACATTGCTTCCAATCCAGCTTTCCATGAGTGTACTAAGGGCGCGTTTGGTTGTCAGCAACCGGAATGGTTATCATTTCTTACGCAGTGTATTCCGTCGTTTGGATGACAGGTATAGGATTCATTCCGATTTAATCAAGGAATGTCATTCCTTAAAATGGGTTCTTTGCATTCCGCCCAAATTGGGCGGAATGGAGCATTCCCGGACTGGGAAAAGACATTTTTACCCTCAATTAAACCAAACGCCAGGGTTCGCCTCGCTGCTCTCTTCTCCCTCAACGACACCCTAATCCCCATTGCCACTCCATCCTCTCTCCGGCCGTATAAACCCTAGCATGCTTTGTTTCTTCTTCAGCTCAAGCATTCACCTCTCCTTCTCTTCATTGATTCTTTGTTTGGATTAATTTAATGGAGGTGGTGAGAACAAGCAGGTGGTGCTCAAATGGTTTGTGGTTGGAGCTCCAACGGAGAAGGACATGGAGGTGAGGGAGGGGATGGCTACGCTCAAGGCCCCAACGGGGTCTGGTGGGTTTGTTGTTAAGAACCTGTACAATTTCTGTTAAAAAATATGTTATTTTGATGAAATTGTGGAAATTATGGAGAAATTCATCGTTTTTTTTGGTACATATGCTGTATTTAATCATGATGTTTCATGTTTTTCTCATCAATTTCTGTTAGAAATGTTATTTTGATGAAACTGTGGAAATTATGGAGAAATTCATCCTTTTTCTCATCAATTTTTGTGAGAAATTGGGAGGTTTACTGATGTGGTTTTGTGATTTGATAATGAATGTCATGTGTTCGTAGTTTTGCCTCAATGATGTCCGTGAGAAATTATTAATTATTAATAAACCATAACAGTTTTACTATATATTTATTCATAATAATTAATAATTAAATTATTAAATCAATCTTAAAAAATAATTATTTAAATAATTATTTATATTTAACAAACATATTATCCTTACATATAATATTAGTTATTTGTACAAGAGCATAAGAGTCATTTCATCACATATATCTTCTTTTTTTTCTCATTCCCAATAAACTATCATTCCAATCCCTTCCAACCAAACACAGTTTTCATTCCCCTACTTTTCATTCCCCCTCATCCCATACCCATACCCATTCCCATTCTCATTCCTATTCCGCCAACCAAACGCCCCCTAAGCACATTGAACTTGAGTACCATTTCATTTGAGAAAAGCTTCTTCAAAAGATAATTCACACTACCTATACTAAGATTGAAGATTATAGAAGATCTCTTCACAAAAGTTGACTATCATCACTAATCAACTATTAAGGAATCCTACAAGGGGTGGAACCTTCCACCATAGCCATGGCCTGGAATGTGTGATTGGAGTGTAATGCGTTTTCACAAAAACTAAATTGATTGATTGATTGATATCGACTTTTTAACTCTTTCTTGGTTTGATGGAGCTCCTTCATCCAAGAGGCCAAAACTAATTGCAATGGAATCCATCTTAAAAAGGAGCATGGCGTTCACACAAGAAGACCCATCATCACGTCCCCGAGGGTAGAATTTGATAATACCCAGGAATGAAGGAAGAGCCTGTAACATGGGTCACCATACCCTCTTGTATCTAATCAATTAGAGGATCTTATCTTTGTCCGATGTGCGTAGGGAAGAGTGGGTTATTTTATTATTATAAGATTAATGGAAGAAAAGGTTTTTTCTTCCACTTGGGTAACACCCCCGATAGGATACAAGATATATGGGGGAGCAATACCTAATCAACTATCTAAAAAAGTCCGCAAGGAGTGGAACCTACTCACCATGGCCATGGCCTGGAATGTGTTGTTGGAGTGTAACAGAAGATGTTTTCATAACAAACAACGCGTTTTCACAAAAAATGTTCGAGATATCGGCTTTCTAACTCTTTCTTGGTTTGATGCAGCTCATTCATCCAAGAGGTCACCATAGACAATACCCAAGAATGAAGGAAAAGCCTATACCACAGGTTACCATACCCCCTTGTATCTTGTCAGAGGATCTTATCTTTGTACTATATACACAACCTTTATCATTTAATGAATGTGGCTTATCCACTTTATCTTTTTTAAAAAAAAGGAGGGTGGAAGAAAAAGTTTTTTTTTCTCTCTGGTGTTTTCTCCCCTCCGTTGTTTTTCAAGATTGATCTAAATGTGTTGGGGTACTGGATTGGAGTACGAGAGATTGATAGTGGGATCACATCATTGTTTGTAAAAGAGATCCCTATACTCCCATTGTAATTTAAAAGTGTATTATTGCTTGTCTGTCTTGCATGTGGATGTTGCTCAATCGTGAGTGAATCGCATAAATCTTGATATCTTTATTACTTGGTGTTTGCTCGAATTCTCTTGGAACATTATCATAAACTTATATCAACTATTGCTGATATTAAGTTGGTTTGTTTCTATTCTCACAGTAAAAGGAAAGTGTTTAGATTTGAAAACTTTTGGTTTGAATTAGATCAATGTCACCAAACAGTTTGTAAAGCTTGGAATTACAGCTCTAGGGCTTCACCCATGCATACACTTTCACATTCTATTGCTCACACTAAAGATTATTTAACAAGATGGAAGAAAACAAGACTAACATATATAGAAGGGTTAAAACCATTTTTGGTCCCTGAAAACGTGACCAATGTTCATTTCCATCCCAAAATTCAAAATTTGTTCAATATGGTCTCTGTGTATTGCATATTTTGACATTTTGGGTACCTATATATTCCGTATTTTGACATTTTTGGTCCCTATTGCTGACGTGGCGGTCATGTGGAATACCAATGAAAAGCATATAATCTTTTTATTATTATGTTTAGGTCGTTATTTTGCTGATGTGGAGTGATAAGTGGCAGTATATGCTTATGTGGACTGTATTGAACAAATTTTAAATTTTTGGGATGGAAATGAACATTAGTCCTGTTTTCAGGGACCAAAAATGGCTTTAAAAAGGATATCAATAGGACTGAAACTAGTATAGCCTTCCTAGAGAATCTAGAAAAGCAAAACACCTTCTCTGAACTTGATGCCATAGCCCTAAAAGCCTCTACAATAAGCATGCTGCACTAATTAGGCAAAACACAATTAGATTAGGCAAAACACAATTAGATGGGCACAAAGGTCCAAACTATTATGGCTAAGAAATGGGGATTTCAATATTGGATTCTTCCACAGACAAGCAAAGATAAGGGGGAATAGAAATAAAATTCCTGGGCTTCTTAATGAACAGGGGGACATTATAACTGATCATCATGGGATTGGGAATCTTTTCCAGGATTTTTATTCAAAGTTATGGTCTCCATCACATTCAAAAACCCTAGATGATCTTGTCCACATGCTGCCCTCTGATCTCCCTACAATTTCTGAGGATGATATACAAATGTTAACCAGGCCTTTCACTAGCATTGAAATTCATCAGACACTAAGATCTATGGGTAGAGGAAGAAGCCCAGGCCCTGATGGTCTTAATGTAGAGTTTTATCTATTTTATTGGGAATTAGTGAAAGATGCTCTGGTTACATCCACTGAATACTTCTATCAATCAGCAACTATCCCCTCTGCATGGGGCAGAACTTATATAGTCCTCATTCCAAAAACAAATTCCCCAACAAAAGTAACTGACTACAGACCTATATCCCTTTGTAATGTGTGTTATAAAATTATTACAAAGATGCTGGGCAATAGATTAAAAAGTGTTATGTACAAGCTCATTGGAACTGAACAAGCTGGTTTCCTTCAAGGAAGATCAGCCAGTGATAACATTATTGTTGTCCAAGAGCTAGTTCATTCATTAGAGACTGATTCCCAAGTCCTCCCTAGGATGATGCTTAAAATAGATGTAGAAAAGGCATATGACGCCCTGGGGTAGAATGCCATCCTTGCCACTCAGAAGAAAATGCACTTCCCTAATATTTGGATCTCTTGGATTAGGTCTTGTATATCTTCTGCTACTTTCTCTTTTCTTATAAATGGGCAGCCCTCAAATTGGATGACAAGCCATAGGGGGGTTAGACAAGGTGATCCCCTTTCCCCCTATTTGTTCCTCCTAGTATCCCAAAACCTCACAGCAATCCTCAATCAAGCCATGAAACTGAATATGATTCCTGGATTTGATCAGAGGCTAGCAAACAACTTCAATCATCTGATGTTTGCAAATGACCTTATAATCATTACTAGGGCATTTAGACTTGCAGCAAGGAACTGCAAGCTGTGTCTCAATATATACAAAGACCTTACAGGACAGAAAGTAAATTTTTCAAAGTCCACTTGTCAATTTCCCACATGGATAAACATAAGGATTAAGTCCTCTACTGGTAACATTCTAGGTATGACACCTGGTGCCTTTCCCTTTAAGTATCTAGGGGTCCAGATTTCTCCAAAGAGGATAACTATCAAACAATGACAGCCCCTGATATATAGAACCAAAGCTAGCCTGAATGCATGGAACCTTCCAGCCATTTTCCTAGCTGGGAGAGCTGTTTTGGCAAATTCCTCTCTAATGTCTATACCTATCTACCCCCTATCTTGCACACCAGTCCCTGATACTATACTTGACCTAATCTCCAAGCTGACCAGATCTTTTCTTTGGGGGAGTGGCACTGCTGGTAGCAGATCCCTCCATTCCATAGGATGGACTACTACTACACTTGATAAGTCTGAGGGAGGACTAGGAATCATACTTAAGGAAAACCAAGATAGCATTAATGACAAAAAATCTATTTGTTGTACTAAACCAAGAGAATAAATTATCGGTTCAACTTTTCCATTTCAAGTATGGCTACATCAACCCATGGACTAAGCACAACAAGAAAAATGTATCCAGCTTTTACCAAACCCTGCTCAGAACAATGTCTGTGGTTAGACCCAATCTATGTCTAGATAGATGCAATCCTGAAACCACTAATCTCATGAATGATGCATGGCTTTTTGAGATCCCCATCTCTATGAAGCCAACACTCATTAACATGCAATGTCCACTGGAAACATTGAAAATTACAGACCTCATGGATGGGGATCAACTGAACCATAACATTGTTACAAATTGCTTTGGTAATCTATGTGATTGGAGTAGACTAGACAAACTAGTAAAGATTGATAACCAACCAAACCACTAGGTTTGGATGGTAAAGTCTCCAACTGCAAGGATAACCATTGCTATATATAAGCACTTGAATCTAGAATCTACAGGTTCAGCAAATACATGGAAAGGTTGGCACAAGACCTGGCAATTGATGGTGGCTCCCAAGGTAAAAACTTTTATATGGAGGATGTCACATGGAAGATTGCCCACATACCAATATATGTACCAACTCAACATTGGGCCCTATCTTCCATGTCTATTCTGTGGCATTCACAATGAAACAGAGGACCACATTATATATGAATGCAGATTTTCAAGACAATGCTGGGAGAGGATATTCAATATCCCTGACATTACTAGAGAACTAAACAGTCTGACTGCGGGAGATTGGCTCTTCAGGCAACACAGAAATGGATACAATGACACCCAGACTTTTCAAGCCTTGGTGGCAAATATGGCATAGTGCATCTGGAAGGCTAGATGTGACTTGATCTTTAACAATAAAAGGACTCAGCCAACCTAGCTATTCCAGCAAGCCTGCAACAGCACCTGGGAACAAAACAACAAGAACAGGATGAAAATCAGGGAATATCTCTTCAACTCAGTATATTATAATACAATCACTGTTTTGTGTGATGCAGCCTGGTCCACTGATCAGACTCTTTGTGGTATAGAGTTTCTGGTGATTAAAGGAGCAAACACTATTATAATGGTTGCATCAACAAATGTTGTTGTTGATTCAAGCCTACAAGCAGAATTACTGGCCCTGGAAACTGCTGTCAAACAATGCGAAGAAAGGAACTTGGTGCCTAACAAAGTCTACACTGACTGCCTGGATATTATTCAGATACTTGATGAAGTTAGTCCACTGGAGGCATGGCAAATACAGGAAGACACTCAACAGATGATTAATCTTACCAGAAGACTTCCATGAATGGAGATAAACTATTGCTCGAGAGAATTGAACTATATTGTTGACCTACTAGCCAAACATGACCGAAGAAATCCCCAACTGTCACTATATCATCAGGGAAATGATAGACCCATGGCTGGAAGATGCTCTACTAGCAGTTGGAATGCACTTCTGATGTGGCAACAAGCAACCTTTTTTTTATCTGTATTTTGGTTTTTCTTTTCTTTATTATCAGCTTGGAAACAAGCTCTCTACTAGTCAAAAAAAAAAAATTAAATTAAATTAAATTAAATTTGCAAAGTAACAATCCGAATGTTTTCGCATCATTTTGGTAGATTATTTTTTGAATTGCAACTTTATAAATTGAATAATGTAATTTCAATTTAGTTGCCCTATGATCTGAAATTTAGTTCAGTTCAACACTCACTTGGTGGTCCATTGTCAAAATAAATAAATAAATAAATAAAATTAAAACAAAAAAATTATATTTGTTTATAGTAATGAAAGTGTATGTATACTATTGGAACCGATGAATCTATAAATATAATTTTAATTTGGTTTATATTCAGCACTCACTTAGCACCATATGAATCATACAAAGAGCAAAATCATCAAATAAAATTCCCCTATTTTGTTCTTTCTTTTCCTTCCCTTCTATATCATGTCTCTCATGCAAAATTTCTCCTCATACCATTCTTTTGCCTTTTAGTAATACCTCTCCATTTTTTTTTCAGCTTTAGATATATTGAATTTAGAATTTTTACATCTATCTCGTTAAATCATAATATACATATTTATGAAAATAAACACAATACACCGAATGCTGTTAGTAAATAACCGATACCAATTATCCCCTAATGAATCCCAATCTGAACATTTAAATAATAATAAAGAGCCGAGACAAAGTTCTCACATATACATATGATTAAGGCATGAAGAACAACTTGATTAAATCCTACTTGACAATATCTACATGCTTCTGTATACATATAGAGGCCATTAGTCTTGTGTGTTTTTATCGAGCATAGCTTCATCGGTGCTGCAACTATCAGTAGAAAAGGCAATCCGTTCTCTAATGCACTTCACCAGGCTGAAGGTTTCTTCATTACATTCAATGGGGCATCGTCTAAAGCTCTGTTAATTGCATAATTATATCAGTGAATTAACTTGATCCAGAATGAGAATCGCCTGAAGCTGCTTACCTCAGAAGACCATAACTGATCCCCTTCTTTGCGAGGAATTATATGGAAATGAGTCTGTGATAGAGGGATACCGCAAAATGATTTAAAAGTTAAACTAAAGATGTAATTTTACGAGTGAAAGTCGAGGATTTAACTCACATGGAATATTACTTGGCCTGCAGCTGAACCATTGTTGACCAATAGGTTGAATGAGTCTGCACCATTGGAGAATTGACCAAAACAGATTAATGAAAGAGAAGAAATTTAAAAATAAACCACAAACATGTGAGTTGGACCAGCGAGCCAGGCCAAGGCACAGCCGGTTCACCTCCCCATGTTACCTAAAATATCTTCCCTCACAAATTACATCTGAAAGGTCAAAGCAGTAGTGCATGATATGTAACATTTATGATAGTGCTTTGTAACGGTTTTGTAACTGCTTTACTGATGATTATTTTTCAATGAAACATGGTTTATCCATATTTATCAAAATAAATAAATAAATAAACCACAACTATCATCATATGAATCAAGACTTCACTCGAGAATATTGGCTTAGTCAAAGTCATAGTAAGCCCTGCAGCATTTATATACTAAGCTTGTGCAAAAACTGGTGTAGTTCCTCACTAGTAGGGCATCTTCCAGAGAGGAATATTTGCTGTTGTGCATACAAAGAATTCAACTTTGTTTAGCCCCACTTACCACAACGAGCAGCTTTCATGATTGCCTTGCTAAGAAATGGTACAGTAGAACTCATGGCCGCTACAACCTACATAAGAATATTTCAAAATTTGAGCATAGTAATAATAGAGACATTCCTGGAAAGCTAATCAATCCATGTAAATATAGCTAGACCTACACATTAATCATGTCAGAAGTTTAAAGATATCTATCTCAAAATCATATCCAAAGAAGTTAAGAAACAAGAAGGGCAGTGGGAGGCACAAACAAGCTAGAATACATGATAGAACTAAAGAACAACATGCATTGCCATGAAAGAAATCATGTGTGGCAAATCTGCAGATTGAAATCAGGGCTGCAATATGTGCCTGAACCAGCTTATGCTGATTCTTGAGGGCCAATCACAGTAGATTCATGACAATCGAAAACAAGGAGGTCTCCTAGAATGGAATGGACTATGAGCATGACAATCATCTTCACAACTACATTCTGGTTCATATTAAGTGGAAAGGCCCAGCATTGACCGCAAGGAATCACTCAACTGAAAGGCTTGGTATGAAACTTATTATGTTACTTTACGCAAATATAAAGGATGAAGGATATGTAAAGGAACATCGTTAAGATACATAAGACTGAGGCTTCCATCCCCTTGTTCTTCAAAATTAATTGCTTGCTAGTATTGAAGAATGAAATGTCATGTTTGTGATGGTCCCTATAGATCTGAACTCTACATCAATTTACCACTTAATGTACAACACCAGTATGGTCAACCACAAAATGATTAGTTTCATAATAACTGTAATTATTTTCATCGCGGACATCCAATCTCTTTTTGCACGCTAGCACCAAATTAAGAAAAATAGATGTATAACACAAGTTCATCCTCCTATCCAACCTAATGTTCTTGGTCAAGAAAGATTTGACAAATGGACATGCTAGCAAATGAGCTACAAAAGTGAAGGCCTACACTATCACCAGAAATCTTTAACCTTTAAGTACCAAGATGGAAAGAAAACTCTATAGCATCTACAGTTTTTTACAAAACAGTCAAAGAAGATAAACATCCTTTTCCATTTTCTTCAAATAGAGCCACTTTAAATTGCTGTTTTCCCTCTAGTTGATGCCAATAAAGCCTTGGAATCAGATTAAAGATAAAGGAAACATAACTGTTAAGCTAACTAGACAATTGAAGAAGATAAAAACCATTTATGATCAGAATAAAAAATACTCACAGAAGGAGGAGTCCCTTCCAATGAAGGAAAATGTGACTTCGGAAGGATAAGTGAGTGCCTACAAAACAAAACAAATAAACACATGAGGCAATCCACCCAAAAAAAAAAATAAATAAATAAAATAAAATAAAATTCCAAGATTTAGAAGGCATGCAAGTGTTTCAAACCAACAAGATTGTACCTTACCCCTTACTAAGTGGGTTGGAATCCAAAATGCATAGGCATATATCATCTTCATACAGCTGCACAAAGAACAAACTGATAAATAACCAAATTTAAAGGACTTGTGTGCATCCCATTCAATATATGACTTTGTCTAAGGCTTGACAGGGATAATTAGAGCTATGCAATTCAACAGTTTTGAAAAAACAATCAACTACACAAAAGCCATCATGTGGTCATTTCATATCCTTACCATATTTTCTTTTCACCTTTCTTCATGTCTACAATACAAAAAAAAAGTAAAAATTCTATAAATGTGGATAAGCTACTAGAAGCACGGCACAAACGTGGTTCGAACCCTCAACCTCTCCTTGTGAGAGGAAATGGGCTAGCCAACTTTCTTTGTCAAAATTGCTACAATACACAAAATTCAACAACCTCAATCCTTACATAAATCTCTCCCAGAAATCATAAATTTTCAGTTAGTAAAACCTAATAAATTGATTTTAAACAACTAACTTAAGTGCCCACCTTCTGTCTTTAAGCTCCCTTCTATAGATATACATTTTGTTTTACAGTTTTACTCACTCATCAAATAAGTCATCCCTAACCACACATTGTTATGGATTCCATAATGCAACACCAACAATCAACACACTGCATGATTTCTCATATCAGGGAGAAACCACTTATAAAATAAGCCTTATTACTCTCGGATTATCAAAATACCAAACAAACACAGCAAAGTTGAGAACTTCAGGGTCTGTGACGCACGAGTGAAGTCAAGAGAATCTCCCTAGCATTGATATGCTTCAAGGAAGAAGATGACAACCGTTCTTTCCTGCTCTGACAACTCCAAATTGAGAACAGCAAAGGTATACACTGTATTCAACTCCAAATTGACAACTTTTATCCATAAACTAACACAATTTGTTTTTCTGGTATTATTCTACTATGAAAAACTAAAAATCAATAAAGATCAAAGATCACAGTATTTCACATCCAAATATAGAAATTAGCGGGCAAAGTAACATAAAAAGAAAAATTACACAACTAATCGAAAAACAGTAGGGCAAGCATCTATCGAACTTGAATACCTTGAAAGCAGGGGATTCGCCTCCAATGATCTTGCAGAAAACGCAGCCATTATCTCCCGCAGAGGCAGCCGAAGGCGAGACGGAAATCAGAGACCGCAGCGGATCACCGCCTCCGGCGACGGTAGGGCGGAGATGGGAACCGATGACAGCAAGCCGCCGTGGTTGTCGCTCCATGAACGACCACGAAGCTCTCAAGTCGTCGGTATCGCCATTGTCTACGGCGTTATCCGCTAAGATTTATCTTTAATAAACCCCAATGCACGCTGCCTCGAGATCTGTTCTGGGCTTATCGCGAGACAAAAGTTACCCTCTTTCTTAATAAGTTTTTTTTTCGTATTAATTTCAAAAACTAACCTTTTTGAAAAAACCAAACCCCCCTCCTTTTACTCCAATTGCGAAACGCTCAAAGTTGGAGGTGGCTGCGAACCTGATAAAACGTAACCTGAAATTTACATCAAACCACACCAGGGAGGGCTGATGGGGATGGTGACTCCTCCAGAGAAGATCTGGGCCAAGCATGAAGAGGAGATAGGATGGATGTGTCTGCTATCATAATGAAAATGGGCTATGTAACGAATGATGTATCTTTATTTATGTCTGATCAAGCAACTAAAGAACCTATTATCATAATCTAAATAAATTGTGATGTATCCACATATTTCAAAAAAATATATATTTTTTTTGTTGTAATATGAGACGATAAAATATCAAGCGCATGCACAAATCTCAACAGGGCCCACACACACATGGGCGTTGGGACCGCGAATCGAACCTGAGATCTCTTGATCATTGGAATTCTTGCAGGGATCAAGAAACAAATAGACCATGCAGTGATTCACCGTATAAATTCACTGTAAACCAAGCAGTTATTCTGGCCTGTCTATTCCATATACCTTACAAAGAATGCAACCCAAATGTAAGAAATAGTATTTTTTTAGGTCATCATTTGACAGAATTTCAATTGTCCACTGTCCAGTTGGAAAATCTTTTCTTGTATACATGATCAAATTTTGAATTAGAAATTTGAGCAGTCCGAGTGGTCATATACAATAGAGAGCATGTCTTGTTTACTATTCTTAGTAAATGACAACATAATTTTGATTCAATCTATATGGTATGGTCATGTAAGCCTGCCTGTTGTGCTTGATCACTCTGAAGTGGTCTTTATGATACATGTCTTTAGAGGTGAATGATATCAATTGATGGTTTTACACTTTACACAAAGGACTTGTTCTTCAAGAGTAGCCGGCATCTGTTCCTGCATCCATGACAAGAGGATAGAAATCTGTTTGAGTTTTAGAAATGAGCATCTTTTACAACAAACAGGAAACTGATGATACTGCACCTGAATCAATCCTTAGAATTATGTGGTGCAACTGAATCAACTAAAGATCTAAGCTCCTGTGTATGGTTCAGACAATAACCACATCATTTAATAAATCATCATTCCTCCGGCTCTGAGAATTTCGAGTTTTTAGAACTTTTTGCAATGCAGTCTGGCACCTGAAAATTTTGGGCATAAATTCTAGCATCACTTCTACAGAAAAGGCAAATAACTTGATAAACCAAATCCTTTGATCCATGATAATAGTCCATACCAAGACATACACAGGGCACAGAGATACTGTTTAAGTTGGACATAAGTGAGACATTGGAACAAAAAGGTAGGGTTTGATAATTGTATCCAGTAAATGGGTTCCAGATATCAAAAGTCAATCATGTATTTAATATCCAAAGCATTAAAAGCTGGCAAAGAAGAATAGCAAGAAAAAATTTGGAGACAAATATCTGAAATTCTGAATAAGAGATCTCAGCTGCATTTTGTGTAAGAATTTACTTTGCAAAATGTTTTCGATCAAAAGTAAAAGAAATTAATTTGCAAAACCAGAGCTTTTGCAGCATTGCATGAGTAGGTTTTGCATAAAATAAATTTACCTATATCCAGAGAAAATGTTGAAATAAACAGAACAAATGACACTAGGTAGAAAGCCATCCAATGGCATTCTAAATAAAAAGGATAACCTTGCATTGCATGCTTAAAGTATTATACGTCCCTGGACATGTTTGCTCACCTAGTTAATAAGATAAAGCATGCACACATCTTCTATTTTCATTAGAATGTTGCTTGTTTTCTCATGTCTGAAAGCCCCCATCAGCCATTAAGTCATGATATGATTTATTAGATGCTAGAGAAATTTACCTCCATGGTAGATGATCAAGGAACATGTATGGCGACACAATAATATCTTTAAAGCCATCCCTATCCGCAACAAAAGCATTATATTGATCCTCTCTGTTGTAAATGCTCCAGCCTTTCCAAAGAGAAAATAAGTTTCTTTGCTCTGGTAAAATATGTATAATGAGGCCTGGCAGATACATTTCTGGGGTTTCTCCAGCAGACACTTCACTTGAAGGGGGGTTGTCAACAATCTGAGAGGCCAGTTCTCCATATGCCATCAAGTTATTAGGGCTCTCAAAGCCTCTTTGCTTAAAGGAGCTAGATGCACATAAACTACTTCTTGGAACTTCAGTGTTGTTATTTTCATTGAAAATCCCAGTAAACATGTCTTGAGCTGAATTATCACCAAAGGAAGCCTCCTCCCGAAATAAATCTTGATTGGGCTGGATGCTACCTGCAGAAAAATTTTGTTTGAAAGAAATATCTATTGGCAGCTAATACACCTCCTTCACAATTAAGAATAGAATACAAAGTAAAGATTCAGTAATACAAATAGGATGACCATAGAGAAATAACCTACCACTGTTACTGTACATCAAATGCCTTCTCTTATACACATAGTTATGGTCATCAAAATTATTGGGGCTAGCCTGAAAAGATGAAGCAGCAGCATCATGGCTTTCCCCATTCTCATGGTTCTTATTTGCAAGAAACTTTCGGGCAAGTTTGAATATTATTGCTTTATCAGCTAAGGAACTGTCTGAAAGAGCAGTAATTGCTGCAGAACGGAGTCTGAGTATGGAGTTAATTGAAAGGCGTGCAGAGAATTCATCATTGTATACTATGCTGTGAAGAAACAAGTTGCAGCTGTAACTCAGGACAAGCATAAAGTCGCTTCAATTAAAAGTTTTACGAACAATGAGACACTCACGTAGTAACAAAGTCCGAGCATGCTTCAGCTACAATAAAATCCAAGCAAGGAAGAGTACCATATGCGTAGACATGCAAATTAGGATACCTTCGATATAACTGTCAAATAAGAGACATGAAGAGATGAGTTTTTCCTTGCATTAAAAGAAAAAAAAAGTTGTAGAAATAAGTGGAAGAAGAAGAAGAAGATGGCTAAAATGGCAAGTTAGCAAGAGTTTTCATTAAGAAAAATAGATAACACATCAAAGTCAGCAAGAGTTCTCATTAAGAAAAAGAGATAGCACATCAATAAGAAACAAACACTTTGTTCAAATTGATGTAGCGACCATTCTAATATGGCCAAGACAGAAAAAAGAAATTTGCAAAATGGTGTAAATACACTGTAGAGTTAAAGAGAACATACCCTAAGTCCCAACAGTGTTGCAACAGCACCTCCTAAAGAATGTCCAACAAGACGGACTTCATATCCTTGACATTCACATCCCTCTCCCAACAAGGAAGATAGAAATCCAGTAGTTTCAGATGATACGCTATCTGCAGACAAATTCTTTCTAATGATAATTCAAAAGATTCATCCAAAACAATTGAAATGAAGTGAGATAAATAAGGAGAATGTTGATATCACTATTTCCTAAGACAAACAATATCCGTGTGATAGAGCTTTATAGCTGGGATGAAAATAGTGAATTGTCACATTGCATGTTTGAGCTTCACTTTCCTGTACACCCAGAAACTAAGAATACATTTAACCAGCAGCACAGAAATTTTACCAATAGAGCAATGTTACATCCACTCCATGCTAAGTGATTAAGGTTATAATCTAGGGAACCCTTGCAAAACATTGATTTTAAACAAGAATATAAAATCATAATTTCTACTGAGAAATCATTCAAATGCAAACTATAAGGTTAATGCTTTCAAACCTTGAAGTATAGTATGTCATTTTACAGCAATTGAATACTTATATATAATATAAAACTCAAAACTTCATCAAAATGAATGATTCTTGCAACCACAAAAAGGGCATCCCGGTGTTACAAAGCTTCCGCTATGCACGGGGTCCGGAGAAGGGTCGGACCACTTAGGTCTATTATACGCATCCTCACACTACATTTTTGCAAGAGGCTACTTTCCCAACTCGAACCCGTGACCTCCAGGTGACACAGCGTTGCACCAAGGCTCCCCACACAACAAATATGTAAAGTATAATGCCAGAAATGTTCATATGCTGCACATATATACTCAGTCATCTAGGTTGAGAAACTTTCTTAGGACATTCAGATCAACAAAAAGAAGCTTTTCACTGTCCAAGCTACCAAGAGAAACAGCCTTAAGTGCATCCTAATGTCAGATGAACATGAAAGGGAAATGCACAATTATTGAACACAAGATAGACACATACAATTTCAGAAATATCAATGCATGCACATTTCAAAATTGAAAACCATTATACACAACAACAACAACAACTAAGCCTTAATCCCATACTAGATGGGGTCGCTATATGGATTCTCTGTCTCCATGTTGCTCTCAAATATAAAGTACAATAAAATAAAATAAAATAAAATGAAATAAAGTATGATAAAATAAAAAAAATAAAAATCCACAAATAGATACATAAATAAATAATAGTAATAATAAAGAATAAATAATTCTATGAGATTGGAATGTTAAAAGCAGAAAAATATTCCCCACAAACAAAGCTAATGAAAGAAAGATTTTTAATCGACTTATCCATAGTCCCATACTAGATGGGGTCAACTATATGGATTCTTTGTCTCCATGCCGCTCTATCAAAAGCAAGATATGGCTCAATATCTAGCAGACATAGGTCCTTAGACACTACCTCTCTCCACGTAATCCTAGGTCTACCCCTACCCCTCTTCTTACCTTCTATAACTAAACTATCACATTTTCGGACTGGAGCACCTGGGGGTCTCCGGCGTACATGTCCAAACCATCTTAAACGTCCTTCCCTTATTTTATCTTCAATTGGTGCGACATGCATTTTCTATCGGATGTGTTCATTTCTAATCTTGTCCAATCTTGTATGACCACTCATCCACCTTAACATCCTCATTTCTGCCACATTCATCTTATGGATATGTTGAACTTTAGTTGCCCAACACTCGTTTTCGTACAAAGATGGCCGCCTAATCATTGGCCCCATGTAATTTTCCCTTCACTTTGTTAGGCATCTTCTTATCACATAACACACCCGTGGCACTTCTTTATTTCAACCATCCAACTTTGATTCTATGGGTTACATCTTCATTTATCATCCCATCATCCTGAAAAATGGAACCTAAATACTTAAAATGGTTAACCTTAGGCACTACCGCCCCACCCAGTTTCACTTCCCCTTCATCTCTCTTATTTAGACTAAAATTACAGTGCATATATTCTGTCTTACTTTTACTTAACCTAAAGCCTCTACTTTCTAAAGTGTTTCTCCATAGTTCTAGCTTTTGATTTACTCCATCTCTAGTCTTATCCACTAGTACAATATCATCTGCGAACAACATGCACCATGGGATGTCATCTTAGATATAGGCCTTGTTTGGATGGGCTTTTTTTTGCCCCAGAAGCGCTTCTAGAGTAAATTAAGCGCTTCTGGGGCAAAATAACATGTTTGGATAGGCTTCTTCGTAAAAGGTAAACTGAAAAGTAAAATTTTTCGTAGTTAGTGATTTGTAGCTTTTGAAAAAAAGTAGAAAATTTGTTTTTAAAAGTGTCAATTACTAAAATACCACTCTCAAACATTTTCAAAGCTATGTCAATTACCAAAACACCCTTGATTATTATTATAATTATTTATTTCTATTTATTATTATTATTATAAAACTACGTCTGCATTAACATATCCAAACATAAAAATAACATAAGTGCTTAACTTACTCTGAGAAGCACTTTTTTCAGAAGTCCTTCTATTAAACTTAAAAAAAGCACTTTTTTCAAAAGTCAATCCAAACAAGCCCATAACCAGTTAACTCATCCATTACTAGAGTAAACAAATATGGGCTCAAGGCCGAACCCTGATGTAAACCCACTGTTATAAGGAACTCCTCCGTATCACCTCCTGCTATTCTCACACTTGTAACCTCTCCTTCATACATATCCTTAATAACATTTATATATTTTACATGAATGTTTTTTTTCTGCAATATCGACCAAAGAACTTGTTTTGGTACCCTATCATATGCTTTCTCTAGGTCAATGAAAACCAAATGGAGATCCTTCTTCTTCTCTCTGTAGATCTCCATCATGTTCCTTAATAGGAAAATGACCTCTGTTGTGGATCTACTTGGCATAAAGCCAAATTGGTTTTCGGACGCCTTTGTGATATCCCTGAGTCGATACTCAATTATCCTCTCCCATAGTTTCATTGTGTGACTCATTAGCTTAATACCACGGTAGTTGGTATAATTTTGAATATCTCCCTTATTCTTATAAATAGGAACCAAAATGCTCTTTCTCCAATCGTCTGCCATTTTTCCCCCTTTAGGATAAAGTTGAAGAGTTTGGTTAACCGCTCTACCCCCACTTCCCCAAGGCACTTCCAAACTTCAATCGGGATACCATCCGGACCACAAGCTTTTCGAGCCTTCATCTTTTTCAGTGCCTCCTTGACTTCCCTAGGCTTGGTTCTACATGTATAACTAAAGTTTCTTTCTATCGCTGATGCATAAAAATCTGTAAAGTTATCCTCATGACTTGCATTGAACAAGTGATCAAAGTAGTTTCTCCATCTCTCCTTGATTTCCTTATCTCCTGTCAAGATCTGTTGAGACTCGTCCTTAATGCACTTGATTTGATTCAAGTCTTTCCCTTTTTTATCTCTTAGACGTGCTATCTTATATATTTCATTTTCCCCTTCTTGTATCCCTAATTTTTTATACAAATCGGCTAGAGATTTTTTATACAACATTGAAAACCATTTGTAATGTTTATTACTTTAAGTGGATATTCAATCTTCATGTCATATGACTGGGACTACATATAATAATAGCATTTGTTTTCTTCTAGATGACACTAATAAGGTGAAACAATTACTTTGAGGACATTTGTATAAAAAATATGCACTTCTGTGTGATGCTTGTTTTCATTCACACAAAAAAACTATGAATAGATGGACAGAAACGAAACATTAAATGAATTCAATAAAGCACACATATTTATATCTAGAGATGGCAATGCTAACCATCATCACCAGGTTGTCCATCAATTTGCATGAAGAGCTCCCGAGCAGATTCAACAATTCCAGAGTGTCCATAATGAGGAAAAGAAGAGAGAACTCTTTGTCGCACACTTTGGGGTAAATGATCACTACTGTAAAAAGATAAACAACCATGGATAAGGATAGGATAGACACAGAGAACATAAGAAAAATGACACCAATCAGAAATAACCCTACGAGAAAGTGGCTAACAAAATAATATGATTCTAATAAAAATGGCATACTGTCATATATACCTTAAAAAAATTTAGGTGGCTGCTTTTAAAATGACAACCACCATAACACAATAAAGGAGGCCTACAAGCAAACCCTCAGTACATAAAAAAAAAGTATGAGAAATTTCAAAAATACTCCTTTTTGACCGGGAACAAACATTCACCATGCATTAGTATCATATATAATAGAGTAAATACTAGGAATATGGAGTATAATATAATATTGCGATAAAAAGAAGCTTAATGCACAAGACTTATTGAATATGAATATGCTTGATTAAAACAAAACAAAAACATATCTGACTGGTCTAGTTTTCAAGTTAATGAAAGTTCAGCTAATATTTATTTCAAACACAACACACAAACGGGAAGAAAACCAAAGAGCATGGTAACACACACACACACACACACACACACACACACACATAGAGAGAGAGAGAGAGACTTTCTTTATCAAACCATCCAAATCCTCCAGAGATAAGGTGCATTCCCTGCATAAGCCGTCAGTTAAAAGGTCTTCAGGAGTCTCAGTGCCACGTACAGTGATGACGATGACCTTCTGATCATGCAAAACCACAACAAAGTACGCAGCCTCACGCTTTGTCTGAGACACAAACGAAAAAAAACAATGCCATAGGTCAAAAAATAAAAACAATTAAAGTAAAAGAAAAATAGAGCAACTTCCTGAAAGAGTATTGATGACACACTCAAATTATGTATGTAGGTCAGACCTATGAAATGTATTTACAGAAAGACAATGGCCCATACTTTGGTAGTAATTTGGAACTTGTTTTGACACTAAGCTATTGTCGGTCTCAAAGGATACTAGTATAAATTATAAAGTAGAATAAATAAATTCTTACTTGACTAACACGCCCACGACGAAGAGCATTTGGAGATAGACGTACATATCTTAAAAAGGCAGCTGCATGTCCACGCCACCAGTTATCACCTTCTAGCACAGGCCGCCTACAACACAAAAACAGAACCTAGATCATCATGTGAGGATACAAGACATAAACCACGTGCTACAATCAATAACATTCTTACATATGCACAAAAATTGAATACTTTAGTCAAGGCAAATAGCAAAACATGTGTGAACAGTCACATTCACCTCACAGGAGTTGCCTAATGCAGTTGTACAAAAAGGAAGATAGCAAATTGTCATGTTCAGATGGTCTGTGGACTGTGGGTAATAATATGCACTAAGAGTATTAAATTGAAACCTGCTACGTGCCCAGGGAGTTAAAACGCCTTGTCTGTAAAGCCACACACATGGAAATAGGACAGGATTTCTTCCAAGGTCAAGTAATGGTCCCTGCATTGAGAATAAAATAAAATAAAACAAAACAAGATGTCATGGCCGGATGAAATTTCTTAAAATATTCTTCATGACTTAACTGTGTAGGCAGCTTCAGCAAATTGGTGATAGACTGCAGCCTCTCGAATACGTTCTTCGGGTGCCTCTATTAGTTCACTACAAGATCTTGGAGAATTCTTATGTCTCTGTAATAAAGCAAGACCTGCAGGAAAAAATTAATATCAGAAATGCTGCAATAACCTTAACACAAAAAATATGACCTAAAACATGACCTTCAATGATAAGAAAGGGCAAAAGAAAAATTGCATCCCTTCAGATGATGGTCCAAATCAAGATTTTTATCTCCTTAAATAACTTGTATCCACAAAGATCTACTTCAGTTGAAGTCATAGCCTTCCTTACGGCTAGGGGTAAAAGTACCGAACATGCTCAAGATAGCTCCAGCTCAAGCTCAGGTCAAATTGTTTTTGTGCTTTCTGATACTTAGCTAAAACAGAATCTCATGCTAAACAAGAAAGCTGATCAAGCTACAGATAAACAAACTCAATCCGAGCTGAAATAGGTCATATTTGTTTCACATTTAGCTGGCCCAACCAGCTTAGGAATAAAACAAAAACATAAAAATATAAATCTTCTAATCAAACTCAGGATTTCCACCAAACAAGTGACCAATTCAAATATCCCTACGACCACTGTGATACACTATTTTCATAAATTATAATATAAAGAAATAGTTTTGTCTAAGTGAAACTTATCTATTTATTAACAAAAAAAAAATGCCGGGGGAAAAATCTTATGAAAGCTATAGAATGATTCAACAAAGATGACGAAAATAGCATCAAAAGAAAACTAGGAGGACAAAAATAATAAAGCATTATATAGATATAGTTATACAATTATGTTACACTTCAAGGAGAAGAACCTGCCAAGAGCTCTAGATGTCCTGTGCCTGATGCACGATATGCCACAAGATCACCCAGCAGCCTCGCCACAGAGTATACCTCATCTTCTTCTAAAACACTCCTTCATAAAAGAAAAAAAAAAGGGAAATCAAAATAATGTAGCTAATAGAAGTTCTATTGAGTTGATTGTAGAGAGAAACCCTACAGGTATTTCATACGCCCCAGACAGCACAAAGCCTCTCGAATTCCATAATCAAATACCTCCTGGTAGTGAGCTTTCCACGCTGTATCATGAGTTGCATAAAATGATCTCCACCTTAGCACATCGGATCCCGTAATACACTGTATGATGACCACTAACCACACCAGAACAAGATAGGATACCACTAAAATGTGCTTTACACCTCTTCCAGCCACCCCTTTCCCTGAATTACCAGAAAGGTAAAGGGTTCACAGACATGCCAAGTTAAAATTTAAGACGATAAAAATGACTGCTCATAAGAGACACTGCATGCTCTGGAGAAAGAATAAAAAAGAAGTAGATGCCCTATAAAAGGATCTCGGATTTAATAGGTTTCGCTGCATAGTAGACCAAGCTTCTCATCAAAATTATTGATATAGGATAATGCAAACTTCATAAACGTGAAACGTGAAGACTAACAATAGCAACAAAAAAGGACTAGAACTCACCTATGAAGCAATCTTCCGTCTTTTCATAATAATAAAGATTATCAGCTATTACAACCATCAAGTAAAGAGCCCCAACAAATTGCAACATGGTGACCGCTGATCCAATCCTTGTCCACCAAAGCCACCTCCTATACCTCATCTATTCATCGATAAACACACAACAAATTAATAAGCCCATCTGAATAAAACTTGACCAGAAAAGAATTAAAAAAAAACGTTAATTTTGCAAAAAATTCAAGACAAGAAATATAAGATTAGGACAAAAACTCTAAAAGAAAACACTTTCTTCAACAAAACTACCCGTCTATCTTGGCGAACCACAGAATCAGGAGCGACCAAGTTATCGGCGTTACTTCCTATAATGGTCTCCGCCGTTGCCTGCTGAGCTTTGCCGGCCCGGACCATGGACAAGATCCGAAGGCCGGCGAAGACAGTAACCATCGTGATGGAGAGCCTCATTCTACGGAAGCAACTCGGGACCAACATGACGGCCTGATAGATACCGACGAGCGTAACAGCGAGGTTCCCAATGCCAAGCAATATCGAGACACATCTGATGCTCCCCAGCTTTAGGACAAGCGTGGTGCGCTCCGCCACCAAGTCCCCCATGAGCACCGGGAGAGAACAATGATAAAGGGGTCCCTAGATTTGAGACGCTAGTGTCTGGCGCCCGGCCATGGATTCTTGCAGGGAGGAATGGGGGAGCATGGCAAAGACGCATTCAGAATTCAGATGAACCGACGAATTAGTCGGAATGGGGTTAGATTAGATCCAATGGCAATCCGTCCAGCCGCCAATTTGAAGAAAATTACTTGTCGGCCCCTCAGTTCTTAAATTATAACAAGAAGGCCCGAGAACGCTGGAATAGGAAAGTGCTTACCTTTCTCTCTCGCCGGAAGTCGATGTCCTCGCGAACGGAGCCGTCGATTGTGCGGCTGGTGATGGCCGCCGCCATCACCCCCTGCGCGATCCCCGTCCCCACCATGCACCCGACCTTCACGGCAGCGGCGATGGCAACAGCGGCGATGGAAAACTTCAACCTGGCGGCGCAGCGGCGGAGGAGCAGGATCACGAGCAGAGCACCGGCGACGGCCACGGCAATGTTGAGCGCTCCGGCGAGAATGGTGGTTCGCCTAAGAGCTCTGAACGCGAGGAATGTCATTGCTTTGGGGTTGGAATCGGATGCAGTTTGGACGAGGGCTGGGGGTTTAGAAGGGAGAAGGGGCGAGAGGGATTCCATTCGAGTGGTTGAGATGTTGGTGGGCGTAGCTGTGGACTTATCTGGACGAGTTTAAGAGCATCTTCCAAAGACTTGGATTTGCTGAAGCTCTGGTTTCTATACCTTTCCCTGCTGACAAAAAAGGATTATTTTTTTCATTTTTACTCATAAACCCCTGAACAAAATCCAAATTATTTTGGTGCCCTCTAACATACTTTGCTCCTCGGGTTTACCTTGGTCCTCAAAAAAACCCAAAAACCCTCAAAAAATAGGCCCCCAACCCTACACCAACACCCAGTTTAGGGCAAGGCAAAAGACTTTAGGCTAGATCCCAAGGTCTCTTAGAATTTACCAATTATCTTCCAAAACAACAACAATGAGGAATTATACAAATCAAGCCCTGGAGTTTTATTTTTTTGACAAAGGCGACATGCACCCCCTGTGTGGAAGTTAGAGGCACGCAGCGTGGCTCCCTGCACACGCATCCTCACTTTGTGGTCGTGAGGATTTGATCCTAGGTTTTTCCTAACCATCTACGTCTTACATAAAGGATTCGGTACTAATAGACCAAAAGGTCGTAGGTCAAACCCTGAATTTTTAGATAACCAAATAAACACAATCAGGAGCATTTTGTGTTACCTGGAGTTCATTTATTGAGCACTACAACTAAATATCTGAGAGCAAGTCTTGCCTCCTTCCATACTCTGACAGAAGGACAGATATCCAAGGGCCTAAGGACGGATGAAGTGAAGCCTCAAATTTTTCAAGGGGCCCATAGGAAGCTAACGAGGAAGATAAGGTCTTCAAGGAGGACGATACTCCCAAAGGGAGGATAGCTGAAAAAATTGATCATACAACCAGGATAATATATAGTTTTATAACCTGATTTATTATATGCATCGAATTTCCAAATCTATTTAAGTAAAAATCTTGCCTCCAGATCCTGGAACTGGAAAGATGTACAGGTATGCAAATATCACCTCATTTTTAAAATGAGAAATCGAGAAGGCAAAATCTGCAAAATTGTTTTCAAGCTTAAAATTGAAGTAGACAGATAGAGATAACTAGGACCCAAACCAAATCTTTTGCCGTTATTATCTCATGCAAATATCACCTCAGAGATTATGACTATGATTTATTGTATAGTACCTTTGCATTCTCAACAAATTCTCTCTTGAAAATTCCAAATGCCCATGCTGACGAACATCTTGGATCATAAAGACATCTACATTCTCCCAGACATTGTCACCAGGTTCCAGTGGTGACCGCCTTGATGCCTTTGCCAAAATTTTCTCTCTTATGGTCATAGCAAGCTTCACCTGCAGAGGGACACAAAATCCTCTGGGTGAAAAGAAATTAACCCTTGTAGCCACTATCACGGTAAAGTCAGTGTATCGATTTAGAATAGATGAAGGGCTTAAAAGCAACCTGAAAGCAAGTTTCTAGAAAGCTTGGTGCTCCTTAAAAATCAAACTATTCACCTTATTAGAACAGGAGGATTACATAATCTACACAAACAAAAGTGAAAGTGAACCCAAATTTATTGCTTTCTGTGTGCAGCCGCTGAAGAAACAGTCTCGCACCTCTTCCTCAACTACCCATTCACATATAAAGCATATGAGAACATTACCAAAACATGTATGGCATGGAGTTTATGATGATGGTTCTATTTGGTTGGAAAGAAATAGGTGATGTTTTTTATTAAAAAAAGAAAACACGTTTTCCTACAAATAATTCATAATACTAATTTTCTTCTATTATCTTGATTTGATGCAGCACATCCATCAAAAAAATCAAATTGGAGACAACTCAATTGCTGGTTAAACAAAGCCTCCAATTCACAAAATACACCACATCTACAGTAAGGGAGAACGCAAAAAAAGGGAAACACCTAACAACAACTGAAGAAGAAGAAATAGGATCCTTTGTACTAATTTTTTTTTACAATGATTATGTAACAAGAAATCTCATATAACACTCTATTAAAACTCAAAAATAAAATGTGGTTTATCCATATTTCTAAAAAAAAGAACAAAGAAAGGAAAGTATGAAAGGTAGACGAGGACTCAACCCAGACACTCTGTTCATCACCACTGAATCTAATCTTTCCTTGGTCTCTTGAACCAAAATTTATCAGGCTAATCATCCATATGGTAGCTGATAAAGAAACAAAGAACAAATAAAACTTTGATCTCCACTTGACTCTATCTCTCTGTGAAATAAATAAAATATAACAACTCCTATGGTAAAGAAGACATACATATCACAGGGATTTGAAGCTCCAGTAAGATGCAAATAAAAAATAAGAGAAATATATTTTGTCATTCAAGATTGTGCTAATGATAAATAAATAACGCAGAAGAACATTTCTCATTCAAGATTAAAAATAGATTAGCCATATAATTTCATTGATTAAAAATAACATACATTACATGTAATGACCAACACCATAACATTCAATAAAAAAAATATATCAAAACATAAGATGAAACAAAGAAGATGTGAGAATTATTTGTTTTCAAAAACAGCACAATTAACATATAAGATGCTCAATTAATGCTTGCTATAATACTTTAATGGATGAATTCACCATTGATCCTGAAAATAAGCGCCCAAGATCACAACCATAAGATCACACACAACTTCTTAAACTCTTAAACAACAAAATTTCAAGCAATTTCTCCCATTTCAATCTTGAAAACCAAACCCAAGAACCAAAATTCAAGAAAGAATTAAGTGATAAACACACCATTCATCTTAGAACATTGCAAAGAATCATCAAGAGTGAAAGCGAGAAATGAATGCTGACTTTAAGTCCCCAAAAATCACACCCAATCACAAAACGGGTCATAAACTATTTAAACAACGAAAATCTTCGGTACTTTCCCATTTCTTACCTGAAAACTAAATCATTGAACAAATGTTTAAGAAGAAAACGATTGATAAACTCTTTAAAGAATCATCAACAGGTATAAAGAATCATGAATGCATAGACGCACGCCAATTCACAAACTCTTTAAACAACAAAATCGAACAGTATTTCTCACCGATTTTCATCATGAAAAACAAATCAAAGAACAAAAATTCAACAAGTAAACAATCAATAAACAGCCACTATATATCTACTGATCATAAAGCATGAAAAAGGATAAACGGAGAACCTGATATCACACTCGCTAGGCGCGGAGACGATCGAAGACCGGAGTGAGAGGCAGAGGAGAACTCACGCGGGTGCGAGCGCCACTGAAAGCCATGAAGCTTTAGGATTCCATCCTGGCCGTCTATCGAGTCCTACTGAAGAAGCATCGGTTTATATTATGCCACGTGTCGAACAAATGATTGCTTATCTGGAGAAATCATTGTACAGCTGGAGTACCCCGTTACTTTCCTTTTTTATAGAAAATACTTTTTTAATTCTTTTTTTCACAAATTAATATAAACGTAATCAAAGGCATGAAAATAAAATTATTAAAAATATATATATTTTCACAAAATTTAGATTTTTCGCATTTTATTAACTTATTTTCAAACAAATTATTATTATTATTAAGTCTAATACCCAATTTAGTCCCTTTATTATACCAAACCGGCTCTTTTACCCCTCCATTATAAAATGATCTTTTTTAGTCCCTTTATTTTTACGATTATAAAAATCCAATCCCTAAAGGCATATGTACAAGGTCCAAAAAGTCTGAAAGGCATATATACAGGGACCAAAAAGTCTGAAAAGCTTATATACATGGATCAGAAAAGTCTGTGGGAGGGACTAATATTTTTCAAACATCAAAATATAGGGATCAAAAAGACTCAATTTATAATTGAGAGATTAAAAAAATCGGTTTGGTATAATAAATGGACTAAATTGAATATTAGACCTTATTATTATAATATGAACTCTTTTCACAATGTTTTTTCGAGTGTTGACTCGTGCTGGTTAAAAATTTAATGGTGTTTATCATGATCCAAAAAACAGCTTTAACTTTATTTCACTCTCGATCAATACCTACTAATTTCTTATGAAGCAAAACACAAGCTCCACTAACAAAATCAACCTGTCAAAAATTTACTCCAACAACACAAAATAAAGTAGTTTACTTGTATTTTTATAGAAACGGTCAAGTTTAGCTTTTTCACTTGGATTTTCTCACTAAACATACATCATTAATTTCATCATAGTGATTTTACCAAAAATAATCAAGAACTAATTATTATTATTATTATATAATATGTTAGCTCCAAAATTGGATCAAGCCCCAATTTCGAGCAAACACTTTAAAATTTGTATTTGAGAGGGTAGAAGAATCAGAAATCAAAGAGAAGAACTCAAAAATGGAAGAGACTCAGCAATTAACGTGGAAAACCCCAAAAAAGGGGAAAAAACCACGATCATCTCCATGGGAGATGGAATTCACTAGATCATTCATCACAATTACAAAATAGAGCGCCATTGATGAGCTCTAGAGGAAGAAGATGAAAGGAGAGAAGAAGGAAGAGATGGGAATGGAGCTCCAATCGCCAGAGAGACAGGGCTTCGCCGGATCAGGAGTTAGATACTGTTGAACTGGAGAAGGGGGGTATTTATAGGGTCTAGAAGCTGGGGTGTTGCTTGGAGAGCAAGCTTTCTAATTTGAGCACGTGGGTGCCAACTCAAAGATACCATTTCAAAGAAATCCACAAGACGCTTCTAGAAGCTTCTAGACTCCAGGCTGGCTCCTCAACCGTTTAACAGTTTCCGAACTGTTGAACTGTCTCTGTGACTGACTGGGCTTCTAGAAGATCTCGAGATATCTTGTATTGAGACCTGCTGGAAGAAGAGTCGAAGGTGGCTCGCCTTCATATGAGTTTCCGAGCTCCTCCATGAGGACCTCGGAAATTATGATGAATTCCGAGGTGGAGGAGCTCGGCCACAGAGAGGAAGTAAGCCTGGCACTATAAGGACTGTCACGTGACATGCACACGCCCGGATATCTGTGTGCCACGTGTCCTCATTTATAACCACCCTATCATCAGTCCCCCCTCAAGTATGCTTGCCATGAGCTCGGAAGATGAGCGAATATCTTTGTGAATCTTTCGGCGAAGTTAGCTAAGCATACTGAGTTGCTGGAAGATCTATTCCTTTCTGCTGATGTTTTCCGAGGTGCTCCAAGTGAGACAGTAGCAAGTGTCATCTTCGATGAACAGTAACTGCATTTATTGCCAGCCGTCTGCACGATTTTCAATAACCTTTTTCTCTAGTGACGGTATGGTGTGCAACAATGCATAATGATGGGCACGTCCTTCATGGCCCACGTGGCATTCATCCACGGTGGTCCCGTAAGTAGCGATCCCTGTCCGTTAGATGAAGTGGACAGGTGTCCCTTAGAGATTATTGTGTTTCTAAATGGATCTTCTTCAGCCGTTGGATTCTGGCATGTCCTTTAAGTATCATCAAATATTGCGTTGGATTTTCCAACGCATCTGTTCATCTTCTTCTTCTTCTTCTTCAAGCCCTTACGGCGGAAACTGCGACTTTTCCCTTCTTGCGATCCTCCTATTCTTTCTGAAAAAACTTCAAGGTATGGCTTCTTCCTCTTGCGTTGTTCCTTCTACTAGCAACGTAGGAACGAAACGTAGCAAAAGACAGTTCCCTTGTTCTGACTCTTACCCTAGCATTCTCCATCAAGAGGAAGTCGATGCCGTTGGCAAATATTATAAGATCAAGTATAGGGACTTCCAGCCTGAAATTAGATTGCCTGGTCCCTCTGATAGAGCGAGTTCTGGCAGAGAGGGTGAACTGGCGATTTATGTCGACGCATTATTAGGAGGACTTCGATTCCCCTTTCCTCCTCTGTTTCTTGAAATCTTCCAGTCTTTCAATGTATGTCCATCTCAATTAACCCCCAATTCTTGGAGATGTCTCTGTGGATTCGTAGTTGTATGCTTAGATCGCCTAGTTACTCCCACACTATTCCTGTTCGAGGCGCTATTTTGCCTTAATAGAGAATCCAACACAGATTGGTACTTCTTTGGTGCTAGACCTGATAGACGTTTCTTAGGTTCCGTGCCGACCTCCATTAAGAGATGGAAGGAGAGGTACTTCTTCATTTCTAAAGAAGGTGGTTTTGGAGTCCGGACTGAATGGGGGGCACCTCGGACTCAAGTATTAAGTAGGGAGAAGCTTTCCAAAAGAGAAGCAAGTCATCTCGAGAAATTGCGAAAATGCTCCCAGATTCCTCCTGACCTCTTCTTGACTAACAAAATCTTACGAAGGAGTGAACTGTTTTTAGTAAAGGGTAGGAATTGCTATATCTTTGTTGCTCTTTTCCGAGTTGCTTTCTATTTTTGTTAACCGAGCTTCTCTTTCTACATTCCAGGTGAAGGCATGGATCCTTCTAAATGCGCCAAGTCTTTATTGGACAAAGCTCGCACCCGTGCCGAGAAGCTCAACACTGCACGTTTGGAGAAGCAGAAGAAAACTGAGCTCCGGAAGAAGGCAGCAAGAGAGGAGCTCAGAACGGAGAACGTCATCGAGCCTGTGGCTGTTGAAGAACTGTCTACATCCCATGGAGATAATGAGCCTTCAGTCCCCCCTCAAGTGGTGGAGATCGAACCGCCTACACATCCTGAGACAGCTTCAAGGAAAAGAGGTCGAGATCCGGAAGAAGTTGTTGAAGGCGAACCAGCTCGAAAGATAGCGAGCAGAAAGAAACAAGTTGTTTCCAAAGGGAAGAAGAAACAACCTGAATTAGCTTCACGGCCTAGTTCTGAGAGGGTTTTGGCCATCTCTCCTTTATCTGCACATATCCCTGCTGAGAAGGAGACCTCTGCGAGTGATGTTAACACTGAATCTCGTCGCGGTAGCGAAGGAGGAGATTCATATGAACAGAGGAATTCAGCAGAACCTTTCCCTTCTATTCCTAATGAAGAAGATATTTTTGGACACATTCCTGATATTCCAGAGATTCTTAGAGATTTCACGGACGACGAGGTTGAGGTCATTAGGGTTTCTGAAAAGGTGAATATTGACTCCACTATTCACTATGACCCAGTTCGGATTCGAGTCACTCGACCAACCCGTCCTTCTTCAAGTTTCCGAGCTTGTGGCCTCAGTTTTTCTGAAGGTTCTAAGGTATCACCTTATGTGGATCCAAGGGAAGGGATCTTGGTCAACGATCCCAAAGTTGCTGCTTCAGTGATCAAGTCCGTTTTGCCAGAAGAAATCTAATCTAGACTTGGACGATTATCACGACTTGATCTTGCCGAACTCCTCCGCCTCCAAGGGCTTTCCGTAAGCGCTTCTTTATCTTGAATTCATTCTTGACTTGGACCAATTCTGAACTTATTGTATCTTTGTTTGCAGAACTTGTTTCTTAGCCATCGTGCCGCAAGCATTTTGGAAGAAGAGGAAGAGAACTGGATGTCGTTGTTAACTGAATATATCCGGAAGAACAGAGACTTGGAAGCGGAGGTCAGCCGTTTGAGCACGAAATTGAAGAGGACTTCCGAGGAGAAGAATTTGGCTCTGGCTGAGAAGAGTAAGGTAGATGCAGTACTGAAACAGTCTAATGAGAAGGCCCAGAGACACTTGGAGAAGGAGCTTAAGGCCAAAGAGAAGATTTCATCCTTGGAGAAAGAGATTGCTGTTCTGAAAGCAAATAATTCTGAGCTTCTCAAGAATTCGGAGTCTGCCGAATCTAACCGTTCTTTTGCAGAGAAAAAACTTTCAGATGCGAAGGAAGAAGTTAAAGCTGTATCCTTGGAAATATCTTCCTTGCGAGGCGTCGCTGAGTTTCTGGAGACAGAGAACGGCGAGCTTCTTAGGCAACTGAAGGATAATAACTCTACCTTGATAGCTATCACTTCGGAAAGGGGTGCTTTAAGGAAAGATCACGAAAGCATTTCCGAGGAGGTCGAAGCTTGTCGGAAGTCTTTGTCTGAGAGTAACAGAAAGTGGAGGAGCTGGAAATGGTTTGCGTTGAAGCTCGTCAAGTGACTGAATCAGCTCTTGAGGAGGCACGCGACGAAGGGAGGGAGGAAAGTTTTCCTGTTTTGAAAGAGTTTGTTCTGAAATTTCCCAAAGCAGATTTTGCCAATCTAACTTATATTGAGGCCCTTGAAGCTCTTGCTGGTGGGGCAGATGATGCTAGTGTTGAGGAGGAGCTCGGCAAAAGTGGAGATGTCCCCACAGCTCCTTCGAAGGACAACGAGTAGCTCGGTTTTTGACTTATTTTGTTCGTCTTGTACTTCCCCCTTGTTGATAATGTGTAGTTTTGCTTGTTTTTCCTGTTACAAATGTTAGTATTATTTTGATAAATGAAATTCACTTTTACCTATGCATAGAAAGGATTTTGAGTTCTTCGTCATGCTTCTATTCCGCGCTTCTTATTCTTCAGTTCTTTAATTGCCAACGATTGAATCCTTTGTTGGGTGTTCTCACTCAAAATGATTCGAGCCTAGACCCGCTATCATCTTGTTTGGAGAATTGTGTTTGTTATTTGGGCTTCTTGGTGTGCATTCTCGCTTAAGATGATTCGAGCCTGGACCCGCTATCACCTTATTTGAAGAATTACGTAGGAACTCTTCGACTTTGGTTTCCGAGGTTCTTCGAGAGGAGTTCGGATTTGTTGAGTTGATTGCCGAGGAGCTCTTTGATGGATTGTTTCTTTAATGAAACTATCCTCATAGTCTAGTTGCTATCATGTTACAGCTCGAGCCTTGACCCACTGCTGTGTCCATTGACAAGTCCCCTTTTTGAGAGCGCCAGCTGGAGTTCCTTTGAGTTGTACTATGACTCGAGCCTTGGCCCGCTGTCTAGATTTAAGTTGAATTGGAGAGCTTTGAGCTGTCCGCTTCTTCTTTATGAACGTTTGTTAAGGAATTCTTAGGCATATTGAAGAACAAGAAGCTTTATTGATAGTACTTCCTAAGATGTTCGGAATTGTAAGGGCGCTTGAGCCTTTTTCCGTCCATCTTGGAGAGCCAATAAGTACCAGGTTTTACAATCTTGATAACAACATAAGGGCCTTCCCAGTTAGGATTAAGCTTCCATGTTCTACTTTTGTTGCCTTCAAAAATATTTTCCCTCAAGACCAGATCTCCCACTTGAAATGTTACCTCTTTCGCCTTGACGTCGTAGTGACGTTTAACCTTCTGGCGATATGCACACTGAGGGCCTCCTCCCTTTTTCCTCCAAAGAATCGAGCTTCACCAAGCACCTCTTCATTACTTGTGGGATCGAAGCACGGATCCGTGGGGTTGGGACTTCAATTTGGAAGAACCGCTTCCACCCAAATACAAGCGCAAATGGAGTCTCTCCGGTAGGAGTTCTAGTAGTTACAGAGGGCCCAAAGTGCTCCGGTACTTCATCCACCCAATTAGGCTGATTCTCAGAATACTGGTTTTGAGGCTATGAAGCAAGGTTACATTAAATTACTTCCACCGCCGCTTTCTTGGGGGTGAGTGGTAGAAGTTAGCCTTGTTCAATTCCGAAGCTCTTGTAAATTTTTGAATGAAGCATTCGCATAACCGCCTTTCATTGTATGCATGATGAATGCTACCGGAGCCCGAATCGGTCACCGACTTCCATAAGAATTTCCGACACCTTTTCAAGAATGGAGGAGAGGGTTGAACTTCCACCCATTTTGTGAAATAATCAATGGCAACAATCAAAAACATCATCCGCCGAAATTTGCTTGAAGCGGGCCAAGGAGATCTACTCCCAAATCAAACGGCACGGTACTCACTATAGGGGTGAGCCGGGAAGCTGGGCGCCGTTGGATATTTGAGTAGCGCTGACATGCATCACACCTCTGGACAAATGCTTTTGCATCTTTCAGCAAAGTAGGCCAATAATAACCTTGCCTTAGAATCTTATGACAAAGTGCTTTTCCCCCTGTGTGATCTCCTCCGATACCTTCATGGATTTCTTGAAGGACATAATTCGCTTCACTTGGACGCAAACACCTCAACAGTGGGAGAGTAAATGATCTCTTATAAAGGCGTCCATCCAAAATAGTGAAACGGTTGGCCCTAACCTTGATCTGGCGTGCCAGCTTGGGGTCTGAAGGTAGAGATCCATCTTGGAGGTAACTTAAGATTGAATCAATCTAGCATGGTTCATTCGTCACTTCAAATAATTCCTCTTCAGGTCGGCAATCAATTGTCTTCGCCGGCAAGTACTGAATATTGACGGGGCATGTTACTTCAACTTTGGAGGAAGCAAGTTTTGAGAGGAGGTCGGATTCTCTGCCCTCGGAATCTTTGCAATGGATAGTTTCTGGAAGCTAGCAGCTAATTTTTGCACCAAAGCTTTGTATCTCATCATGTTTTCTTCTTTTGCCCCAAATTCCTCGCTTATGTGACCAACAACCAGTTGGGAGTCTGTGTTTGCCAACAAATTTTGGACTCCAAGGCCTCTGGCTAACTGCAAGCCTGCAATCATGGCCTCATACTCAGCTTCGTTGTTGGTCGCCTTGAACCCAAACTTTAAGATTGCCGAGGTGCTCCAACCTGAAGGGGATTGTAGCACAATGCCAGCTCCAGAATTCTCGGCATTCGCTGAGCCATCGGTATGTAACACCCATTGCGCCATAGAAGAGGAACTCGGTTCAGATGAGTCCATGAGAATAGCTCCATCAGAATCAGTGGTTGTGAGTTCAACGATGAAATCAGCTAAAACCTGGCCTTTGATGGCTGTGCGAGGCTCATAGGTGATGTCATACTCTCCAAGTTCAACAACCCACTTCGTCAATCGTCCAGAGGCGTCTGGACGATGGAGGACTTGCTTTAAGGGCTGATCTGTCAGTACTTTGATCTTATGTGATTGGAAGTAGGGACGAAGTTTCCGAGCTGCTGTAACCAAGGCATAGGCCAACTTCTCGAGAGGATGATATTTGGATTCTGCATCGTTGAGGACCTTGCTAGTATAATAGACCGGTTTCTGAATTCTGTCTTCCTCCTTAGTGAGAACTGAGCTCACCACCATATCAGAAACCGCCAAGTAAATATTGAGCTCCTCTCCTGGCTTTGGATTGGAAAGCAAGGTAGGTGACTGCAAGTATTCCTTCAACTGTGTGAGGGCCTTTTCACACTCTTCTGTCCACTCTACCTTTGGAGCTTTCCGAAGTGCTCTCAAGAACGGAAGATTCTTTTCCCCCGACCGTGAAATAAATCTCCCAAGTGCTGCTAACTTTCCATTGAGGCTTTATATTTCTTTAATGGTCCTGGGAGACCTCATCTCTAGAATAGCTCTGATTTTTTCTGGGTTGGCCTCAATCCCTCTCTTTGTGAGCATAAAACCCAAGAACTTTCCTGAGCGGACACCGAATGCGCATTTGGTTGGGTTGAGACTCATTCCATGAGCTTTGAGTGTTTCAAATGTTTCCTGGAGATCGGCAGCATGGTGCTTAGCGCTTATGCTCTTCACAAGGATATCATCCACATATGCCTCAACATTCCTCCCCATTTGCTTCTTAAAGACTTTGTTTACCAGCCTTTGGAAGGTAGCCCCTGCATTCTTCAAGCCAAATGGCATCACCTTGTAGCAGTATGTCCCACGGGAAGTAATGAAGGCTGTTTTTTCTTCATCTTTTCTAGTCATTTTAACTTGGTTATAACCAGAGTATGCATCTAGAAAACTGAGCATCTCGTATCCTGAGGTGGAATCTACCATATTATCTATCATAGGCAGGGGGTAGCAATCCTTTGGGCAAGCTTTATTGAGATCTGTGAAATCAACACACATACGCCATTTCCCGTTGGCTTTCTTTACAAGGACAACATTGGAGAGCCATTCAGGGTATTGAACCTCCCGAATGAACTCTGCCTTAAGTAGCTTGCCGACCTCCTCTTCAGCAGCTTCAAGCCTCTCAGCGGCAAAATTCCTTCTCTTCTGAATCACCGGCTTCATAGCTGGATCAACATTTAAATGATGTTCCATCACTTCTCTTGGTACTCCCGGCATGTCCTCGGCTGTCCACGCAAAAACATCTGAGTGGGTCTTGATCAATTCGAGGAGTTGCTTCTGTTTATCAGCACTCAGTCCCACCCCGAGCTGTACAGTTCGCTCCGGTAAGGCTTCGTCGAGAGGTAAGGCGACGAGCTCCTTGACTGGGGTAGGCCTGCCGGCTTCCCTCTTCTCTTCTTCCTGTTGAAAGTCTTCTATAGCAAGAGATTCGGAGGCTTTGCTAGAATCCCCAAGTTGCCTCTTTAAGGTGGCCAGGTAACACTGCCTAGAAGATGGCTGATCTCCATTCACTTCTCCACAGCCATGATCAGTCTGAGCTCCCGGTATCAACCAACACCCTGTGCATCCTGAAGATCCCAATATCAAGGACTACCACAAGAGCATCGTCTTGTGGTTGAGAGATTCCCTTTAAATCTTCTTCAGAGAATTCAATTGGGAGAGTAACTCGGCTTTTCTTCTGTGGGGCGAGCTCCTGCATCGTGCCCACCATGCGGGCATAACTCCTCTTGGAGGATGAAGTGTCTCCTCCACACCCCGGCCCGCCTGCGATGACAGTGAGTCCTATTTTCTTCCGAGGAGGTTCTGACTGGGTAGACTGCTCCTCCTTCTTGCTGGCTTCTTGTTTGAGGAATTCGCTCAGCTTCCCTTCTCTGACAAGATCCTCTATTGCATCTTTGAGGTGAATGCAATTCTCCGTGGTATGACCTCGGACCTTGTGGTAGATGCAGAATTTGCCGCTCTTCTTTGCTGAGGAGGTCTCCTTGATGGGCTCCGCCGGCTTGAGGATCTTCTTATCTTGGATCTGCATCATTATATGCTCTCTGGAAGTATTCAAGGGGGTGTAGTTGTCATACCTGGCGCGAACACGGGGTCTGTTCGGATCTCGAGCGCCTCGGTCATCGAAACGAGGAGGTCGGTAACGGGCTTGTTCCTCATCCCTCCGCGGCGCCCGTTCACCTCTTTGATTCTCCTCTCTGCGGAATTCCTTCGCTCGCTGGAGGGCCTGTTCTTTCCTCCCTGCTTTGAACTCATCCGAGGCTATGTACCTTTGAGCTCTGCTCATCACTTCAGATAGGTCCATCGGAACGTCTCGTGTCAATGAGTCAAGGAATGGGCATTCCCGCAGCCCATCCAGCACTACTCCAACCACCATGATAGAATCCAGATCAAACATTCCATGTGTCTCTTCATTGAACCTGTCAAGGTAATTCCTGAGAGATTCTCCTTCTCTCTACTTGCATCTCCGCAACATAACTGGATTCCTCTTATGCCGTCTGCAATTGGCAAAACGACGAAGAAAACGATCAACGAGTTGGTCGAAGTAGGCTATCTTGCCGCCGTAAGCTTCAAACCAATCATATGCGGTTCACGAGTCTTCGAGAAACCGCTGCATAAGACCACCTCGGAAGTGGCCATTCACCGTCTCGAGCACTGCTCTACATGCTCATATGGATCTGAAGTACCATCATAGTATCTGATGTTTGGTGGGATGTACTTCTCTGGGAAGGGAGCTTCCCAAATGGCCCTGATAAATGGAGAGCGGAAACGTGGAACGTTTCTCAAGACACGCTCTCGGTCAAAGAGATATCCCCGACGTCCTCTCTCATGCTCCTGGTGATGTACAGGGGAATGATGTCTCGACCATTGTCTTTGAGGAGATATGTCATGAGGAGAGCGACTCCTGGAACGAGGACGTGGAGGCGTGTAGCGCCTCTGAGAGGAGTACCTCGGAGAATGAGCTCGTGCTTCATATTGATCTGGTGACAGAGGTCTCTGTGAGTGAGGACGAGGAGGTGATCTCGAAGGAGGTCGGCGTCTCCTCTCATGCCCTCCAGTTGAGTGATGCTGCCGATCTACTCTTCTTCGACGAGGGGGATCAGAGCTCTCCGAAGATGATGCAGGGCTCTTCCGTTCCCTGGAAGAACGCCATTGACGAGGTGGGCTCGCTTGAGGTGGTGGTGGGGGTGGCACAGTAGCCTGTGAGACATGGCGTTCAACAGCTATGATCGTGGTGGCGAGCGCTGCCAACTGCCTCTCCACGATAGTGAATCGCTCTTCTGGAATAACCACCAAATTTGATTGAGCTGGTGGATTCTCGGCGACTGTGGGGGTTCCATTAGGAGCCGCTGGGGTGTTCACTTCTCCCACCATGGATGTCATTTGGAGTCGGAATCCTCCTGCTCGAGTCAGTTACGCCTTGATCTCCGATTGCGCGTATGGCTCTTTGCTGGCCCCATGACGGCGCCAAAAATGTTAGCTCCAAAATTGGATCAAGCCCCAATTTCGAGCAAACACTTTAAAATTTGTAATTGAGAGGGAAGAAGAACCAGAAATCAAAGAGAAGAACTCAAAAACGGAAGAGACTCAGCAATTAACGTGGAAAACCCCAGAAAAAGGGGAAAAACCACGATCATCTCCATGGGAGATGGAATTCACTAGATCATTCATCACAATTACAAAATAGAGCCCCATTGATGAGCTCTAGAGGAAGAAGATGAAAGGAAAGAAGAAGGAAGAGATGGGAATGGAGTTCCAATCGCCAGAGAGACAGGGCTTCGCCTGATCAGGAGTTAGATACTGTTGAACTGGAGAAGGGGGGTATTTATAGGGTCTAGAAGCTGGGGTGTTGCTTGGAGAGCAAGCTTCCTAATTTGAGCACGTGGGTGCCAACTCAAAGATGCCAAATTTCAAAATCCATTTCAAAGACGCTTCTAGAAGCTTCTAGACTCCAGGCTGGCTCCTCAACCGTTTAACCGTTTCCCAACTGTCTAACTGTCTCTGTGACTGACTGGGCTTCTAGAAGATCTCGAGATATCTTGTATTGAGAACTGCTGGAAGAAGAGTCGAAGGTGGCTCGCCTTCATGTGAGTTTCCGAGCTCCTCCATGAGGACCTCGGAAATTATGATGAATTCCGAGGTGGAGGAGCTCGGCCACAGAGAGGAAGTAAGCCTGGCACTATAAGGACTGTCACGTGACATGCACACGCCCGGATATCTGTGTGCCACGTGTCCTCATTTATAACCACCCTATCATAATATATATAGAGAGAGAAAAATATTTACGTACATATGGCATAATCACAAGTGCTCAACGAGAGATCAACTATTACCATAACCACTTGGTCATCTAAAAAATGATGAATTCCAAAAGACGTTGAAAGTTGGCAACTCACAATTGTCTCCAAGATGGCAACTAACGATCTTTGATCTATATAGAGGTCTTTGGCTCACGAATATGGTATCTGGTATATTATATATGATATCTGGTATATTGTATTATAATTATATTGAGATTAATTTCTAGCTAAAACATCTCTCTCATAGCATCCTCTCTACTCTCTCTCCCACTATCTCTCACTCTTCTCTTCATTTGGAGTTCTCGATTTGAGCGTCGGAGGCTCCCAAAACACGATTGGTAGCACCCTTTTCTTTGTAGTTCTTTTTCTTGATAAGGTTCGGTCCATGAAGGCCCAACCCATGCATGGTATTGAACCTACAAACACGAAGGAGTTTGTGTTGTTTATTACATCCAATCTTTACCTCAAAATCAATTGAAATACCGCAACTGTCACCGACCTCTCACAACAGAACTTAGCATCAAAAGTGAAATTCAAGGACCCAAACCAATGACTCAAGGGTCTATTGGTTACCCCGGTCGCCGTAAGAGCTCCGCATCAGTGTGGCACCGGTTCAATTCACCGCTAAAGGCACTTTTATAGGAGTTTGAGTAGTGGTTGTGTGCGGGGTGTACCCATCCTAGACATGTGTGCGCACATGTGCGCGGCCCCACCACTCATGTATGTTCTATCTAGAATTGTGCACACCCATGGTTTATTTAGTCGCTTGTGGCTCGATATACCAAAGAATAAATTCAAGGATTCAAGTTAGTTAGGGTTGGGTTTAACCAAGTAGCTTAGCTCCGGCCAAGGTTGGTTTGCTGGGCCCTCACCGGCCAATAAGAGAGGCACGTGAAAAACACACTCGGACCAGCACGCGGTGTACATCCAAGTTTTAACTCGGTTTGCCGCACGTGACACGTGTCAAACCTTTTTGAATGGAAAGAAGAATTTAGTTCAGAGTGCTACTGGTCAGGTCCTGTTCAACCACACAGCTCTTTTTAATTCTGACTGGACCATCTAAATTCCTTTTTTGAAAATAAATATGGAATTATTATTTTCATTTGAGATGATTTTGAAAATGATTTTTAAATGATTTAAAATAAAATAATTTATTATGAATTATTTTCCAACTAAAAATATGGAAAATTACGTTGTTTTTTGTGTATAAATATTAGATAGTTAAAATTTAAAATTTTATTATTAGTTTTGAACTTTCAATTTAATTACAATTTGAACACTCCTTTAGTATAAGTAGCCTTCTATTTATAAAATAAACACTAGGAACTGAATATTCACTGCGAGTATTTATTTTAATTTTGATGGTTTTACCCCTTGGTCAATCCACATGTGGTCAAAAGTCAGCGGTTGAAATTGAATGGCTGGTTGTTAGAAATTAGAGAATGATGAGAGATTTTTTTGGTTTGGTTTTATAAAAATATTTTGTTGTGACAAATTTGAAAGATGGATGAAAAAAAAGGTGTTTATAAGATAATAATTAAAATAAAATAAGGATAATGAACTATTAGTCCTTGTAATAGTGTCAAAATCCCATATAGTCCATGGGGTGGGTGTTAGGGGGGGTGTAGTGTATAGTGTGTTGGGTAGGGACCCCAACACTATTACAAGGACTAATAAATAATTGTCTCAATAAAATATATATTTTATAAAATGCAACTAATGGGTAATCTATATACTTGTCTATATTATTAGTAAGTTGGTTATTTTAAATAGATAATTAATTAAAAGTCCTGGCACTGTTTGTTTTTCCCACCAATACATAAACGACACATCACTATCTTATCATTAATACCTTTAGTTTAAAAACTCCCTCCAAAAAAATTCAAAATTTTTAAAACTTATTCCTATCCCCACTTGGGGATAACCCCCAACCAAACACAACCTAAGGATCTTTGGGGGTGTGTAGGGGTTTAGTGTAATTGTATTTTGGGTGTGTGGCTTGGGTGGAAAATAGTACAAAATATTGAAAATAATGACAGGGACTAATAAATAATTTTCCATATTTTAAAAAATTCTAAAAAACAAAAAATTAGATTCATATTCCCAAAAAAAGAATTAGAAATTTAGTTTTTTTTAATTTTAAAAATCATAATAACTACTTGGAACGATACCTTTTAGATTAGTGGTCACATTATCATAGTTGTTAACTGAGATAAGTTATGATTATCCTATATAACTATTATTTTTAGAAAAAATTATCTATCGGTCCCTGACACTATTTATAGGGACCTTAAAGTCAAACACACACAATACTAAATAATAAACAAACACCCCTAAAAACTCCAAGACAATTAGGGCACTATTTCATAGACCAATAATAAATTATCTATTATTTTTATAAAAGTTATTAATAACATAAAGATATTTATTATTATATAACTATTATTTTGTAGCCTTGTCTTATTTTTTGTGAAATCAACTAACTAATGTGTTGTTTTCAAAACACTGGTCACTTCATATAAAAACATTATTATTATTTAAATAATACTTTTTCTTATTATAATCAATCCATCAAAATTTTTATTATTATTTAAAAAAAAAATAGATAAACCACATTCATTTATGAAATGATAAGGTTTTACAAGTGCCCTTTGTCAGACCAAATATTACAATCATTGCTCTTTTGGGGTTAGGTGTCTACCCTGTATAGTGGCCTTGGGGGTCTTCCTCTTCAAAGTCCACTCCTCGTGGGTGAGTAGGAGGCTCCTTTTGATGTGGGCGCTCATTGGTCTAAGAAGCGTTTGTTGGGTGGCATGTGCACTATCAAACCATGAGAGGAAGAGGAAGCCAATTTGACGGATGAGTCTCTTATAAACACGTCATTTATCGTTGAAGCATCGCGCGTTCCTTTTCAACCAGAGGCTCCACGTAACGACCAACACTAGTAGGTTCCAGCCCTTTCGGAGATGCTTTCCCAGCTTGAGGTCGATTGATGAGTCACCCTAAAGCTCTTGTATCTTAGTAGGGATTATCCAGCCCCCAAAGAGGGAGTTGTAGTGGGAACAAATCCCTGCTACATAGTAGTATTTGACCAGTAGGTGGTCAGTGTCTTCATCTCGATTATTGCACAAAAAACAGTGTGCCCTTTCCCCTCGTCAGTTTCAAATTTAGCATTATACACAAAGATAAAATTATATAGTCATCTACAACTAGGGTTGTAAATAGGCTGAGCTTGATCATGTTGGTTCTATCTCAAACTCGAGCTTAAAATTAGCTTAAATAAGTTTGCTCGAGCTCCGCTCAATTTTAATTTCAAAAACTTGAGCTCGACTTGATTTAGTTCAAAATTAAAAACTTATTTATATATTAATATTAATATTAATTTTTGAGCTTTTGAGTCGAGCCCAATCACGACTCAGCTCGAACTCAGTGTGAAAGCTCAAAATTCGGAGCCGAGAAATTTCCTATATTTTATTTTTTTATCCACTTTTTAAATTTATCATAACAAAATATTTTGAGAAAATACAAAAATCCAATAGTTTATCTATAATCAATTATTTATTTATTTATTTATTAAAAAAAACCAAATCAATGATTGATTTTGGACGGCTACATGAAGACTTTCCTTTGTCAGAAGAAAAAAAAAATAACAAATCACGTTTCATTTAATTAAACAGTGACATATATCCACACGGAGGTTTGACTGTTTATGACGTTACTGGGAAGATGAACATTAAAGTGGTCCATCGGTCCAGTGACTCTGGGTACATGAACATTAAAGTGGTCCATCGGTTCAGTGACATCACTGTTCGCCGTCACAAACTGTGTGTCGCTTTAGATTGGACGGCGAGCTACTTTGCACCGTCAATAGCATCGTGGGACTCGAGATCTAACCGCACGGAACCGCGCCGACCAGTCGGGTCACGTCCGGTCGTGTCCGGTTCCTCATCGGGTCAAGTCCCCCCTAACCACCTTGGAAAAACAGACCTAGTTAGCTCTGCTACTTCGTACTTGTAACACTCTCCATATCACCAAAGTCAAATGACAAAATTCAACTCACCATGGCTGTGTTTGACATTATAACCATTATTATTGTTTTATTATTTTACTGTATATTATAGTTAATTTTCCACATAGTCATAAATTATTTTAATATTTGCCCCGCTCAATGTTTGTTTTTATTTAATATTGTAAGAGTCCATTACATCATATCTGAGTCATAAAGCAAAAAAATACATTCATTAAATAAAAGCGGCTTTCTAAACTGAGGTGTTTTTGACTCAAATCCTCTCGGGAGGTCTCTGGAGGGGTCGTCCTTCAAGGTCTCGACTCTTGTCACCTTCTACAATCCGTGTTGGCATATCAGTGATGAACTCCAGGCTTCTTTTTATTAAGTGTTGTGTTACCTCCAGTTCGGGTCTTTTGAAAACTAGAGCAACATCCAAGCAAGACAAAATGAGGTAAGTGATATCCCAAATAATTTTAAAGAAAACATCACATATTACGTTCACTCCATATACCAAAGGTAATTGGCATCACGCTGAGATTTCATCCACCTAACAGAATTTTGTCCACCCTTTTGGTGTTGAGGATCGAGTGCTACTTAATTCAATTAACCACAAAATATGAATAGTAACAGAGAATGAATAGTAAATAAACAGTAAATAACACCAGAGATTTAAGGTGGTTCGGCCTTATAATGGCCTACGTCCACCGGCGGCAGAGGAGGAATTTCACTATGACAAAAGATGGAGATTACAAAATAGAGAGGCTAATCAAACACCCTGTCTCTCTATATCTCACAAAAGGAATGAAAGAATTCTCTCAAAAGAATTCTTTCCCACAAATCTCACTCTCTCACAAAATAAAGCACTTAAGCTTTCTAACCTCTGAAGGTATGGGTGTACATTTGCAGAAGGAGAGGAGCTCCTTATATAGAGGATGAAGTGGGCCCCACCTTAAGAGAAATTTCAAAACAATCGGCTGCAGCCCATGTGCTTTCTTCTTGAGCCGCAATTGCATTACATGAATTCATGAATTCAGACACTGTGGCACCTTTGAATTCATACAGCCACAATTGTTGACTTCTATTCATTGTCTAATAAAGACAAACATCACAAATCTTCACCTTGGCTTTCATTAGACAAAGCAACAAGTGAAACTCCTTTTCTTCCTCAACCGCCAAGAGACACTCATATGGTTCGAACACTAATCAAGTCCAGGCAATATCTGAACTTGATAATAGCAAGTGGCTTAGTCAACATGTCTGCTGGATTGTCTGCAATAGCAATCTTCTCGACTGAAACGATACCTTGGCTTATGATCTCTCTGATGAAATGATATCTGACATCGATATGTTTGGTCCTCTCATGGTGCATTTGATCTTTAGATAGATCAATAGTTCCCTGGTTATCACAAAATACAACAAGAGATTCCTCACAGAAACCCGTGATCACCTACCAAACCTTTCAAATGCATGCCTTCTTTCACCGCTTCAGAAGAGCCATGTACTCAAATTTCCGCTTGTAGAAAGTAATCAGTGTTCAGAATGTTGCTTTCCAACTGATAGCACAACCAGAAATAGTGAACACATAATCTGTAAGAGATCTCAACTTATCCAAGTCACCTGCATAGTCAGAATCAGCATATCCAACAACACCAATAGTAAGCTAGAACTACCATCATATACCAAGCCAACATTAGTAGTGCCTCTAAGATACCATAGTATCCATTTCACAGCTTGCCAATGTTTCTTGTCGGGATCAGACATATATCTGCTAACAACACTGACAGCTTGAGAAATATCAGGACGAGTACATACCATAGCATACATAATACTCCCAACAGCGCTAGCATATGGAACATGTGACATGTACTCCTTCTCATCCCGAGTTTGTGGTAAATGCTTCTTTGAAAGCTTAAAGTGTGCAGCCAATGGAGTGCTCACCACTTTGCATTCCTGCATTCCAAAGTGTTCAAGTACTTTCTCAATGTACCTTTTATGAGACAAGAACAACTTTCCTGCTTTCCGATCTCTGTGAATCTCCATGCCCAAAATTTTCTTTGCTGCACCTAAGTCTTTCATCTCAAATTCACCATTCAGTTGAGTCTTTAACCTGTTAATCTCAAACATGCTTTTAGAAGCAATAAGCATGTCATCAACATAGAGAAGCAAATAAATAAAATAACCATCAGACAACTTTCTGTAATATACACAACTGTCATATTGGCTTCTAGTAAAGCCATGTGTACCCATGAAAGTATCAAACCGCTTGTACCACTGTCTTGGAGATTGTTTCAAACCATATAATGATTTCTTCAGCAAACAAACAAGATCTTCTTTTCCAGCTTCAATAAAACCTTCAGGTTGACGCATGTAGATTTGTTCTTCAAGCTCACCATGTAGAAAAGAAGTCTTAACATCAAGCTGCTCAAGCTCCAAATCCTGCAGTGCTACCATGGCAAGTAATATACGTATAGTGCTATGTTTAACAACAGGAGAGAATACCTCATTGAAGTCTATGCCTTCTCTCTGACTATAGCCCTTGGCAACCAAACGTGCTTTGAACCTTGGTGCTTCAACCCCTTGAGTTCCTTCCTTTTTCTTGAAGACCCATTTGCAACCAACAATCTTCTGACCTTTCGGCGGTTTTACCAGATCCCAGGTATGGTTCTTGTGAAGAGACTCAATTTCTTCACTCATAGCAAATAACCAATCGAAGTTGCTTCATCACTAGAGATGCCTTCACGATAACCTAGGTTCATCACCTTCAAGGTTATCTCCCACAGCCAAAGCATGAGTAGTAATATCAGAATAATGCTCTGCAAAATCTGCATATTTCTGTGGTCTTCTAATCTGTCTTCTTTCTCTCCCAGTAGCAATGCTGTATGGTTGCTCCTCATAAGGCACATCTGAAACATCATCAGAAGAATCATGTACCTTTTCTGTTGACGCTTGTTCATCAGAAGTACTATCATGTACTTGTCTTGAGGGCTCCACCTTAAGCTCCACCGCTTCATAACACCGTGGTCCGCTGTTTCGCCGTATATACTCCTTTGGTCTATCGTGAGCGCACTCATCAACTTGACATCTCTCACGATAATCAAACCAAGGGATGATGGATCTGTACACCACAACCTGTAACCTTTAACCCCTGATGCATATCCCACAAATATGCATTTCTTTGCCCTAGGCTCAAGTTTACCATCATTAACATGAGCATAAGCAGGGCAACCAAATACTTTTAGAAAAGTATAATCAGCAGGAGAACCATACCATACCTCGAAAGGAGTTTTACTATCAATAGTAGTTGACGGAGACCTATTAATCAAATAGCAAGCAGTATTAATAGCTTCAACCCAAAAGGTTTTAGACAAACCTGAATTGGACAACATGCAACGAGCTCTTTCCAAAAGAGTCCTGTTCATTCGTTCTGCAACCCCATTTTGCAGTGGTGTATATCTCACAGTGCAGTGTCTCACTATACCTTCATTTTTACAGAATTGATCAAATTCACCTTTGCAGTATTCCATCCCATTATCGGTTCTAAGACGCTTGATCTTCCTCCCAGTCTGCTTCTCAATAAGGGTCTTCCACTGCTTAAAGGTGTCGAAAACTTCACTCTTTTGCTTCAGAAAGTACACCCAAGTCATGTTAGAGTAATCATCAATAAAAGTTAACATATATCGAGAACTACCCTTTGACAGGACAGATGCAGGGCCCCAAACATCTTAATGGATGTAATCCAAAGTGCCCTTAGTCTTGTGCACAGCAGTACTGAACTTGACTCTAGTGTGTTTGCCATACACACAATGTTCACAGAAGTCAAGTTGTTGGTTTTCTGACCATTCAACAAACCTCGCTTGCTTAATATATTCATGCCTCGTTCACTCATGTGACCCAAGCGCATGTGCCATAAGCGAGTAGAATCTGTATCAGGATTTGATGAGGAAGTATATGCTACAGTACCTGTAATTGTGCTGCCTTGAAGAATGTAGAGTGTGTTGACCAACTTTCCTTTGATCACCACCAGGGCACCTTTGCTAACTTTTAGCTGACCGGCATCACCACTGTATTTGAAACCTATGCGGTCCAAAAGACTCAAAGAAACAAGATTCTTTCTCATATCAGGTACATACCTAATATTGTTGAAAGTTCTGATAATGCCATCATACATCTTGACACGGACAGAACCAATGCCAGAGACTGGACATGAGATATTGTTCCCCATTAAGCCAGAACCACCTTCAGTTGCCTGAAAAGTGGTGAACCAATCTCTACGAAAGCATATATGGTAAGAACAAGCAGTGTCAAGTATCCAAGAATCATCAGAACTTGTAGTAGTGACAGACAATGCTATATCTTCAGCTTCAAAACTGTCCTCAACAATGTTAGCATTCATACATGAAGGAGTTTTCTCCTTATCTTGTTTTGCTTTAGCCTTGATGCAGTCTTTCACCATGTGTCATTTCTTCTTGCAGTAAAAACACGTTACAGCTTTGTTTCTAGATTTAGATCTAGATCTCTCTTTGTTGCTAGCCCGTCTCTCCTGAGGTCTACTTCTGACAAGTAGGCCTTCGGCCTGATGTTCACCCCATTCTCTGAAACCTTCTTTTTCAATTCCTTGGAGTTGAGAACACTTTTGACATCATCAATGGAGATAGTCTCTCTCCCATATAACATTGTGTCAACAAAATGCTCAAAAGAAGGGGTTAGTGAACATAACAAAATTAGGGCCTGATCCTCATCATCAATAGTACAGTCTATATTCTTGAGATCAATAATGATCCTATTGAACTCATTCAAATGGTCAGTAATTGTTGTACATTCCTTCATATGAAATGTGTAGAGTCGTTGCTTCATCAATAATCGATTTGTGAGAGATTTTGTCATAAAGAGTGACTCCAGATGGAGCCATAAGCCTGCCGCGAATGTTTCATCTACGACCTCTCTTAGAACCTCATCTGCCAAAGACAAATAATACAAATTGCGCCTGCTCCAAACTCTCCTCCTTCTCATCGCCCGACAAATTTTACTCGGTAGTCAAGATCTTTTCCTTGCAAGGCCTTTAATAGACCTTGTTGCACTAACAAAGCCCGCATCTTGACTCTCCACAGACTGAAGTCATTTCTGCCATTGAACTTCTCAATCTCGTACTTCGTGGTAGACATTCTGCGAAATTCAGTTAGATAACAAACTAACTAACTCTGATACCAATTTGTTGAGGATCGAGTGCTACTTAACTGAATTAACCATGAAATATGAATAGTAACAGAGAATAAATAGTAAATAAACAGTAAATGACACCAGAGATTTAAGGTGGTTCGGCCTTATAATGGCCTACGTCCACCGGCGGCAGAGGAGGAATTTCACTATGACAAAAGATGGAGATTACAAAATAGAGAGGCTAATCAAACACCCTGTCTCTCTATATCTCACAAAAGGAATGAAAGAATTCTCTCAAAAGAATTCTTTCCCACAAATCTCACTCTCTCACAAAATAAAGCACTTAAGCTTTCTAACCTCTGAAGGTATGGGTGTACATTTGCAGAAGGAGAGGAGCTCCTTATATAGAGGATGAAGTGGGCCCCACCTTAAGAGAAATTTCAAAACAATCGGCTGCAGCCCATGTGCTTTCTTCTTGAGCCGCAATTGCATTACATGAATTCATGAATTCAGACACTGTGGCACCTTTGAATTCATACAGTCACAATTGTTGACTTCTATTCATTGTCTAATAAAGACAAACATCACATTTGGGAGCTTCCTGGGAACCCCATATGTGATGGGGGTTGTCTGTCCATGCTCCGATTCTAAAGGTGTTATGAAAGTGGCTCAATATGTTTTGCACATATGGGCATGATATGAGCAAGTGTGCCACCGACTTATCTTTTGTCTCACATAAGTAGCATTTAGTATGTTCGCCTCGCCACTTTCTTACTTTGTTTTATGGAGATTGTCAAGTGTAAAGATTTTATCTTCCTTTGCTAGCTACGCAAAAAGTTTTATTTCGATGGGGCACGGTTGTTTCCAGAAGCTCTTCCGTAATACACTTCTGATTCAGTCATCAACCTGGAAGATATATAGAGATTTGACTGTGTATGGGAATTTGTCTATAAATGTCTTGGTTAGCATAAATTTCCAATTCCTCACATCTACTTGTTCCCATCCATCCGAAGAGATGAGTGGCATCCCTCTGAAATGGAACTATCAAAATAGTAATTAAATTAATATAATTATATTAATTTAAATATTTAATAATATCTGCTTGTGTTAATGTCCTAGATCCATGGATCATGAGTAATATAAAAAAAAATGTTATAAAAATATGAAGTTGACACATCATATCAAACAGTGAAGTTTGGATTGGTTAAATAAAATAGGGATACCATCAATTTAGTCGCACATTCCGCGGATGATTGAAAGTTGAGCCCATTCTTAAAATTATAATATTAAAAAAATTATATGGTTTAAATAAACTTCACGTGAACACTTGGAAAAAAATCCATAAATTAGTCCAATTAACTCAAAGTCAAATACAAACCATTTAAAATATTAATATTTATGGTAAATATAATATATTGGAATAAACCAAAATTTCACCGCAGGATGTCTTGATTTGAACGACATTTGTACTCATGAATATACACATTTAAAATATTAATAATATATTTGTTAAATATAATACATAAACTCAATGTAGCAAATCCAAGCACACGAAAAAAAAACAATAAACCTAGGTATTTAGCTTCGTATACACTTCATTACAAAGGAATAAATACGAGTAAATGATACAAAAAATTGCTCATGATTTTTTAAAATATACTATTATTTTTTAAAAATCCTAATAATTCTTGAGCAATGCTAGTACAATTTGCTAGATGGCAATCATAGCAAATTAACAATCGATTATGATGAATATAAGAAGAGAACCGAGAGAGAGAAAAGATCTACATATTTGTGCTCGAGAGAGCCTCTAAGGATACTTCAAGAGAGAGTCAGAAATCAGATATCAGATTTCAAATCTTAGATCAAATTACCTCTTCAATGGGCTGGCAATCTCCTTATTTGGCCTGATTTGTTATATCTTGGGTTAGTCCTCTGCCTTAATTTGGATGACCAGATAGTTAATTAGACTTTTATTTAAGTGATTAATGTCATGTGTTTACAATTATTTTTACTCTATAACATAAAATAATATAAAAAAACTAATCTTAACCAATTTATCTCCAACCAAACACCACTTGGAATTTAGAGTAAATAATAAACTTGAATTTATTTTATCTTTTTTTAAATCAAAACATTCAAAATCATCCCAAAAAATTGTGATATTTTTCTAAAAAAATTGAAATAAAATTTTATAAAAAACAATCCGGTGTTACAAAGCTCCCGCTATTCATAAAAGGTGTTCAATCGGGAGGTCCCATGTTCGAATCCTCCTCTATGCATGACAATGGGCATACGAAAGCCTTTGCTGCTCCAGAAATTTGTCATCCTTTAAGGGAGCCGTTTGTTGACTTTAATATATATATATATATATATATATATATATATATATATATATATATATATAAATATTAAAAATTATAATTAATTTTATATTTTGACTATATGCACGGTTACAGGAGAAGTATATGATACCAAGTAATTAATTATGTACTGTAACTCAAGGAGAAAAGAAAAAAATACCGGTCGGACTGAAAGCAGCTGCAGCAGCACGAGGAGGAAAAAAAAAGCCAAAACAACAAATCACGTTATCCACATCCACGGCCTACATTCACAACCATCCCATCGCCCACACAAAATCAACGGCCACAAACACTCCTCTCTCTCCGCGTTGAAGTTCCCAGTCAGTCTCCTATTAATTTCTTCAAATACAAACCTATATTTTTTCTACAAACCAATCTCTTTTTGTACTCGTTGTTCCTCTCTCTCTTAGTCAACCCTTCCTCCTCGGAACCGTATCCTTCAACCACGTAACTCCAAATCCTTTCTTTCTCTCTCTAGAAACAAAAGCCGCAAAAGCACAAAACATGACAATCTCAGGGCCCAACCGACCACTAAAGAAACAACGCATGCACACAGTCAAACACCTCGCCAAACATGCCATCCATCACTTTACAACAAGCTACCATTTTCCTTCTCCTCCCAAACCGTGTCTATATAATCCCAACACCCTCTTCTCCTTACTCCCCCAAACTAACTTCTATTCTTACATTTCTTTCTTAGTTCACAAATGGCTTCTACCATCAGTGCACCAAAACCACACTTGTCGTATGCTCATGCTCAAACTAGAAAAACATCATCAGTCTCCGTGGTTAGAAACGTCTTAGTGTCTCACCGGAGTTCAGTGGCTGCAGCCACGCCGGTGGTGACATTGAGAGAAACAAGAAAGCCGGAGATCATGAAGCCGGTGCTCTCCACCATGTGGAGAGAGATACAAGGAGCCGATGACTGGGAAGACCTTGTAGCGCCATTGAATTCTCTATTAAGAGATGAGATTGTTCGCTACGGTGAATTCGTCAGCGCTTGCTACAAAGCATTCGATGTCGAGCCGAGCTCGAAACGGTACTTGAATTGCAAGTACGGGAGGAGCAACTTGTTGGAGAGTGTGGGGTTGGAGAAATCAGGATATGATGTTGTTAAATATATATACGCGACGCCGGACATTGCCGGCATTCCTATGCAAAATGCGAGTGGGGCTAGATGGATTGGGTATGTTGCTGTTTCGTCGGATGAGAAGAGTAAGGTGTTGGGGAGGAGGGATATACTTGTTTCGTTCCGTGGCACGGCGACGCAATCGGAGTGGATTGCCAATTTCATGAGCTCGCTCACTCCGGCGAGGTTGGATCCTACCGATCCTCGGCCGGAGGTGAAGGTCGAATCGGGGTTTCTGAATTTATATACATCTGATGACAGCTCCTGCAGATTTAGCCAGGGGAGTTGCAGACAGCAACTTTTGTCCGTGATTTCTAAATGCATTAATAAGTACAAAGGAGGCGAAGAATTGAGCATAACTCTTGCGGGGCATAGCTTAGGGAGCTCATTGGCTCTTTTGCTAGGCTATGATCTTGCCGAGCTTGGTTTGAATTATAAACATGATTTGAATGAAAGAGTACCGATCACGGTGTATTCTTTCGGCGGGCCGAGAGTCGGGAACGCCGGGTTTAAAGAACGATGTGAGGAGCTCGGAGTGAAGGTGTTGAGAGTGGTGAATGTTAATGATCCGGTGACGAAGCTCCCCGGAGTTTTCCTTAATGAGAATTCAAAGGTTCTTGCAGGGAAGTTTGAGCTTCCTTGGAGTTGCTCTTGTTATGCACATGTGGGAGTTGAACTTGCTCTTGATTTCTTCAAGATGAAAAACCCTGCATGTGTTCATGATCTTGATGCTTACATTGGGCTATTGAAGTGTAAGGATCAGATGGATGAAATGACCGATGATGGCGCCGTGAATCTTTTCGACAGGTTGATGCACATCTTCTCTTCTCAAGTTCTTGATTCATTGGCCCCATGGCATGATGCTGCAAGATATGTTGGCACATTGGTGCAGTCTCTAGGAATCTGAGATCAGCACCATGCAAAGCTATACAAAAATTCATTTTTTGTTACAAGTTTGTAATTAAATCACGTACATCACACAAAGAATTGAATGTAAATCTGTAATTAATTAAAGGAGTTTTGATTCAAAGTCTGTTTGAGTTCAAATGTACACATGTGATGATCATCATCTCAATTAATGTCTTCTAACAGCCAAAGTCTTCTCAAGATTATACAATCTGAAGAAAAACACAAACCAAACACTTAATTTCCACTAATTTCAACACTTGAATTCACATATAGACAGAACCTTCAGTTTATATATATAATTGAACATATATCAATCATATATATATATCTCATGAATGTCTTGTAACAGTTTAACAAGCAAGCAAGTTTATAGCAGCGCCCATCCAAAGTCTTGTGAAGATTGTACAAACTTAAGAAAAGCAGAACCCAAACACTTTCCACTTTCAACTCTTGATATCATAACAAGAATATTAATTTCTGGTCTATGATTCACACCATATATTGATCTTGTTCAATCTGAACTTATCATGAAGTAGATCTTCTGTCTGACTTTAACCATGATCTATAATTATCTTCAAAGTTTGAAGTAATTGCACCATAGATTAATTAATTAATTAATTAAACCAATTATTAAACTTAAAAGATCAAACCTAGCTAGCTACACTGCATGCAATTACTCCATTCTTATAAGTAAAAGAAGAAGAAGAAGAAGAAGAAGTGAAAAGAAAGACTTTGAGATCTAGATTAATGAGAGGGAATTAATAGTGAAGAAGGACCACGTACGCACCATTAAAGACTAATTAAAAAGAAGAGCTTGAGAGGGAGAGTTAATGGAGGAAAGACGGCAGTCATGTGGTAATTAGTAAGGTGTTATATGAAGTATACCGACCAGAAGAAAACACGTGTGAGGCTGACCATTCTTCCACTGCTTGAGAGGTCCACGTCCGAGTATTCTTATAACTCGTTTGCTTTGCATGGCAGTCAAAACCAATTTGGGGTTTACGTTTAGTTAATAGAGACATTTCCAGTCTATTCAGACAATAATTACTACACTTTTCCTTCTTTTATTTATTTATTTATTTATATTTTCTCTCTACCCTGTGGATCCGTTGACCAGTACTGAAATGTGATAGTTAAGTAATAAAAGATTAAAAAATGATAAAAATAGGTCGAGGATTATGTGAAGAGAGCTAGTGTCTAAGAACTTACGTTTATATTAGATGTTGATCCTGATTTTATCTTTAATGAAGCTACATGGAAACATAGAATTCATATAGCTGACCTTATCCAGTATGGGATTAAGGCTTAGTTGTTGTTGTTGTTGTAATTAGGATCGTTTCCGTATATTTAATTTGCACTGTTTTAATTAAAATTAAGGTCTAATACCCAATTTAGTCCCTCTATTATTATGATTTGTCTTTTTGGGTCCCTTTAATATAAAACGTGTTTTTTTGGTCCCTCTATTTCCCCGATTGAGAAATATAAGTCCCTCCACAAGCTTTTTGGTCCATTTATTTATGTTTTTCAGGCCTTTTGGGTCCCTATAAACTTGGCAGTGAGGGATTTAAAAGGCACAAACGTAAAATTAAAGGGACCAAAAAGGCACGTTTTATATTAGAGGGATCCAAAGGGACAAATCATAATAATAGAGGGACTAAATTGGGTATTTGACCTAAAATTAAATAAATTTGAAATGTTAATTATATATATATTTGATATTAGTCTATAATAAATTTAGACAATTGAAGTCTATTAATTAATGACTTTTCCTAAGCTGTGGTAGCATGTGTGAGCGTTAAGGGGAGGAGTTTGGTTGCTCCTTTCTGCCTTAATTCACTGGTGTGGGAACTCTCTCTCTCTCTCTTTTTTGTTTGATTAAAGTCAACAAGTGATCCCCTCAAAAGATGAACCCATCTACACGAAACACCCAAAGGTTCACATGCAGCACGCAGAACATTCACAAGCTCATACGCGCACTGTGCTCTCACTTTGCATAGAGGAGGATTCAAATACGGGACCTCACGATTGAATACCTCTTATGTCGTCGGTGGGAACTCTCTTTCATACTCATGCCATTCTTAGTTAGTAGTTGGTTGTTGCCGCCGTGTCACTGTCGTGCCGGAGTTTGACTCAGGCCAAGAGCTATTCTAACCTTCAATTTTAATATTTATTAATTTCATATTAAAATAACCAAATAACTTGATGTGGAGAGGTTTAATTAATGGTTTTTCATGCATTTATTATAATAGGAAGTGTTTGATTGGGTTTTTGTTCATTAAAATTATTTTTTTAACAAAATTTTCATTACTTTGGACTGATTGATTGTCCAGAATTTTCATGAAAACATTTCTTTTCCATTATAACTTCAATTAGTAGTTTTTGTTATTTTTTTAGGGCATTAATATATGATGTCACCAAGTTCTGAATTCCTTGATGAAGCTTGAATTTTTCATGCCATACAAAATATAATTTGCTTTCCCTGTATTCACAGTCCAATGTTAGACCCTAAATACAGAATTCTTCTACATACTATTTTGACTTTTTTCTTGAAAAAAAATATTTTAATATTAAATCTATTTTAAAAAATATTTTTTTAATAAAAATAGATAAATCACTGTTTTATTGATAATATTTAATGAGCGTTAACAATTCGGAGTTGCATACATTTACGTTACAAAGTACAGAACGGAAACACTCTATATGAAACCCTTTTGAGGGCGATGATTAGCGGTTTTGGCTTACATCCTCTAGTGTACCCTCCTTATTGGTCTCGTTACTTATGGGTTGTGGGGGGTCTTCTCTGGCGAATGCTAGGGTTTGTTGGATCAATGACTACCATCTTCATCTTTGGCGTCCCATTCATTGCATTAAACCTTGAAACTATTAGGAATTCAATTTCACGGACTAGTTTCAAGTAAACATGTTGTTTTTCTATTTTTTTTTATTTTGGTCATGTTCATAGTACCTTACCTTATATATCAAAATGCTACATATATATTTATATTAAAAATATATATTGTTATCGGTTTAATTAGGAAAGATGAAGTGGAAGAATAGTAGTTTTGAACTAATCAAACCATGAAGTTAGTGGTTTTTTTTAAGGCACGAGTTAATCTTCACCGTGTGAGAATTAAAAAAAACACATTTATAATTCACACTCAAAACTTCAATATGCGTGTGATTAGCCTAAAAGTTGAGTCCTTTAAGGAGCTTTTAGTTGCCAACTCCACACTATTAATAACAAAAGCAAGGAACACATGGTCCTACAACCTTCCAAGCACCATCCTATATATATGAAATTATGAATGTAAAACAAGACTAATTAGACACTTTATTTCACTTATAGTCATTCAAAATAGAAAAAAAGGCAATGAATCAAGCTTTACAACCTATGTTTGTGTTTGATAGGGAATATCCCACTTGGGATTAGGAATAACTTTTGAAAAGTTTTGAATTTTTTAGGGGGAAAATTTTAAAGTAAAGTTATTAATAATAAGATAGCTACGTGGCTTCCATGCATTGGTGGGTGGGTTATTATTATATTCTTAAACTTAAATTAAAGTTTTTGGCGGGAAAAATTTTTATTGGAGAATGTGTTGGGGATATCCCACTTGGGGATAGCCCCCTATCAAACATAAGCATATATGTGATTAAGTTGGTCTCACCCAAATAAGGCACGTGGACCCAAAGCCAACCTTTAAATGGGGTCCATGATTTGGTAATGGGGTGCATAAAAGGTCTCATTACTAAAGAGTTATTGGATTATTATGTGACTAATGAAACCATCTTTGTTCATGTGGGGGAGACCAAATCCCTCTCTTTTGGCTATGTTGTACTAGTAAATTTTCTTTCCTTTTTTTTGTTTTATTGGATGAGAATTAGATTGAAAAGCTTAGGTAAGCTAGCTCGCTAGGCGAACTCTATGTTTTGTTAAAAGAAAAATAGTCGAAATTTTTTATGCTCATGTATTAGTTTTGTGAGAGTATATATATATATATATATATATATATTCTAAACAACCTAATTTAGGAATACAATCAATCACCATTCACCTAATTTAATAATATAATTAATCACCTGAAATATATACAATTCGAAAAGACAATCAAATATTCTCGATCTTAATGTGTTTAACTAAAAACAATTAATATATTTGATTTAATTACAAGGTTCAAAGTAAAGACTCCATGAATAAGGACTTTAGGGTTGAGTTTTAGCACGATTTTATACATGAATTCATTCCTAACAAAGTCGATGACAGGGATATGAATCTTGAAAACAAGATGTTTGTCTTGAAAGTATTTCTTATTTTGTTCCATCCATACAGTCCAAGTAATTGCCATCACCATCAGTTTCCAACCCGGCCTTGCTTCCTTTTCCATTAGTTTGGAGAAGGAGTTGCTGCCCCATATGTCCCTGATTTTCTGGGGCGATTTCCGTCTTCCAAAAAGCTTACAAAAGTGCTCCCATATTTGGGTTGTAGAGGGGCATGTTATTAATAGATATAATGTTGTTTCTTCCTCTAGATCACATAGAAAGCATTTAGTTCTTTTCCCTTTCCATTTTCTCTTTGAGTGGTTTTGTAAAGTGAAGATCTTATCATCCTGGGCTAATAAAGCAAAGTATTTGACCTTTGGTGGGCACGGGATCTTCCAAAATCTACTCTCAAGTGGGCATCTGAGACCTCCATCCACCTTGAAGAAGTACAATGATTTAACCGTGAAGTTCCCATTTCCATTGAGTTTCCATAATCTTTTTTCTCTTCTGTTCTCTTCTCGCCTCATAATATGTTGTGTGATTATGTTTATTTGTTGCGCCCCTTTTCTTCTGTGAATGGCCCTGATTTAATGATCAGTGTTCCTTCCTTGAGCATGCGGAGTGCCTCTTCTACAGTCAGGTGTTCATTTAGTATCATCGGCGGTAGGTCATGGAATGCATTGATTGGTGTCTGTCCTTCCACTCAACTTTCACGTCAACAGTTATGTGTGTTCCGTTACCGACATTCACCAATGTGTGTTTAGTAATGTACATTCCCTTTGTTCCATTATATCGCTCCAAAATAATGATCTCCCCCGTGGTTATATCTGAAAGGGGTCTATATTGGAATCTCGTGAGTAGATAATTGTGAGCGTTTTCTTTCACAACACAATCTCCCCTCATGTAGTCTTGCATCGAGTCAAAACACAAATTATATTTATAGTATTTATTGTTAGTATCCCATATAGTGTTTGGGCCTTCTATAGTGTTTCAAAACATTCATATACACTAGAATAAGTTTAGTACCACATTGCCTATTTACAAATCATGCACCCTCTTTATATATGTTTCCCACTAGTATTATGTTAGCCTTGTTTAGTAGACATGCTCTCTCACACGCGCAATGTAAATCCGGGTCCAGTTTGGCTTGGATATTCCGAATTCGTGTAGGCGCATGATGCTCACACGAATGCATCGATTTCTTTGCTGGCCCCGTGCGTGGCATGTTTTTGTTTTTTACTGTTATTATTCAGTCACACTTTGATTGTTTGGCTTCCCAGCTGTTTTGACTGATTGGAAACCGCTTCTGCATTTTTCCCAAAAGCCCAACGGTTAATAGATGTTGCGTTTTCCCAAATATTAACAGATGCTTCTCTTCATTGTTTATGAACCAATGCTTCTTTTCTTTGAACTATTGCTTCAAGGAGTTGTGTCCCTCTGCATTCCTGTCTATAAAAGGGAACCCTATCCTCCCTTTTTCATTACAGAAAATTTTTATTCTTTCCTCTCCTCCTCCTTATTCAAATTATTCAACCCTCTTCTTTTGTCGGAGCAAATCAAAAGCACTCTCTTTCTCAATTCGGGTGCACGAATCTGAGGAAGCCGACTGTTGTATCCTGGGAGAACATCGCCACTTTAATCCTGCTGGACCAAGAGAGGAGGTGAAATTGTTCTTAAGGACAGTGCAACTTGCACGCCTCGGTCATAACTTCAACCTGTTTATAGCACTTCCTGCAACATCAATTTCCAACATTTATGAGTCTTAATAAAAATTAGCTTATCCTTCTATTAAAAGAAAAGGAGAGAGAGATCTTTTGATGTGATACGTTTAAATAAAAAAACTAGAGAATTTTGACCACTTTGCAGATCAATATATATTTGACTATGTAGGATCAAGTGTGCATGTAGGAATGGATTCAATAGACTTATAGACTTGACCAAGGCATGACTCACGAGCCGCTTTGTGTGACACATCATATGAACATACTTTGTGGATTCAATTTATAAAAAATGTGGTCATTGATCTCTTTTGTTTCCCTTTATTTACTTTGAATTTGAACTCTCATTATTATTATTATTATGATTTTATTTTTTGAGAAAATGTATGCTTAAAATCTTAGAATTTTTTTTTTCACTAGTCTTCTTTCTCTTGACACTTACAATGTAAAGGTATTTAATATTTTTATCAAAATTTGTAATAAAATTATAAAATCACATGAAAATATAATGCTTCATTGTTGGGGATTACCTCTTATGAACCTCACATAATTTTAAATAATATTAAGATTATATATATTCTTATGTGTGAAGATGTAATAAAGTGAATTTGGTTGTGATGCTTGTGGATTGAATGGAAGATGTTTGGAGAGATTACTAATTGACTATAAATTAGGTGTATCCCTAAATTGACTATAAATAAGGTGTATGTCGCAAGGTTCACACCTATGTATCGCACGGGAGCCACGGGATTCACATCTATGTATCTTGTGACTTTATACTCGGTATTTTGTAAATTTTAATAAATGCGGTTTATTTCTTTTTTTAAAAAAAACATGACTATAAATAAGGTGGTCAACCAAAGGACATATAAAATCTACAAAGATTGCATTATAGAAGTTGACGGAGAACTTAAGTTGCCTAATTTTCATTGTCACACATTTACCTACTCGTCGTAAAAATATACATAAGGGAGTTGACTTTCTTTTCTTTTTCTAATAAATATAGATAAGCCACTAAAACCATCGTAGGTGTGATTTTAACCCATCATTTTGTTTCCTAGTGAAGGTTGGTGCCTGATGACTTTCTCATTCATCCACTAATTTGTATGCCATTTTTCTTGACAATGCTTTGGATGCCCTTTTTTTCAATGAAAATAAATAATAAAAACCAGAAAGTTGGAATGCTAATTTCTAATTTTTATTATAATTTTGAATTTGAAAACAATTAAAAAATGTGTAAACTACATAAATAGTTACCTAACTATTGGAGCATTCCTATTTGAGTCACCAAACTATAAAAAATTTTAATTAGGTACCCCAACTTTAAAATTACGTTCAATTGGGTCACCCATGTTCAATTAGTGTGTTAGATTTTGTTAATTATGGTTTTATATAGTAAGTAATCATTAGTTGTATTATTTATTATGTTGTTTAGATATAATTAACTAAAGATTACTTACTTTACAAAATCATAATTAACAAAATCAAACACCCTAATTGAATGCGGGTGACCCAATTGAACGTAATTCTAAAGTTGGGGTACCCAATTGAAATTTTTTATAGTTTGGTGACTCAAATAGAAATACTCGAATAGTTGGGTGACTATTTATGTAGTTTACCCTTAAAAAATTGATATCAACCTTGTTATATGAACGTCAGTTACTTTCTTTGATTTTTAAGGTAACGTTATTATGATCTTTCATTTTTTTTCTCCCATATTATTCAAATGAAGTTTTTGATGCAGTTTTTATTGAAAATTGCCTCTTATAAAGAAAGAAAAAATGATCACTAAAATAATGTTCTTTCAATTTCCTTCTACACTTTCTTTCTTTTTTAAAATTTTTTTTAATTATTTTTTGAGCGACATATGTAATTGCGATCTTTGGGTGTATCTGATAATTGTGAAAAAGAACCAATTTTTACAAGGAAAGTGGTAATTCATTCTTTTCACAAAGAGATGGTGATGAGTTAATGATAAAAGAGGAAAAAACCATCTTATCAAGAATATCGTCATAGATGGAGAACAATATGAAAAGCAAGCAGAAAAACATCAACCGTGGAGTATAGAAGATGATAAAATGCTTGTGAGTGCATGGCTTACAATTTCAAGTAATAACATTGTAGATACTGCCAGAATGATAAGACGTTTTGGAAACGAGTAATTGAATACTTCAATGGAAATAAAAAATCTGGTCCAAGAAGAAAACAAACTAGTTGTAAACAACATTGGTACTGGATGCTTCAATTGTTAATGAATTCAACCAGGTATACAACAAATTGGAATGAGAGCACCATAGCGGATGGAGTGATGAATAGTTGAAGGAACATGCTCGTACTCTATGTTATCATAATCGTAAAAAACATTTTTGCCATGAGCATATATGGGTGATGTTAAAAGATGATCCAAAATGGAAAGCAAACACTCTTATTTCAAGGTCTTCAAAGAAAACAAAGATCAATGAAAGCAGTGGCTATACATCTTCATCTATTGCAGATACAAGTCTCAATATAGATGATAATGAGTGTAAAGTCAGAAAGCGGCAAAAACAAAAGCAAAGACGAAGAGAAAAGGGAAGACAAGCGACACCGATAAAAATGTGAATGAAGAATTTGAAGCAAGGTGGGCTGAATTACGAGAATAGAGAAAAAAAAAATAACCGAAGTACGGAGTTTGAAGACATCTTTTGAAATGGTTGTTGATCATCAAATTCTCACCATGGATACTAGCCATATGAATGTTGAACGACTTGATAATCATTGTCTGATGTGTAATATTATAAAATCTAAATATACTATTTAGTATTTATCTCTTATATTTTTAATGCATTCTACTTTGATTACTATGTAACTTTAATTAATATGTTTTTTATTTATAAAATATTTTAATATTTTATTTTGAAAATATGAAATTTTTACATACATATACTATCTATTTTTATTAAATATTAAAACATTTTAATAAGATAAATACATTTTAATAAAATATTTATTATGAAAATTTGAAATAGTGAATAATATGATGGCCCCATATAGCTCAACCACGGGGAAAGGTTAATAGATAAGGGATTAACAAGTTGATAAGGTGGTATAGATACTTTGAAAGACTCAACCATTAAAGATGCCCTAAGAAAGCCCATAGGAAAACCCAAAATGGACCCAGCCCACACCAAAACCAATCTAACTAATCATTTTTTTCAGACTTAAGTTAGACTTTCAGATAACATTTACATTAATCTCAATTAACATAAACAATTCTAAATACAAGTCAACCAAAAAAACAAAAATTCTAACATTTATATACTTGTATTAACTAAACCAAGTTAAGGATCTACTTACATAGTCACATTGCAAGTTCATCTCTGTCCGATCAAGCCCATCACTTCTATCCAAAGCCCAAACACCCTCTAATACAAAACCAAAAACATAATTATATATATAAAGGTTAAAGGAAGTGAACCTGGAACTAGAACTAGAACTAGAAGTGAGGCTTCAAAGCCCGGAAGACGAAGCCTCTCGTGGTTCCCCAGCATAGCAAGCCCATGACCGAAACATAGAAACTCACCACCGCGCTTATCCAGAACGCCGCCACCGATATCCACCCTCCCTCCACCTCCTCCTCCCTGCCGACGCCGCCCTCCTCCACGGTGGCCGCCCTGCACCCAACGCCGGAGAACTCCACGCACAAACCTGGGTTCCCCGCGAACGCCCCCGGGAACCTCCGTAGCCCCTCCCGCCTCCCCACCATCCCTGACAAGAAGTTGAACGAGAGGTCTAGCGTTTCTAGACCTCTCAGGGATGAGATCCCCGCCGGGACCTCGCCGGAGATCGTGTTGTGGGAGAGATCCAGCCGCCGGAGCCTTGCCATCTTTGCTAGATTCCCCGGGATTCTTCCCGTGAGGTAGTTGTAGGAGAGGTTGAGGTTTTCTAACCCTTGGAGCCCGATCAAACCCTCCGGGATCTCTCCCCGGAACTCGTTGTGGCCGAGGTTGATCGACACCGGCGATCGCAGCTCGTATCCGAACTCCACTTGCCTGCCGCCTGCTGCGAGATTGACAGACACACTGACGATGATCACGACGGGGTTTTCATCTTGAGGGCCGCCCCCGCCGTTGAAGTCGGCGCTGACGTTGAAGTTGCCGTCCGGGATGAAGCCGGTGAAGCGGTTGCCGGAGAGGTCGAGGGTGCGAAGGGAGGGGAAGGAGAAGATCCAGTCGGGGAGGCTGCCGGAGAAACGGTTCCCGGAGAGCGAGAGGTGGCGGAGGTTCTGCCACTTGAGCACCGCGCCGCTGAGCTCGCCGCCGAGCTCGTTGTGGCTTAGATCAACCACTTCGAGAGACTTGCAGCCTGCCAGTGGGAGCGGGACCTCGCCGGAGAGGTGGTTTCCGGCGAGATCGAGGATCCGAAGACTGTCGAGCGCGTCGAGCTCCGGCCGGAGCGCCCCGCTGAGGTTGTTCCCGCCCAGCCTCAGCATCCACAGCTGGAAGCATCCGGCGAGGCTCACCGGGATCGGCCCGGAGAGCAAGTTGCCGGAGAGATCCAAAGCTTGGAGATAGGTCAAATTCCCGATCGCCGGGGGGATCTCACCGTCGATCTGATTATCAGCGAGGAGCAACCCCTGGAGACTCCTCAACTCAGTGATCTCCGGTGGGATCTCGCCGGAAAACCGATTTCTAGATAGGTTCAACAGCAAGAGCCCTGATCCATCTGAATCCTCGACGATCCGGCTCGGGATCGGCCCCGAGAGTCCATTGGAGCTGAAATCGAGAACCAAGAGCTTATCGGAGAAAATGAGCCTCGGGGAGAGCCGGTACTCCAGGACGTTGGCCGAGAAATTCAGCACCGTCAGAGCACGCAAAGACGAGATGCACGTCGGGATCTCACCGACAATGGCGTTCCCGGCGAGATTCAGCACGGAGAGCGTCTCCACGGACGCCGAGAAGCAAGGTAACGTCCCGGAAATCCGATTCCCGGAGAGATTGAGGAAATCCAAGGCTGAATCGAAGTCCATCAGAGTCCCGGTCAAGAGATTACCGGAGAGGTCCAAATACTTTAGAGATTCCAGATGGAATAATCCGGCCGGGATCTCACCGGAGAAGGAAGCGGAACTGAGATCGAGGTGAGCGAGGGCGGAGGAGGAGGTGGCCAACCAGGAAGGGAAGGGACCGCCGAGGCCATGGTTTCCGGACACGATGAGGGACTCGAGACGAAGGCGGGCAAGAGCTGCGGGGAGCTGGCCGGAGAGTAGGTTTCCGGCTAGGTTTAGGGTTTTGAGCAGCGTGAGACGGGAGAGGCAAGAGGGGATGCCGCCGGAGAAGAGGTTGGAGGCGAGGGCTAGGGTTTGAAGACGAGGAAGGAGGCAGAGAGATGGGTGAAGCTTACCGGAGAGGTTGAAGCCGGAGAGATCGAGCTTGATGACGCGAGAGGTGCGGTTCTCGCAGAGGACGCCGGCCCAGAGGGAGCAGCGGGACCCGTTCCAGCTCGCGAGGGCGGCGCGGGGGTCAGCGATGTTGGAGCGGAGGGAGAGGAGGGCGGCGCGGTCGGCCAGGTGGATCTCTTGGCCGGCGGCAATGGCGGTGAGAAGGAGAAGGGTTAGGGTTACGATTCGTTCCATCGATTTGGGAACGATGATGAAGAGAGTGAGAGTGAGTGCAGACATTCTCAGTCTTGGGAGCCATCAAAGCATCTCTTCTTTTTTTTTCCTTCGATAAATGAGAAAGTGGTAAAAATATAATATTTTAAAATATATATTTATCTTAATAACTATTTACTAATTATTATTAATTATTATATATATAATAGTAGTTTAAGTAAAAAAAAGGTAAATATATAGCAAAAACAAATAAAATAAAATAAGTATACATTGGTTTCTTGAATTTGTGTTTTTAAAAATTATTGAATTAATTAATTGTTTTTATTATAGCTGAAGTTTAATGTTGTTCTTGTTTAGTGTTAGATGTCTTTTGACACTTATAACTAGGCAACTCTCAATTCTACTTAATTATGTGTTGATGCTCTAAACGGATAAGGTTGAAGATCCGTTTTCGTTTTTTGCCTAGAGATCAATCGAGGAAAAAATGTTTTCGTTTTCTACCTAGAGATCAATCGAGGAAAAATGAATGTTGAGATAATGTGAATTGAGACTGTGAGCTTCCCAACGATTTCAAGCCTCCGCTGGGTTGTAGACTTGTAGTAACTGTGAAGTGGCCGCATGTAGGAGATCCTCATTTCCTACAAAGAAGTCCAGGGACTTCCCCTAGACTTTCTGAAGCTCAAATTAGTTGGGTGGAGGAAGTAGGAGAAAGAAAGACCAGGAGAAGAAGTGTCTAGTGTCGAGATCACTTGAATAAAGAGAATCCGATCTCCTTTTGGCCTCCCCTCCCCCTTATACCTGGTTTGCAGCTATCTTGTGACCAATTGTTTCTAATGCCATCCCCAAGCTTGTCCCCCACGACACGCCAAGCTCGGCACCCTGACTGACTGTCTTGTAGGGACACGCCTCTTTGTCAGATGCCGCTCTTGTCGTCCTTGACAGGAGCATGCCTGCTTGCCATGGGATAATGGGGGAATCTTCTTATACTTTTTCCATAACGGGTCGGTCTACTATAAGGTCTTTCCTCCGATGTGCATCACTTATAGTGTTAGATTTCCCCTAACATTATGTATAAGTAGATATTTTGTAAAAAAATATAATAAGTTTTCTTTGAACAGAGAAATATATGACAGCATCGATGGGTTGACTTTTAAGAAATTGTCAACTCTCACCCGAGCTCATACCTAGGGTAGAATGTCAACTCTCCCTTCATGAAACTCAGTGGTCAAAAACTCCAAGGTTGACTAACTACATAATGTATAATCTTAATAACTGTTTTTATATACTTTTTGCAATATATATAAGGGAAGAAGAACTCAATAAAAAAAGAACATAAAACCAAGCCAATAATAGAGAGAAGTTGATTTAGGGATGTAATTCAATGAACCTTTGAATTTGAGCACACCTTCATTTTTATAAACATCATGTTATCCGCAAAATCTAAGGTGGAGCTGGCTCCACCTAAAGATAGGTTAGTCGATCTCCCACTTAATTATTTGGAGAATGTTTTAAGTATTTTCAACCATACGGATGGGAAGATCATCAAAAAATAAGTTAGTAGGTCAATTTTCATATAATTTGGTAACCGTTTGGTCCTCCCACTTAACGGTTCTTATTTTATAAAAATTTAACGGTTCAGAATTTCAACTGTTAAGTGAGAGGACCAAACGGTTACCAAATTATATGAAAATTGACATACTAGCTTATTTTTAGATGATCTTCTCATCCATACGGTTGAAAATTCTTGAAACACTCTCTATAGCTGAGAGTTTCATCGGAGATGGGTGGAGCCGGCTCCACCCAATCCCACCTCCATGTTATGGTAGGTTGGGTGATGATGTTTGATGAGATGAACCCAAAAAGGTCACAACTGTCCTATTATTGCCAACTCATTCATTGATATAATGCCATTCAACATACAGATAATCTTGCATTGGCCTCTCCTTTTCCAACATTTTATTATTCATTTGCTTGCTTGAATGCCCTTTCAAAGTCATCAACACATTGATTCAACTCACCTTCTGGCACCATCACTTAAACTATTCTTTATTTAAATTAAATATATAATAAATGTTTGAGATAAGACACTGATACGTTAGCCGAGTAGGGCCAACAAAGATGACTGTCAATCAGAACTGTAAAACGGCTCTTACTCTGTCCCTCAATCTTACCTTATGTATAAAATATACCTGACAATGTTTGGGTCAGAAACTATATAAAATGGTTTGACAAGGACCAGTTTTTTATCCGAATGGATCTGATTTATTTATTTTTTTGAAAAAAAAAACAATTTTTTTCAGACTTATTTTGTGTTTACTTTGAAAGAAACTAGCAAATGGTCATATTTTCTTTTAAAATATTTTTATAGTATAATATTTTATGAAAAGATTTAAGACTTATAATCACTTGCTCAAATAAAAAAATATATATAAATACAACCTCAATAATACAACATGTCGATTTTTATATAATTTGGGGAGGTGGTGATCATTCATCTTTACGTGAAATTCTAAACCAATAAGATTTTTATAAAATTTTACCTTTTAAGATGAAAACTCATCACCACACCAAATTGTATGAAAATCGATATGTTATCTTATTTTTCGATGTCCTTTCCATCCATACGGTTGGATTTGAAAAAAATACTCTCTAAATACCTTAAAATGAGGCGACTTTTACTTGACAACGCTATCGAAATATATATATATATATATATATATATATATATATATATATATATATACTAAAAAAAATTGGAGCTCCTTAAAACACTCTCCAAATGGGAGCGACCTTACTTATACAGTGTTATATATACTAAAAAAAATTGTAAACTTTATGAATAAATTTCACAATCTTCATATGATTATAATAAAAATGAATTCCCGATGACCTTTACAATTAATTCCCAACAACCTTCAAGTTCACCTAAAGTAGATTAAGAGAGGGGAATTATTTTAATATATATTAAATAAAAATTAAACATATCTTTAGCTTCTAAAAATGACACTTAGATTTGAATAAACAAACATGTGGTCACGAAAACCCTAAACCGAGGAACAACCTTATATAATTATGAAAAACATCACATTACCGACATGATTAAAATAAAAAAATGTCAAATAGGTGTGTTAGCATGGAGCACTAAGGATAAAGTTTAATTAATTTAATTGGATGACTACTAATCTTTTGGCCCTAATCAATGAAGTATGTGACTAAATATTGGTCATTAGAGGCACACTCTTTGGCCGCGTCTCAAACAAGAGTTTGATGTCATTCAAGAGACCCCATTAGTTGGTTCATTGAATGGTTAAACACCTTACCTAATTAAAGTCATTATATTATCTAATTAAACTATTAGTGGATAAGGTTTTCTTTTTTGATAAAAGGGTTCAAACATCATAGAGAGTGAAGCCATTGATGTTGGTCTTCATTGGTTCCTTTACTCCAAAGTACAATTCAACTTGTTTTACCTAAATGAGTCCACTTCATGCTCAACTTTGTATTCAATTGTCCTCTATAGATAGATTTTTTTATTTTTTTTCTCTATTTTTTAATTTAGAATGAAACTTAGAGAAAAGTAATTAGAGAAAAAGAAACATGAGTTTTTTAATTAAAGAAAAAATGAATATATCTTCATATGAATTATCGAAACAGCTACATCATCAATAATCTATGATGTTAATCAATAATTAGATTTGGAATTTTGATTTTCACTTAATTTAAGTACAAGTCGAGACATTAATATCTTAAGTCGCAATTTTTTTATCAAATATTTATAATAAATATTTGAATTATTTTGATGGAAAGAAAAATATGAGAGTTTTAATTAGAGAAACCTCAAAAAACAGGGATGACCTACTAATTAAAGTCTTCTGTTTAATAATATTTTCAACAACTTATAATTGACTTTTGATCTTCAATGTTTTTTATGCAATGTAATGTCAAAGTCTAAGTATTTGTTTGTTTGTTTTTTCTTTTTTCTTTTTCTTTTTTTTCTCTTTCAAGCTATGTAAATAAAAATAGTTTGAATTTAATTATCATAATAAATAATTTAAAAGCATGGGTATATATGTCATTTCACTTTCTATCCAATCAGAGAAAAAGACAAAAGAAAATTCAGAAGGGGCTGGTAAGAGACAGTTTGACTCACATGTTAAAATTTATGGGAATATATATTATTGTGGCAAAAATCGATGATCCTTGTCTAATAGTTGAGATTTATGATTGTGGGAGATGTCTGCAATAGTCGGAGAAAATGATTAATAGATACTCATAGCTATCCTGCACAAGAGATAAAGCTGAGTGAGGTAGGCTTATTGTCCTAGTGTAGCTCCGACATTCAAATCAATGAGAGAAGGAGAGTTTGGAGGTGGAAATGAGAGTTCGGAAGTGAATTCTTCATTAGCTTCTCCTTTTTTCCTTCTGTCTTCTTATCCATTCAGGTCGGTTACTATTCTCTAGTGTCAGAGATATTCTTGGCTATGCTTATCCACCTTATCTATCTGAAGACATGACATAATCATAAATGCCAGGATAAGAGTCTAACTATCAAAGTAACTGCATAATTATCTAATGTAGAATATAGATTCCAAAAAACACTGACAACTAACAGTTTCTAAATTTATAAAGAAGGTCCTCATCTCATGAAAAAGGTAATTTGAATTCTCAATTCCATTGAAATTGACCTCTAGTTGGAGCATTTCTCTCTCTTTCTCTCTCTCTCGGAATCCTCTTTGATCTCCCTCTCCCACTCTTTCTCTCTTATCCTTTCAAGTCCCTAACTTGAATGTTGTTGGCTTCTCGAGCATAAGAGTTGTTCCTTCTCTCGATGAGGTTCGATTCTTAGAAGATGATCTCTGGACGAGATGTTGATCATGTAAAACCGAAAGAAAGAAATAAAAAGTCATCAATCATAGCCAATCTTTCTCACTCATTCATTGATCAAGATCCGCTTTGAACTGAGAAGAAAAAGTTCTCCCCATCAACAATTAAAAAAATAAATTTTGTTTGTTTTCACAAATTAATTAAAAAATTGGTTGCATTGGTGTTCCAGCCATGCAGTTTTGACTCAAACTCACATGTGAACGAATTCATCAAAGACACACATGTCTCTGTACTTTTCTGGCCCCACTCTGCTCCTTATGTCAACTACTTCTCATTTTTTTCCCCTCCCAATCAATCCATCAATTTCTCTGTTTTTTTCCCCTCATATTTAAAGATTTTTATTTTTATTACTTCTCAAATTTAAAAAAAAAAAAACTCACAAAATAAGTTAGTTTCAGAAATGACTCTCCAATTTAAAAAGTATTTTATTAAACCATCTCCAATTGAGCCGTCTCACATCTTGTTCTAATAATTTTCAATAAATCTCAATTAATTAAATATATATATATAATTTAATTGAAAAATCAAAAGTTTACATACCATAAAAAACTATAAATCTAAAAAAAAAAATTAAATATATATAAAACCAAAATTAAAAAAATTACAAAAATGGCAGCAAAAATCTCACCATCTTCCACCGCTTCATCACTGGCCCCCACACGCCAATCTCTCTCTCTCTATAAAATCCCCATCTTGGAGCCCTTCTCTTTCGCTTCAAACCACGCAGAGCTGCATCCGATCCACGGACATGTACGCCTCGGCCCACCGCCCCGCCGGAGCTCCCTCCGCCTCCCTGTCCCGCTACGGCTCCGCCCCCGGCTCCCTCCTCGCTTCCATCGCCGAGTCCATCCTCTCCTCCGACGACTTCTCCTCCTCATCCCCCGCCCTCGGATCCGATCCAATCATGTCCCGCTTCTTCTCCGCCGACTCCTCCTCCGAGTCCACCGGTAACCCTTCCCCTACCGATCCCCTCCCTTATCCCATCGACCAGATCCCTCCCCCCGCCGTCTCCGCCGGTGATCCTCGCCCCCAGCTCATCAGGCATAGCAGCTCTCCCGCCGGATTCTTCTCGCATCTCATGGTCGATAATGGTAACCCATCTCTCCTCTCTCCTCTCTCTCTGTCTCCTATTTGGGGTACGTGGCGGGTGGTGATTGGTTAGTTAGGGTATTTTCCTGTTCGTCGGCGAGCAGGCGATGGAATCGAATATTTTCCCACTTTTTTCGGGAAAGAAATATTCGTGCAAGAGATGGCTACTATTTAGTCCGCCGGAATAGTTTAACTAACCTCGACCCTTTCTCGTGTGTGTTTTTAAGTAATAGGAAAAGTCTCTGGCGGTGGTGACGACGTTGACTATGACGGCAGTGTGAAATGACTAAACTGCGCTTCCACGTCGGCTGGCCGGTGTTGTCTAGATTCAATGTCTATTTCTTTCGTTCTTTGAATCTTATCTCGTTGGATTTAGGACCACCAATTCAGGGTTCCCTGATGAAAGGGGGATTGGATTCTTTGCTATATTGGATGGTGATTTGGTTGGGTGTAGTGGGTGAGGTGAGGTGTTTGCATTTATTGGGAATTTATTGTTTTCTCTTTTAGGAACTGCCTTTGGAGACAAAAAGGCCAGATTTTGATGTTGTTTTGAGTTGACATTCAGTGCCAACAATGTGTTTGTGTGTTTGTTGGCCGGTCTTAGTACAGTGGTTGATGCTTGACATGAAATTGAATAATTGGATGACAGATGTTTGATTTAATTAGTTCCTAACTGGCAAAAGCTGTGTTTTTTTCTTTCTTTGTTAATTAATTGGGTTAAAGCTTGTTACTTTGTATGGCAGGTTATTCTGTTTCAATGGGAGGGCTTGGAAACTACCCCCAAACAGGCACAGATGGTGGTGTCCATGCAGTGGGAAATAGGAGGCTGCAGTCCCAGTTAAGTTTTTCAAGACAGGATTCACTTTCTCAGATGTCTGAGATCAGTATTGCAGATATAGGAGACAGCATTGTTAGTGGAAAAAGTTCTGATGATGTTGCACAGGCTTACATGTCTGGCAACTATCAGATTGGTTCATGGGATGAAACCAATACTATTATGTTTTCTGCTCCTCCTAGCAAGCGGGCGAAAGATAACAATGGGGATGTGATTACTGGTCTCAACAACATCGACTCTCAGGTAATGTTGTCAGTTTTGTGATGCTTCTCAGAACATGATCTATTCTGTCTCTCTTTGTTTTTCAAATAACTACTTGTTGAAATGGTACTCTTCTATGTATTACCAGGAATCATAATTGTTTCTCTTGGTTCAAATGGTTTCAGTTTAGCCTGCCACAGACATCACTGGAGATGGAGAAGCTCCTTCAAAGGCAGCAAGATTATGTTCCTTTTAAAATCAGAGCTAAGCGGGGGTGTGCTACACACCCACGAAGCATAGCAGAGAGGGTAAGTTTGCGACGATCCTGAAAGAAGATATTACTATTTTGCTCATTTTCATGTCCCTGCTGTGTGGTGTGAAACCATGGGACATACGCTCACACCAGTGAAAAGACAAAAATTGAGGCTGCTATGGTTGTTAAGCCAGAGCTAGCAATCATGTCTTATGCACTTGTTTTTTGTAGTCTTTAAAGTTTAATTATTGAATTTTTTCAGTGTTTACACCCTTATGTGACCTTATCTTTTTCTTCCTTCTACAGGAGAGGAGAACAAGAATCAGTGAGAAGTTAAGGAAGCTGCAGGAACTTGTGCCTAACATGGACAAGGTAAAAATCCATACATCGGTATTATTTTTATTCTATCATCAATACAAATGAATTTGTTTATTTTACTGATGAAACTGGATTAATCAAATGAATCTCTTTATTACCGAAGTTGTGTGAGGAAATTATGAGTTCAGAAACTAACCATATATCCTGATGTTGTTCAGCAAACAAACACATCAGACATGTTGGATTTGGCTGTTCAGCATATCAAGTCACTGCAAAGCCAAGTTCAGGTGAGTGGAAAATTGTTATTTTTTTTATCACAAAAAAAAAGTTCACTTTCCTATTCACTAATGCATGTGTCTCTAGATAAATTACCCTATTCATGTTAGGATGCAGTGCACATTCAGATTTAATATTTGTTCTAATAAGCTTAAATATACTTGACTATGCATTTTGTCTGAGGGCTAAATCTTTCCTGAACTTGAATAAAATATACCTGAGTGGTATTATCTGATCCATTTCCCATATTTGAAATTTAGAAAGGTGGAAATTTGCTTGCTTCTGACTTTGACATATAAATAAATTTTGAGGAAAAGAATAGTCAACCTTTTGAATGCTGGAGTATGACACAGTATATATGTAACTCATTCAGGATAATGCTTGTGAGAGATGACCACTTACAGAGCTTACAGATAATTTTCTCTGTTTGTTACTGCACGCACATGATAAACTTCAAACATGTTTTGGTTCTGCAGAAACTCAATGAAGATCAAGCAAACTGCAAATGTGGAAGCAAGATGGAGATGCACTGAGCTAGTAATCTATGTTACTGTACATAAAGGACCTGCTTGTATAACTAGATCTTTTGTATTTTTCATCGGTGGGAAGTACAAAGAATTCCCCACATGTATCATTCTACTTAGATGTTTAGTCATGAGGTAATAAGAGAAGTAGGTACGTTTCTATTCGAATCAGTCAATTTTGTAATCAGTGGCACTTGAAGATGCATACTCTTCTTCACTGTTATGAATTTACGGATTTATGAATAATATTGAGGATATATAACATGTACTTTCTCCACCCAATGTCAAATGCTTGTTCTTATTAGCATCAATAAATAAAAGCAGACTGTTGGTTAATTGCCAGAAGGATTTCATTGATCAAGTAGCTTTACATGCAAGAACATGTTCAAGTTCATGGAATTGGTGGCTCATTTCTTTCATCAAGTACACCAGATCTAGCTTTCTTTCGACTCTTTTGAGCATCCGGGCATAACCTTTGCTGCATCATATTCAACAATCTTGACTGCAACTGCTTGTTAATGCTCGTTATATGCTTCGTCATTGCGATAGTCCATAATCGGTTCTCGATTGCGGTCTCAACCTTCATTTCTATCGCCTCTGGTCTCCTCCCTTGCTGCCATGTTATTAGAGTTCAGAAAACATTGCAAGAAGAATGTATGTATATAAGTTGAGTAACATTAAGAAAAAATATTCATAAAATGAACCTCTAGATCAAGAATTTGTTTTTTGAAGACATGAGAGGTTTTGAAGCTGGTGGTGAGAAGAGGATCTTCATGAGAGGAGTATCCTGGTAGAAGAGTCAGAGTTCCTTCTGCCGCATTTATTAGCTGAGGAGTCTTTTCCAGTGTGGAAATGCGAGGTCGAGGAAAATTTTTCTTGTTATCGATCATTGAAAGCGATGATTTTGGGATGACCACCAAGTTTGTTATGTGACCTGTTGAGAAGCCATACGTTTGTCAGCTATTTGATCTACTTCTCTCAATAATCAAACTCTTTAGCTACAGAGAAATTACCGCCTCGAGGTTCAATGACTAGAGAAAAAGCAGGTAACACAATGAATACCTTTTCCGTAATTAAAACTCCGAACAAGCTGCCAATTGAAAGCATTCCAGATGCAAATCATGCCATCCTTTGATGCAGAAAAAAAGAATCGCCCTTCCAAACTGAACTTCAAGGCAGTTACAGGTCCCCTACATAGTACAGAAGATTATCTTTAAAAAACAGAACAATAACAATTAAGTATGAGTTAAGGACAATCATGTTAGAACAACTTGCTGCAATTTTGTCAATTGTGCACGGTTATGATCTGTATTTCAAAAGGAATGAGGTTCATCTCCTATAAACAGTTCTTATTATAGATTAACGATTTAATTCTAATAAACAAAATGTGAAAATTATACATTACTTGTGTTCCGACAAAGTTCCAAACTCATCGCCTGGAATGAGAGTTTGATCTTGGTCCAGGCCAACAATGACAGCAGTCATATAAATCTTTCCATCTTCACACCCAGTGAGCAATGTTTGCTCTCCAGGATCAACAACTATTGCAGTTACAGCAACCGGAAAGACGTGATTCTGCATCATCTTTCCCGAAACAAAGTTCCACACCTGCAAATTAACCGGAACTATATAACTCCATTGAATGGAACACATTTACATGCACTGGGTTTGCTAATATATAATTCACCTTGCACATGCCATCAAGGGAGCTTGATATCAATGTAGGTTTCGACTGACTGGGCATCAGTAGCAGACTTGTTATAGAGGATACATGCTCAGACAGAATATGAAGAGGGGCCAAAGTACCGCTTGCTGGAGGATCAGTGATATCTAGCAAACTTCCGTCCAATGGTGTTATAAATAGTAACACTAAAAAGGAATATTGTTTTCCTTGAGTAACAACATCAACAATTAGCAAAACTAAAGCAGATTGGTTTTTTAGTACCTTATCATATGCCAAACACAAATGACACCATCTTCAGAGCCAGAAATCAGGAGAGAATCATCAGGAGTAAAGGCTAAACAAATCAGAGATCCATTATGGGCATGCCAGTATTTAAGCAATCTTCCAGTTGTAACCTATCAAAAAAGTTTAAGGCTAAAGATAATTGCGGTGATATCTAATAATAACACTCTCGATCCTTGAAACAATCTGACTTATAGAAAATTATTCCATTTCAGGATGTGCTTCTTCAAATCGAATACTGATTGTAAATCTAGGTGATATGCATTGAGTAGAAAAGAAATAAAAGAAATAAAAGAAATACAGTGTAGTTGTTCATACCTCCCATATGTATGTGTTGCCAGTAAGAGCTCCACCAGCAAGATATATCCCATCCTTGGAGCAAGCAATGGGTCCGATCTCCTCCATCGGATAGCTCCTACAGGGTGCTCGTGGCTAAACATGCATTCAAACACTTGATACAGAAGTAAAATAGATGAGGAGATCAAAATCAAGCAAGCGGTACTAATTATGCAACACAATACTTGTTTAATCATGACTACATTTATTAGAGCTTCATAATAGCACATCAAATTCCATGAAAACCAAGCAAGCAGGAGTAATTGAGCACCATAATACTAAAAATAGATAGAAGTCCAGCATCTTAAGTTAGAAACAAGAGCATCAGTGGACAATCAGCAATTTGACAACATGAACTCAAACTCGAACAAACATTCTTTCCCTTTTCTTTTTTCCTTTAGGATGCATGAAGTGAGGAGAAGCAGAACAACTGAGGAAAATAATCTTCAGACAGAGTACAAGTAGAAGAATGGACCTTGTTGAGAGCCCAGAAGAAGATGGCACCGCCTCCATAAGGCCGATGGTTCTGGAGCTGAGAAGCAACAAGCAAGTAGTCCTGCACACAGAGCAGGCCATGAGAAGGTGATGCACAGGTTGGCATTCGGAGAAGCTCATCCCCAGTCTCCACATCCCATGTTCTTATCCCTGTGCTCATATTATCTCCACACACCACCAGAACTTCCCTCCTCCCTTCCATGGATGCGTGTTTCTCCACCCTTCCCATGTGTTCAATGCCCCTGGCAACTTAAAACACCACCAATGGGCTGCACTGCATTGCCTTGTTGAAGGCACCTGGCTTTGAAACTTGGGACAAAGACAAATGGTCTGGAACTAATTTTGGACGGACCTCAAATGGCTACATTCCATGACTCTGAACCACTCAATAGAATCATATTATATTGTATAAACTATAAACTAAAATTCCTATTTGTCTCTCTAGTTTCCATGAACACATAAATTCACAACAGACTACATGAACAATAGATACATCTTTATTGCGCACAATAATTCCAATTTTTGCTTTACATGTGAAATTAATATTTAGCAACCTCTTTGCACTTGCATCCAATAAGAGCTATGCTTAATGCCAGCCACTCATCTCTTAGAGTACCTGCAAGAGCTCAAAATTATTTCAATAACCAGCCAGTACTTGTAGACATATGATGAAATTGAAATTAAATTGTAGTAGATAATAACAAGGAGGAGGACACTAAACCCAAATCATGACAAAACCAACTGACCAACTACTTGAAGTAAGGATTCAAGTTCATAAGTTAACAGTAAGAAAGTATCAACAAATTGTAGATGAAACACAAACATAAAACATTCAAATAAACAAGTGATACTATGAATTCTTATGAAACTTTTAAGAGGTAAAAAAAACTACATTGTGACATAGAATTTAGAAATTTTACTGCAGTAGACATAGAGAGTATCCAAATTACTGCAGGTTAGAATATCTATTTCATAGTCTTAATGTGAAACTCAGATATTGAAAGCCAAGAGGAAGGTCATTGAAAAGATTAAGAGAGCATCCTTTTTAAGGCTTGATTTGCATAGGTAGTTTCATTTCATTTCATTTCGTTCTTCTTCATATGAAAATTGAGGACTTTGAACACAAACCATCAAAATGATTTACATCAGAAACATGTCAATTTGTTTTTTAGAAGAAAACTGGTTAACTTGATAGGTAATGGGATTGAAAAAGTAGATATATCAGCTAAATTTGAATTTGCAAGAGTGAAACTTACATTTTAGAACATGTTCTGGTAAGAGGAATCTGCAATGGCTCGTAATGTCCATAGCCATGATAGAGCACTCGGATTGGATTATCCATGCCATATTCCTGGCCATACTCTGCTATGATTCTGAAGCTATCAGAATTCTGATTATACAAGTAAACAGTGATAGGCATCCTGTAAAAGCAACCCAACTTAGCTACAACCTTTTCTGAACCAAGCCATAAAATAGCACGCAAAGCGCACTGAAATTAGCAAGATAAAAGCATGATTATTAATACTAGTCAGCAAAAAGAATCAAGACTCACTCAAGAACATGTGAACACATCAACAATTCAGGTTCTCCTCCCCAAATATGAGGCTGTCTCATCTGTGTAACATATGTATCAAAATCATCTTCAAGAAACCTGAAAATGAATGCAACCTCTTACCATGACAAAAAATGAGAATGGTTCTTATGAAAATAATTGCTAATTAGAAAAAGACAAACAATCCAGTGACTTGAGATCTGTCATGAATTCAACTCTCCAAAATCTGCACAGCATGCTGCATGAAGTATTAGATGAAATAAAGGGTGCCAAAAATTATTAACCATTCAGTATCTGCTCGCCTCTTTATAAGTTCATCTACTACCTGTCAGAAACAACAGAGCTCATATGAGAACATTGCACAATTGTTCAGTCTAGTAATTTAGAGTCTCATAGTAATAGATAAAGTAACAAAAGGTAAGTTCTTTACTTTTGATCTCAGTTCATCAGCAAGTTCTTTTTGGAGATTCTCACTCGGAGAAGGTTTTCCAGATCTCAAGTAGGCACCATGAGCCACAGACCTGAATAAACATCTTCCATCTCCTGTTACACCTGCAGCATAAGCAATTCATCATAGAAGAGCACATTAAGACAATGCCAAACTGTATAATTTAGTGAACTGCATTCAATAACAATTAAAAAAGCTTTCCTTTTTTTTCCGGACAGTCATCATCAAATTCACCAATGAACGTAAAACTATATACATCCTTTTTTTTTTTCTTTTGACCCAACTGAGATTGGAGCAGAATTCCTCATAAACATGAGACTCTAAATTGAAAGCCACCAACCAATTCACATCAAAAAAGTTTTTTTAAAAAAAAAAAAAATTAAAAGAAGCAAAAAGGCACAATGACCTAACCATGAGCCATAATAGATCAAAGGAGAAGGAGAGGTCGAAAAGGCACCAAATAAAAGAAAGCAAGAGAAAGCAAAGTACGAGGAGAAGAAGAAGAGGAAAAAAGAAAGGGAAAAGTATCGGAATAGGAAGTAGCGTGCGGAACGACGACATACGAATGGGACGGAGATCGTTACCGCGCGGGCGGAGAAGGGCAGAGGACATTGGGGATGGATTGAGAGAGAAGAGAGGGGCATGGATGGAAGGGAGGGGAATGAATGAATTACCTGAGAGCTGTGAGGACTGTGAGTGGAGAATTGGGAAAGGGAATCGGATTCCATTCCTCTGATTTTGCTTTTCTTCTTCTCTTCTGCTGCTCTTCTGGCTCGCAGGATGCCAGGGATTCCTTTTATTTGGATGTCCAACGCGATGGCGCCAAGCAGAGGGGGAAGACCTTTTTTTTTAAATAAATAAATTGGATTGACTTACAACAAAAAAAGTTTTTTTTTAATTTTTTTTTTAAATAGATAAATCACATTCATTAATTAATGTAGGAAAAGTTTGGGATGGTCCGGTTAAATAAACCCATAATGGTGCTCATAATGATGCCATAGTGTGCCCTTACCCGCCTAATTTGTACTTAACCCGTTTTACTCCTTTTCGAAGTCCGCTCCCGATAGTTTGGGCGCCTGCTCCTCTTTAGTAAGAGTAAGGTTTCGTTTGATGATGGAGTGCATCTTAAGTAGCTTATGTTGCTTGGTGGCATGCGCTGCCTCAAACCAAGATAAGAAGAGGAAATATGTTTGTTTGATTAGTTTCTTGAAAACACGATATTTACACTTTTGGAAGAAAAAAAAATGTCTTTTCAAAATAAGGGCTTTTAGATATGTTTGGATAACGAAAGAGGGGGCTGATCTACAAGCCCTACGGGGAACCATGGTCACTTCCTCTGGGGTGGACAAAACCCTACGAAAAGGATGAGATCTTGTTGTAATAACAATTACATGGAGTATTTTGGGAGAAGAAATAGGTGATGTTTTTAGGCGTTTTCTTAATAACTGTTCGTGATATTTTTTTTTCTCATATTGTTTTGGTTGGATGCAAGTATGCAACTCCAATTGCCAAGTGGTCAAAGCTGGAGGTGATAGGGAACTTAGTGAAGCGCAACTTTGAATTTACATCACACACACCAAGACGGGTTGAAGAGGGCAACGATGCCTTCGAGGATAATCCAGCAGCTGTTCGAGGGGGACATGAGGAGACACCAACTCAGTCAGAAAAAATGTGCTATCATGAATGTTGTATTTTTTGTCTTCTCTTTGACTGAGCAATGTAATGAACTCTTATTATCATAATAAATAAAATATGGTTAATCTACTTATTAAAAAAATTATTTCTAAATATTTTATGTTTGGATATATAATTCAGAAGTACTTTTATATTTGATAAGTTTTTGTCATTGTATGATCATAAGGGTGTTTTAGTAATTGTATAATCTTAAAACCCAAAATCACTGGCTTTCTTTATTTTCATAAGGGTGTTTTGATAATTAATATTTTTTAAAACAGTTTTTTCAGAACATTTTTTTTTCAAAAACAATATAAACCACTATTTTATGCAAAAAGCTGCTTTTCATTTTTTTTTTCTTTTACAGCTTCTACTTTTTAAAAAAAAAAACCCTACTAAAAATGGTTTTCTTTTATGCTTTCCTAAAAGCACTTAAGTTATAAAAAATGTCATTATTTTAGAAAAGAGTGAGTGAATCATCCAAATATGTTGGTTTATTGGTAATGTTAAAATTACATTTTTATAAAATTTCTATAAACAAATCTAAATTTTGTTTATATATTATATTATTTTCTTAAATAATTAATAAAGTACCAAAAACAGAAACGCCCACCGTGGGGCTCGAACCCACGACCACAAGGTTAAGAGCCTTGCGCTCTACCAACTGAGCTAGACGGGCATCTTAGTGATTATGGTTCTCATATTTCATAAGGACGATAAAGATCCTTTCGATACACAAGGGATTCACAATAACCAGCAAGACCTGTACATCTCTGCATACATACTTTCTCAAAAATGCAATTTTTACAAAGCTATCTGGGCGTCCTAGAAGCAGAAGTCTTCCACATGGAAGTCAACGCCCTTCCAAGCCTCTTGGATCTTGACTTTGACAATGGCTTAGGATCATAAGTTGCTCCTGCATCATCTGTTCCATGGCTTGGCTCCACTGAATGCTCCTGCCGCCGGACTGGTGACGGCTCACGCTGCCTTTGCTCTCTGAATAGTTTTAGTAGCTCCTGAGACTTCTCCTTCCCTCTTGGAGCCCCATTGGCTGACATGGCTACTAGGGCTGGTATAACTCCTTCCTGGAGAACCATATGACAGCACTTGTCATCACCTTCACAGAGGTTCAATAGACATGTCACTGCTTGCTCTTGTTCTGTAGGTTCACCAGTGTCCAAGACTGTTGCAATCCCTCCAATCAGTCCTGGGGTTTTTATTATCTGTTTCTTTGCTGTGGTGTTTGATGTGAGGTTTATGAGGACAGCTAGAGATTTCTCAGCCCATGAGCAGCTTGAGGAGGTTTCAGTGAGGAGGGAATGGAGGCCAATGATGATGTTGGCGTTTAGGAGGGAAGGGATGTTGGCTGGGTGGGTGGAGAGATTGTAGAGGCTGTAGAGGGCATCATGCTTGCAGGTGATGGATTGGGTACTGTTGGATTGGATGACTTGGACCAAGAATGGGGTGGCAGGGCTTGAGCTTATAATCGGTTTTGCTTCGTCGAGGCAGGAGAGATTGAGGTAGAGTGCAGTGGCCGGCTCGTGGGTCTCGGTGTTTTCGATCATCTTTTCTAGCAGGGGTATGATCCCAGAAGATAGCATTGCTTCCTTGTTCCTGAAATTCCAACAGGGGTGGTTGGTATAATTTGCTAGAGTTGAATCAAGGTAAGAATTATGGAGAGAATTAAACTGAGGTAGCTGCTACCTGTTGTTATTGACCGCAAGGTTGAAGAGAGCCATTGCTCCAACTGTTTGTGCTTTAGTATCTGCGTAGTCGATGGATGACCTTAAGAATTGGACCAGTGCTTCGACAAACCCATTTGCACCCATATAGATCCTGACTTCCTCGTCATCCTTCAGCAGAAACCTAAGCTGCTCCACTGCTTCACACTGTTTATTTCTGCACTTGTTGTTGTACAACACGGCCAGCAAACTCTCGTATCGTTCAAACTCATCGACTTGACTGTCTTGGACAGAGTTGTCTTCCACGGTGCTCATTTCATCGCCTCGGAGTTCATCTATAACACCACTATCCTCTAAAGGCACTACCTTAACACCCTTTAGATTGCAAGAATCAACACTCACTGTGGATCTTGAATCTGAGGCATCATGATCTGAAAAGGCCAGCCTCCAATAGTTGATATCAAGAGATTCCGGTGGACCATCTGGTGCGGGTACGCCATTCTGTTCACACCAACTAGCAATTAGACCTTTAACACAATAGTTTGGAGTTAGAGACAGATGTGGAAGTTGCTGCTGGGTTTTAGGACATGTGCTATGTCCATCATCAAACCATTTCTCAATGCAGGCGCGCTCGTAAGTCTGCCCCGAGGAAATGATAACTGGATCATACATAAGCTGCAAAGAGATGGGGCACCTCAATTCCTCAGGAGGGGTTGGCACATTCCCAGATTTCAGTCCACTTTGCTTGAAATTGAAAGAACCTAGTTTAGAAAGATGTCTCTCAAAGACTTGGTTGCCCTTGCATGCAGGGTTGGAAGCATCTTCGGGCGTACCCTGCACAGTGGGAGAACAAGGGCCAGAACCTTGGGAATCAGTATCATCTGCAACTTCACTTCTGAAAAGCTTTGAATATTTTCGCATGAGATGTAACAAGTATTCCACAATTAATTCTTTCCGCTTATCTTCCTCAGCACGAGATCTTTCGATTAATTTCTTTAGAGCTCTTCTCTCTGTAAGGGCTGCTCTGGATGAATTAACGCCCAGCCTTAAGGCAGCTTTGTGGAAGACTTCAAGTTCGTTATGATCATTGGAGTCACTGGTAAGTCTTTTCTCTTTCTGAAGCAAGACAACAATTTCATCACCAACTTGTTTCTCTGTCTCGTCTAGTTTGAAAATGGTCCCTTCCAGCTCGAGAACAATATTCATAATCTAACACAGATTGTAAAAATTCAGCACATCAGTAGTCACTAAAAGAGAAACAGTAAAGAATAACAAATGATTCTGGATCATCCCTATTCCGACCTAAAGGAAGGATGATGCTAGAAAGGATGTCTTATAATTCTTCCCAGAAATAGAACTTTGCACAAAAGGATATCCACCCTCAACATTATAGTTTCAGAATATTAGGTCAACAAGCGAAAAAAATGGAAACAAGTTTCACCTGATGTTAAACAAAATAAGAGAAATAGCATAGCTTCAAAAAACAATAGCCCAAAACAAACGGCAGAGTGAAAAAGAATATTAAAAAGAAAAGAGCCAAGAGATAATGACAATAAAGAGAAGATGAAAAACAACGGATAAATTAAATCAATCGGCAATTATACAAAGAAGGATATAATAGAATACCCAACATCATGCAGACTTTAAACAACCAAAGGCAAAAATTAATCACTAGATAGATAGATAGACTGGTATAACATAAGATTTGTAAAACAGGGAATAATGAAAAAAAAATTGAACAAACATTGGTATAACATAAGTAATGCAAGAGTGTCAATGACAAGTTTTAATATTTTAGATGTACCTGGCAACCAATAGATTGTGGGACTATGTCTTCAACACGTTTTAGACTTTCCACAAGGGCACATCTTGCCTTCTCAAATTTCACTAGAATGGAATCTCCGGTTATAGCCTGGTAAATTAAAAATATATGAGTATAAGATGCAAAGAATCAGAAAAATAAAAAACATATAGCATGATCAGCAATGCTGAAAATGCAAACCACTAGAACTGGTATATCAACAGGGCAAAAACTATGGTAAAATATTCATTTTATCTGTCTAAATTCTCCAATTTATGAAATCATCAATTGTCAAAATTTGCATAATTGGCAATTACAGCCGTGTCCATGAAAACAAGAAGCTTGTGTTTCCAGAAAGACCGCAGATTAAGACAAGACCAAATCCTAATTCCAATCATGTAAGTCCGAACTTGCATTCTTTATGGAACCAAACTAATTGTCAGCTAAACAACCAATTGAATACGAAAGATAATATCGCATTCACCGAAAATTGACATTTCATTGATTTTTCACAATAGTGACAAAGAACAATTGCTTCCAATATCTATCAATCGGTCAATAGAGAATTACAGAAACTGACTACTTCTGTCAAAATATGACAAGTTGTCCAAGTAAAATGAAGCTATAGAACTAGATGATAGAAATGTCAATTTCGCTTTCCTTGTTCGATAACAAAATTGAGTTGAATTCCCAGTAAACAGCAAGCAGAAACATCCATCCTGCCAGAATACATGATCAACTAAAACTGAAAACTCACCAAGTAAAGCTTGCTGCAATCTGAACAATGCCTAAGGAGGTTCTTAGACTTGTCAAGAGCTACATGCACCGAACACAATGCCTGGATGCCTGACTTGCTTCGGGGTCTCGCTGCTTCCAAGACTGGAAATATCCCCAAAACTCGAGAAACAAACTCAGAAAGTTTTGCACACATCTCCGCATGCAACTATATATCCAAACATGTCAGCATTAAAATTCATTAGATATATGTATCACACCTTCAAATCAGAATCAAAATATCAGTTTAACAATAGAAAGTTTTCAAACTAGAATAAAACAAAACAATCTTATTAGCATACCTTGGCATCACCGGCGGCGAATAGATTCTCTTCAACCTCAGCATTATCCATTCCTCCCTTCCAAATCACATAATCATCTGCCAAGAAAACAAAACAATCAATTCCCATTCAAATTTCGAATGTGAAAATTCTAACGAAAACACCTAAGAATCGTTCTCTCACCACAATGCATTCAAAACCACCGAATGATCATGCAATTATCTGAGGGAGGGTTCATTCGGAGAGGGAGAAGAGATCGAGACCGGGATTCCATCCATGAACCATGGAAAGGATCAAGATCTCCTCCTCTCCAGCCCGCGAAACTAGGGTTTCTCGATCGAGAGGCCGGGGGCCAAGAAGCTATTTTTATCCAGTGGAGGAGAGAGAGCGAAGGAGGGAGACCGAAACACCGAATCTCCAGTTTATTATTTATAGGATCAAGTTAATAATATTCTTAATTTTTCTCTGATATTTTGCAAATACCCCCCTCAAACCGAATGCATAATTACTATGAAATGTGAGGGGTGATTAGTAAAAATCAGGGAAAAAGGGATTTTTACACAGGGGTCTTTTTTTTTAATTTTTATTATTAAATCGGTTGCTTCGAATCGCGTAAAAACTAAAAAGCGGAGGTCACATGAAGAAGGCGTGCGCTTGGGGGAACTGGTGCTCGTATCCGCCGTCGGTTCGGCGGGCTTCATGAGATGAAATGATTGGACGGCTGTGATATTGGTTGCCGACTTAGGTAGTGGTTATTTGCAAAAAAGCCCTGTATTTTTTGAAAATTATTTAATGGGTTTTTAATTTTATTTTTTAGGAGAAAATTGTGTTTAAATTCTGAGCAATAGATAGGTTGGGAGGGGAACATGTGACTTCTTTTTAACTCTTTTCTTTTATGGGTTACGTTTGATGAAAGGAAGGGATCGTTTTCAACTAAGGTGAGTGGTAGAATAAAGAGAACCATGTTTGATGGATGGGTGTTGCAACTTGCAAGTGACTTGTACTGAGGACTATAAATGGGAAGTTTGTTTTTTTTTTGTTTTTTTTTTTACATGGGCAATAAATGTCTTTTTTGTGGGATTATCAGGGATGTGGTCCTAGATGACAAACACCTTTCACCTCTTATCGTACACGTACAGTCATTGGAGCACGTTCTATGCGGATCGCGCACTCCGTTAAAGAGGCAGGAACTCAAATCGAGGATCACCTGAGAGAATTACCAACACTTGGAATCTGATTACCGCTATGTTAAGAGGCCTTTGGTAGGACTATAAGAAGTTGAGTTGAAACTAGGCCTGCTTGGATGGGGGTTATTTGGAGGTTTTTGTAAGATAAAGTAGAATAAGATTTCCTCAAAATCATGTTTGGGGAGGAGATTATTTTGGGGGTAATGTTTTAGGAAGTATAATGGAGGTCTCAAAACCCCCATTTTAACTCCATTTCTCAACCCTCCAAATGGGGGGTTGAGGAGGTTTTCTGTTTTTTTATTGGGACTAAAATATCTTTTTATATTTTATCAAATTACCATTGTTACTCATCACCACCTATCACCCCCACCCATCGCCACTATCCACCCGATGACCGGCCGACCATTGATGACCGACCAACCGGCCGGACAATAAATTCATCGCCGATGACCGGCCGACCATCAGATTTGTCGTTGCCGCTGATCGGCTGGCCATATGTATAAATTTGTTATATTCATCTCAAATTTTCAAAGGGCATTTTTATAATATTAGTATATAACTTTATCTCCCATTACTTTTAAACCAAACACTATATGGTTTAATAATCTTTTTTTACCCTACCTTTGCCCCAAATAAGGCATGGTTTAAAACCTTACTTTATAAACCCTACTTCATCTCATCCAAGCAAGGTGGAGGAGTTTATCTTATGATGATTTATTTGTTAGATAATGCAGCTATATTAGTGTGATAGTGGGTTGGAATAAATAAACTAAACTCGTGTCAATGAAGTGATTTTGATTTGATTTGGTTAGCATTAATTTCCGGGATTTAAAAGTTGTTATATATACAGAGTATATAATGTTTAATAAAAATTTCAACAAGATTGCTGGTTTGCCCGAGTGGTTAAGGGGGAAGACTTAAGATCTTCTGCACATAAGTGCGCATGGGTTCGAACCCCATAGCCAGCAAGTTAATTTTTAATAAAATATTAAATGTTTTAGAATTAAATATTTATTAGTACATTGATTAATATCAACAGCTGGTTTGCCCGAGTGGTTAAGGGGGAAGACTTAAGATCTTCTGCACTGAAGTGCGCATGGGTTCGAACCCCATAGCCAGCAAATTATATTTTTGCCCATCAAATTAAAAAAATTATTCCAACTTTATCTTTTTTTTAATACATTAACAAAATTATAAATTTATTGGGTATATAAAAAGATAACCATAAATAAATTTAAATTTAAAAAACCTAATAAATAGATTTAATTTCACAACTTACATCATCAAATTTAAAAAAAAATAACAATTGAATAGAAAAATAGAAATCAATAAAGATTTTCATTTTTCAGGATCAAATATCAAAATTAAGAAACTTTAGAAAACCACCAACCACTTGGCTCTACTTAGGGTTCACTTCTTTAAGAGGTTGGCGCCGATCTTTGTGACGGGTCGCGGGATCGGCCCTCTTCAGAGGTGTGTAGCGATCGTTAAATCGCGTCTATCCTTGACAGGTAGGGGCTTGTAGCCTTTGTCAAAAAACAAAAAAAACCTTAAGAAAACCATTCAATGTGAAATAAAAAACAATGGAGATATCTATATATCCAATAAATTAATTTTATTTAAATATATTTATAAATTAAATACCAATAAACATATTGTTAAGAATCTCATATACTAGTGATCAAGATATTTTTTAAATTAATACCCAATTTAATTGTAATTAAAATTATTATTCTTAAAAATATTTTTTTGTGGACTTCGTTCGTTAGCCCAATTGTATGCCATTTTCAGATCCCAGACTGTAGTGGCAATTCCGTAATAAACTTGAAATATAAGGGTATTTAAGACATTCCATCCAAGAACCCCAGCACTTCGAACGCCAAAAAAAACCCTCTCTTTCCCCCCTTCGTTTGCGGCTCTTCTCCGAGAACTCCGATCCCCTCGATCCCCACGCTCCAACCGGCGTTGATCGAGTCCCCCATGGCCGTGATTTACCGCGCGGCCGCCCGATGCCTCTCCCGGCGGCTCCCCGCCGCTCCCCAGCTGCGGTCTTACGGCTCGGCGGCGGCGCAGCTGTACTATGAAAGCGAGTGGGAGGAGGAGCTGGTCGTGGATCGGAGGCTTCCGGTGCCGGCGTCGGCGTCGTGCGCAGAGGAAGAGGAGAGGGGCGTGCGCTGGGTGTTCATGGGGAGCCCCGCCGCGCAGAAGCACGTGTACGCTACTCGTATGGCCGCGCTCCTCGATGTTCCGTACATCTCCATGGGCTCCCTCGTCCGCCAGGAGCTCCATCCCCGCTCCACCCTCTACAAGAAGGTCCCCGTCCTCCCTCTCTCTTTGAATTTCTTGAATGATCGAATATTTAGAATTTTCTGGTTAAAAAAAAAAACTAATTGTTATTAAAATCTCGTGATTTTTTCGAAGGTTTTGGTTAATTTTGTTATTTAGATTTTCTGGTCATGGTTTTCTCCCCATTTCTTGTTCTCCACTTTTCGTGGAAGCGTTTGTCAGCGCCGGCGATGAAAGGGCATGTTCGTAATTTCACAAGAGTTGCGCGTGGAGTTCACGTTCTGGTTCTGTGTTTTTTCAGAAAGTTCCAGTCTATTGTTTATTCTTCGTGAGCCATTGATTATTGGCCAGCTATTTCTCTTTACCAAGAACTCTCCCTTGGATTTCACTCTGATAATAAAGTTACTTTTTTTTTAGTTTTTGGATGGATTTTGGGGTGTTAATCTACCATATTGGCTTTGTTGTAGATTGCCAATGCAGTGAACGATGGGAAGCTCGTCCCAGAAGACATAATCTTTGGATTGTTATCTAAACGGCTGGAAGAGGGTTACCACAGAGGTGAAACTGGATTCATTCTTGATGGGATTCCAAGAACTCAGATTCAAGCAGTATGTTTATCCTCTTTATAAGTAATTTTAGTTCAGTTTGTCTTTCAAATTACACCTTGTGTAGTAAAGTGCTATATGAAAGCATGAATCTTTTTTAAGCATGAAGCTCGTATTCAGTATTTTTTATTTACATGAAGCTTTTTTTTAGCACAAAGTCCATATTCTGCTTACTTCATTGGTTATATTTACTTTATGTTGGTGTAAGTTGTGTGTAAGGACTAAGGAGTTTGGTTCATTTTTGTCTAATCTTGGTTGCTACCTGCTTCTACATGGATTTATCAATTGTGATTTCAAATTGTGGATTTTTTTTTAAAGAGCATAAAGTCCATATTTTGCTTTCTTGCCTGATTAGACTCTCATTATATTGCAGGAAATTCTGGATGAAATCACAGATATTGACCTGGTGGTTAATTTGAAGTGCATGGAGGACTGCTTGTTGAAGAAACACTTTGGGAGTGACATCTGCTCACACTGTGGGAAAGCTTTTGATGAAAACAGTTTGGAATCAACAAGCCTCAATCCATGTCTGGCAACACGAACAAGGCATTCTCGGCTGGAAACCTCTGCTGCCGATGCCATGAAACAAAGTCATTTGGAAAAGTTCCGTGTCTATTCAGAGCAGGTATTTCCTAGTTTCTGCATGATGTCTTCTTCTTTGTCATTTGGTTTGCATCATGGTAGACTAGACCAGCTGTGAGTGTGTGTGTGTGTGAAATAAATGGGAGGTATTTTTGAAGTAGAAACCAGTGCACTGTTCTATTGTGGTGAAGGACAGGCAGAGTTGAAGAGTCACATGGGAATTTAGTATCAAAAATAGGAGAGGCAAGGTGAATACACTTCATATGGTGTTATTGCTTGCCAAGTAGGTGCTTGGTCTTGACCATTTTCCTTGTTTCACGTGCCTCTCAATTGTCTAGTCTTCACTAGTTATCTCTCTGTGTTGTCTTGCACTTTCACTATATCAGATGTTAACAAATAATCTTGCAATCTTAAAACATGATGCTTGTGTCTTTATGGCAACATTTAGATTACATTCTTGTCACAAATTGGAGAGTTACATGCATTGGTGGTCATGGTCTTTTCTCGAGTATGAATAGAAACATAGAGAATAATTATCATCTAGATTGATTCCATCCTTCATATCTTGATCTCTGATGATATACAAGAATACTGGGTTTGTGGGAGTATTAAGGATTATTTGATGTTTTGTCAGAAGTGAGATCAGTTTGGATCCTCATTATCACTTGCCTTATGTATAAAGATGCCAAGAGAATGTGAATGCGAGCAGCAATAGTACACAATACAAGATTGCAAAAGATCTACACACTAATTTCTTTTTATTGTAATTGATCTATTCCTGCTTGACAAATTGCAAATATGGAAAATCATTATATATGGTTTTGTTTATGGACCTTGATTGTTACTAATTTCTCATTTTATGATTTTGCAGAGCAAGCTACTGGAAGAATACTACAGGAAGCAGAACAAGCTTCTGAACTTTCAAGTGGCCGGTGGCCCAGGAGAAACCTGGCAAGGGCTATTGGCTGCATTACATCTCCAAGACATTAATGCAGTCAATGCTTCCCAGAAATTGACCGCTTGATTCAAGGTTCAAGCTAACCAAGATTTAGTAAATGAAAATCCACAGGGTGTAACAAATTATATTAGCCTGTGGCAGCAAGGTGGTTTTCAAGAGTGCTAGTTAAAACCTAAGCAATTTTGAGAGTTATGAAGTTGTAAGCGATTTTGAGGACGCCAATCTGTAATCTCATCAGATTACCTTCTTGTTCCCCTTTCGTCGGTCCTCTGTTGATGTCCTAGATGAACTTCTTTTGTTATTCTGCAACAGTGAGCCTGTGTTGCAACTTATGTTCATAAATGAAAGATTTTTGCATCTATTTGCTTGTTGCTTTTGTATATTTTGATTATTATCTGTGAAGTGGAGATGAAGTCATTGTATTCACCTAACCTTTCTTGAAAAGAGTTACACATATATATATAGACAGAGATATGAAGACAGTTTAATGTACGAAATTTAACATCTACTATACGCTAACATTCCCTCAAGTCGAGCATGATATTAATCATGCCTAACTTCATATGTAGATAATCAACCCAATCCTATTTAAAGGTTTCGTGAAGATATCCTAGTTGTTCTCCAGTCTTCACATATCCTCAGAGATCAAGCCTTGTTGAATTTTCTACCTAACAAAAGGACAATCAATTTCAATGCTTGGTTACTTTCATGAAAAATGTGATTAGAGACAATATGAAGAGCGGCTTGGTTATCACACCACAATTTTCTTGCATCGAGTTTTAAGTCCTACTTTGACCAAGAAAGTGATGTATCCACATTATCTCACACACTGATTGTGCTACAGTCGGAATATTCTCTGCACTGTAGATCGTGGACACAACGCTTTTGTTTACTCTTCCACGAGATCAAATTCCCTCGGCTAAAGATGTTAATAACCTGAAGTGGATCTTCTATCCACTTTAGAACCTGCCCAATCTGAAAAACATTCAATATGAGTGTGCCCATGATTTGCATACATGATACCACGTCCGGGTGCTCCTTTCAAATAACACAAAATTTGCTCTAACGCTTGATGAACCTGCTGGAGATGACATAAATTGACTTACAACACCGACCAGAATTTGCAATATCCTGACGAAGTCACGGTGAGGTAATTCAACTTCCCAACCAATCTTACGTGTATCTCTCGTGGATCTTCAAATGGTTCCCCATCTCCTGTAAGGTGCATGTTCTGGGTCATTGGAGCACTACAAGGTTTTGCTCCCAGTTTTCCTGTCTCAGTTAATAGGTTAAGGACATATTTTCTTTGAGATAGAAAGATACCTTTTTTACTCCTTGTAACTTCAACCACCAAGAAATACTTTTAACACTCCCAAGTCCTTCTGTGAAACCGAAAGTATGAAGAAAGGACTTGAGAGATGATTCCCTTATTATCACTTCCAAGAATGACAATGTCATCCACATATACCACTAATGTAATGAGACCACTTCCATTGTTTGTAGAACACAGAATGGTCAGACTTGCTTTTTATCATACCAAAATTTTCAACAGCCTGACTAAATTTTCCAAACCAAGCTCGAGGACTTTGTTTCAAACCATATAAAGATTTCGAAGGCTTACAAACTCGTCCTCGACTCTTTCGAGCAACTAAAACCAGAGGTTGCTCCATATACACTTCCTCGTGAAGATCACCATGAAGAAAGACTTTTGATATCAAGTTGATGTAAAGGCCAATGATGAGTAGTCGCCATGGAGATAAATAGCGGAATGCAGATGTTAGTTTGGCAACAGGGAAAAAGTGTCAATAGTCCACTCCATAGGGTTTGAGCATAGCCCTTAGCAACAAGACGGGCTTTCAATCGCGGTAATAGACCCATCCGGATGGACCTTAATCATGAAACACCCATTTGCATCCAATAGCCCGTTTCCCCGAAGGTAAATCGACCAAGTCCCAAGTACCATTGTCATCTAAAGCATTCATCTCCTCTATCATTGCATTATGCTAACCCGGATGAGATATTGCTTCACGAACAGTTTTTGGAATAGAGATAGAATCAAGGGAAGCAATAAAAGAACAAGAGGAAGATGACAAGTTGGAATAAGAAACAAAAGATGAAATAGAATAAATACTCTTACATTGGCGCTTACCTTTGCGTAATGCAAGAGGAAGATCATCACTTGGAACTGGATCGGATGACGAAGGAGCAGGTGCAGGACATGAATCAAGAGGTTGATTCTGAGGGGAAACGTGGGTAAGTGAAGATTGAACATGAGCTTGTTCCGAGACAGGGGAGGAGGATGTGATAGAATAGACCAAACAATCATCACCCTCCCCCTGACACACAGGAATAGGGGAAGATGGAAAATAAGGTGTGTCTTCCATGAAGGTAACATCAATGGAGACAAGGTATTTGTTAAGATTGGGACAATAACATCGATAACCTTTCTGAAGACCCGAGTAACCAAGGAAGATACACTTCAAAGACTTGGGATCTAATTTAGTGACATGCGGACGAACATCCCGAACAAAACAAGTACTACCAAATATCCGAGGGTCAATAGGAAACAAGGACTTATGGGGAAAAAGAATTTTGTAAGGGATCTCACCATGAAGAACAGAGGATGGCATGCGGTTAATGAGAAAACATGCGGTAGAAACTGCATCGGCCCAAAAGGATTTAGGAACATGCATTTGAAATAAGAGGGCGCGTGCGGCTCAAGAAGATGCGGTTTTTCGCTCGCTACACCATTTTGGGATGGGGTATCAACACAAGAAGTTTCCTGGAGCATGCCATTCTGAACCATATAAGATTGAAATAGAGAAGATTTATATTCTTTAGCGTTATCACTTCGCAAAGTACGAATGGAAACATTAAATTGATTCTTGATCTCAGCACAAAAGGCACAAAACAAAGAAAACAACTCCGAAAGACTTTTCATTAGATATAACCAAGTGACGCGAGAATGATCATCCACAAAGGTAACAAAATACCTAAAACCAGGTTTAGACAAAATAGGACAAGGACCCCAAACATCAGAATGAACTAATTCAAAAGGAACACTAGCACGCTAGTAGCTGAGGACTCGAACTAAGACGATGATGTTTTCCAAACTGACACGACCCACAATCTAATGAAAACACCTTACTATATTGTGGACAAAGCTTCTTGAGCAAAGGGAGAGATGGATGACCCAATCTACAATGAGTCTCAAAAGGAGATGTAACACTTGAGCAAGCAAGAGAAGTTGGTAGTGTGTCAAGAATATAGAGGCCTCCAGACTCATGTCCTTTACCAATAATCTTCTTCGTCATAAGATCCTGAAATAAACAATGATCGGGGAAAAATGAGATGCAACAGTTAAGATGACGAGTGAGTTGGCTGACAGAGAGCAAATTAAAGGATAAATTAGGTAAATGTAAAATGTAAGATAGAGGAAGCATAGGGTAGGAGTGATGGTGCCGTGTACCTAACACAAGATGGTGAACCATCGGCCTAAAGTGACTAGAAGTGGGAAGTACGTGGATAAAAGTAGAAAAGAGACTAGAATTACCTCTCATATGATCCGTGGCACCGTAATCAATGACCCATTTGGAGGATGAGGAAAGAAGACATGCGCTATTTTACCTTCAATCAACAATAGCGATGTAAGGAGATGAAGACTTGAGTGATTCTTGACAATCTTGTGAGAACTTGGCAAATTCATCGCCAGAGATAAGGACCGATTTGTCGAGGTATCCTCGAGTACAACATGGGCCGAGTGTTTTTGGATTTTGTAATCGAAGCTTTCTACACTCAAACTTCAGATGTCCCGGCTTACATACGAGGTTGCACACAATGACCCCAAATCCGGTTAGTTTCAAATCCTGTGATCCCTCCTTTGTTTCCATTATGATTAGTTGATCTCCTGTGCACATAATTGTTGTTATGACCTACCAAAGCACCACTTAGAGAGACGGGTGGAGTACTTTCAGGCGGAGAATGCGAAGACATCTTGTAAAGATGAGATCTCGTAACTGAGAGAGAATTTGTGACTTAGCGGACTCAAAATCGTGGAGAGAGACCAGCCTAGAAAACTCATGATAGCCATCTGCTCCGTTGGCTTTGTTGAACCTTCACATCGTGGCTAAAAGGCGGCAAAGAAATATTAAGCTCCTCATACGCCTTCTTGAATGACATAAAATAGTTTGTAAGGGTGGTCTTGTTTCTCCACTCGGTAAAATTCTTTTACAAACCTCATACATGCGAGAGATTCCCTTTCCAGAGTATAGAAATTCCAAATACTCCATCAATTTTTAACAAATTCACGGTGATTGATCAAGCCCATTACCTCACCGCTCAATAGAATTTCAATTTGGAACAAGCTGTAGCATCCTCTCGAGCCATGGTCGCTTCAAATCATCTTTAGGAGGATCATCACCAAATGATCATCTTTGTCAATACTGTAGATAAAGGCTTAACCTGTCTTACTCCACGCCAAGTAGTTCGAACCATTTAGCTTATGGTCTGTGATTTTAGACATCACCGGCACCACATCCGTCACAATAGAGGGTTTGTGCTCAGCCATAGTGCATGAAAGATTTGGAATTCCACCGCCAATTGCAAAAGAGAAGCGTGGAATTTCACCACGCCTTGAGGACGTAAGAGTCACGCTTGTGATGGCACGCGGGGCTCACACGCTGGAGACTCTGGGCACCGCACTGCGTGAAATCGATCGGCGGCTGGTCTTCCTTCCTCGGCGGCGGTGAGAGCAAAGGGCCACTCCAAATAAGGTGCAACACCAACAAACTCTGGCAAACATGAGGTCACAAGTGGTGGTGAGCACAATGTAAGATACCCAGTCGGAGGCGGTGCATGTAAGATCCGGCCCGGCTAGCCCGGAGGTCGGCCTGAAGCCCTAATTTCGAAACCCTAAAGGCTCTGATACCATGTGAAGTGGAGATGAAGTCATTGTATTCACCTAACCTTTCTTGAAAAGAGTTACACATATATATATAGACAGAGATATGAAGACAGCTAATGTACAGCTAACATCTACTATACAGTTAACATTATCATTCTGTAATGAATTGATAAAAAAAACTTAGGCTGGAGAGATTAGAGAAACCCTGAAGTGGCTAAAACTGTGAACTACTTAATCAAACTAACAACAAATTAAAACTGGATAAATGCTCATTTATAGATGATTAGATGACAAAACATTCAGTTTTAAAAATTCATGCTGACAAGCAGCACCAAGCAGTGTTCCTGTACAAAAACCACTCACTTTCTTTATTCCACATAACAACAGGATTTTATACATACACCATTCAATGTTCAGTATTCAGCATCTCTCCAGACCTCATGCAGAAGTTGATACCTGACAGCATTTGGACCTCTGTGTTCCTTTGATTTGCTGTTCATATTCGAGTAATTATCAATGATAATTGATGTTAGGGGTGATTCCAGTTCATCGAGTTCATCGTCACTTGTGTGGCATTTTCGAACAATCGATGATCCGCTTCGAGAAAGAGAAGCGGTACGGGGATCTCCCATGATGCTCTGAACCAAAGTCACTGAAGGTGGCGTGTATCTGACTGGGGATGCATCACATGGAAGGCTTTTTATTCCCTCCTCACTGATCTCCAGAGGATCCTAACATTAGTTTGAAAATCGAAATTCTTTGAGACTGATACAATGTGCCGGTTTGGTATATTAAGACAACTGAAATGAAAAGATGTTCAAAGTGTTCAAACCTCAGAATCCAGTGACTCAAACACCATATCTGGTATTGGATCTGGACAAAATTCATCAGGTTTGAAGGTGTCTAGAATTCTCTTGATCATCGATGCACTGAATGTCGGACAAACCTATCCAATGGCAAGGCCGAAAGATTAAGGAATACTGATACAAGTGAACAGGCATTATATATATGATGTAGAGTAGTGTTTGTTGAAAAAACAAACCTCCTTTCTGATGGAACTTTCCAAGAGCATGTCCTTCGGGAGCATTAAGAGATCGCTCAATGCATTCAAGAGGTGAAAAGATTTCAAGGATGTGGCAACATCTAATCGGTCATCCTCTTGCTCATTCTCTTCATCAGGGGAATCATCCATATCCATGCCAAACAGGTCAGTTAGCCATCTAGACCAGTTGCCAATCTAAAGCCGAAACAAAACATGAACCGTGAGAATTTTGTGTATAAAATTTGGTGAAATACAGAAATGCTGTGCATGCTATCACTTACAGCATTTTTCAATTGTGCACCAGCACCAAAGCTCGATTTTCCCGACGGAATAGGAAGAACCTTGGAATCACTGATTGGATCAGACACAGGATCTGTAGGAATTTCATCTTCTGATTCACGCAGAATGGCATTAAACATAGCCACATCAAGCCTTGCCACACACTGTTCCATGACCTGGTAGACGAAAAATAAAAAGGAATCTCACATTCATCAGTCCAATGAGATAGCAGTCTATATATTCATACTGCATAAAAAATGAATGTTTGCACTTACCAATCTAGCCAGCATAGGTAAGCAACCACAGTCATGACCTGCAGCCCTGACAGGGCAAAGCCTTTCAAAGGCATCGGCAAAAGCTTTCTTCCAAATTTCAATCGATATATTTGACTGCTGTTGATCCCCCAAACTAGATTGTTTTCTGTAGTTCTTTAGGTTGGAGCCTGCATTTTGTTTGCCACCTTCACTTTGGAGTTGCATGTGTGGAGTCAAAGTCTGGCAAGAATAGATGAGGAAATCAATGTCAGGTTATATCTTAGGAGTGCATTGTCAACTGGAGGTGCAAGGAGGAAGGGGTTTGACCTGCCACCAAATGGACTCGATGATTCTAGAAAATATCCAGGCTTCTATCCTTTCTAATGCTGCCGTGAATGTACAAGGGAATTCCCACTCATCAACCTCTTCAGTGACAGAAAACTTCTCATTCTTCCCGGAAGTTGATTCCCACCTTAATGGAGAAGACTTTTTCTTTGGCACTGTGTTGCTACCATTTGCGGAACTGGGGAGATCTTGGTTCCCGAATTCTTGAATAACAATCGCTCGCAACATTACTGAATTCGATAGCCAGAAAGTCAACCTGCCTTGAGAAGAAATTTGAATAAGTCAAATGTTGTGAATGAGCTATCGGAGAAAATAAATGCTATAAGCACTATGTAGCTCACTACAATTTGAAATATTGCTATGCAAATAAAGCTGAATAAATCTATCATTAAAGAGGACTTTACATGCCTTGGAACATCATTTCCACAAGACTTTGCAGCCAAAACCAGTCCAGAGACAGCGCATTTTGCTGCATTTGCCTTCTTTTCTCGTGACCATTTTCTAGATGCATGAACATATAGCCTTGACAAGCGCCGAGCCGGAGTGTGAACCTTATGGGGGGAACCCCCATGCTCAGCTGCTACAGAATAAATAGATATCTCAATTGCCGCGGTTTCTCTCAACTCCCTTTCAAGCATTTCTACTTTATGTTCTAATTCTCTGACTTTGTCTTCAGAAGCTCCATTTCTATTATAGTCAACCTTATCTGAATTCCCATTTTCACTTTTCTTGTCAACTTTACCATCATCAATGTCAAAGTTTAAACCGCCCTGGGATACATTTTCTTGGGCATCAATTTCCTTCACATCTTCCATGTGTTGATCATTGTTTGCAGCAACAGTGCTTCGCTGAGAATCTGGAGGTGACCTCACAGAGAACTTCATACTTTTTAGTCTATTACTTCTCAAGGTGCTATAACCCCTTTCGTTAACAATTCTAGGGATCGATGGGGTTGTCTCGGATTCTGATATCTTAGCAACATCATTTTGTAGGGTATTAAGCTGACGACTGTCAGGAGTATGTTCCACATTTGTCAGTGACACAATAGAAAGGTTATCAGGAAGAATATCTTCAAAGTGCTCATTTGTTTTCTCTTCTGATGTGGTTTCAACCTGCTTCCCCTCAACGGCATCCATGACAGAGATATCATTTTCAACCCGCTTCCCCTCAACAGCATCCAGGACAGAGATATCATTTGCGCCATGACTGCTTGAAGCCTGATTTGCCCCGTCTATATTCATGATAATGCTTTCAGGTTCTGCACTGGGTACAAGGTCCCGTTTCTCAGCCTGAATATCAATATCCTGAGCTTCAACACTGTTGATGACTTCACTAGTACTATTTTCTTTATTTATAGGGCTCACAACAACATTATCTTCACTCGTAGTTGCTAGCAACTCCTCTTTGACCACCTCCAGAACATGATCCTTTTGAAGTACTTCCTGAGTGTGGTTAATAATGTCTGCTTCCTCCATTGAAGAAGAGGAAAGAGAACTACCTGTATCAGTGTTTACTAAATCGATACTTGAACACTGAGGAGGATTGGATGACAAAGAACTGCCATTCTCAAGACTCTCAGGTTCAGTTGATAAATCTTCCAAAGATGACCCAAGCAATCTTTCATTCTGATTGACAGTATCATTACTATGAGCACAATCTGTTATCAATGGCTCGGAATCCTTCTGTGCCGGCTCAGATTCCAAAGATGACACTGTTGCTCCGTCATTTGGCAGTGTCTTCTCTGCTGTTTTTGATGAATCCTGCGAAGTAAACAATAAGAGAGAATCAATAAAATATCTATGGTAGACTTACTGTGTCAAGTTCAATATATATAAGATTCAGATAGATATCAATACAAGCTCAAAACTTTTAATTATCATGGATTTAAGCACAAAAGAAAGCTACGGTAGTGGCATTGAATTAGTTTTCATTTTAATACATAGCAAGATATAATGAAGATGGAAAGCAAGGAAAATTGCATAATAATAAGCAATATTTACAAACTATGTCTAAAAGTATCTCATTAGCACTATTTTAGATACCTGATGAATTACCTTGTTTTCTTCTTGTTCTTGTGAGTTATTCTGAATCGGCACATCAGCATTAGCCTCAATGGTTGAAGAAGATATATTGATTGATGAATGCGAAGAGATGTCATCATCAGTAAAGGATGCAATCTCAGCTTCCTCTGCATACTCTTCACTCATCAAAGCTGACACTGATTCCCTTCCATCTTTATCCAAGGACAACTCCTTCGACAAGCTCTCTCTAGATGAAGAGCTCAAGCTATCCTTCTCGAATGGTTGTATCTTCAAATAAAGAATCGGTTGCACTGTGTTCCTAAAGCTCCTTTTACAGTTCACCGGGAGGCTAACACTCGCTGTTTCCTTCACAATTCCATGCTCCGCCAAGTCTACTGCCGCACTTCCAAGATGCTGCCCTTTCATGGTCTTATCCCTCCTCGGCTCATACAAATTCAGTTCAAGCACATTCTTCTGGAATGAATCATTGCCCTTAGTGGATGCCTCCTTCAACAATGTCACTTGGAGCTTGAATCTCTCATTGAACTCTATCTTCCCTTCTTCGAGGGACGGAGTGACTGGATTGGTAAAGCCTGAATTCTTGTCACCATTCTCCCATTGCAGCACTACAGACCGGAGAGATCGAAGAGACTGGGATGGAGGCCATGGTTTGATTCGCTGCAAGTGGATAATGTACTCAACCTGAACTGAAGCTGCTTTCCTGTTCTTTGATCTCAATCCAAGAACCATGGCTGGATTTATCCCAAACTACACAACACACTGACTGAATCCTGACAATGTAACTACAGCTTCCATGAATCAAAATTGGTACAACATTTCAGAAAATAAAAAAACTGAGGAAAATAAATAAATTCAAAGTACTGAAACTTGCAGAAAAAAAAAAATCAATCTTTGTACCGGAAACAACCAAATTACTGATAAAAAGAGAGATCCAACACCCAATGTAGCTAGAATCCAGCAAAAAAACTCACGAAATCATCTCAAATAAAGAACAGCAAAAGAACCCCAAAAAAAATCCAACATTTAACCAAAAAAAAGAAAAAAAAACAGGAATTGGAAAGATAAAGTGAGCTGATTCACCGAAGAGTAGTCTCAGGAGAAGCACATTCGATTCAAAGATTTCAATCTCCTCCACCTCTCGCCATTGATCGGAGAAAATGGAGGAACTGGACCTCTATCTAAACACCACACAAACCAAAAGTAGAAGAAAAGGAGACTTAACTAAATATAATATTAAAAAAAAAATTCAACAAATAATTATAAAAAGAAGAGCTCATTATAATAATTAAGAATCTAATTAGTACTAATCATAGTCTTAAAGAAAAACAGGAGTTCAGTTCGGAAGTCATGGATTACTTGTACTACTTGTTTTAGTTTGATATTAACCGTTCGATTTGGATCTAATGGTCAATGAAATGACACGTGGCTGTAGGATGGCGGGAGGCATCCGTGGTTGGTGTTATACGTGGAAGGCTGACTTTTGGGGCTTTTATCTCTTCGCGGTTTGAGTTGGAAAGACATCTCAGCCGTTCATTTGATGCCGAGTATGTTTAGATTTGATCGGGGCCGTTCGATGGTTCAAGATTCCATGTGTGGAAACTGACAGCCGTTGATTCTGACCGGCCAACGACAGTCGGTGATCTTATCTGCACTCAATTTTTTTTTTTTTTTTGTGATTCTATATTGAGAAAAATGTTGATGATAGAGGTGTTTGATTCACATACCGTCTCCCTTCACCGGGCATCGGTAGTAAGGTTACCAACTTTCTTGACCTTCTGACATTGGGGAGGCGTCACTCAGGTTAAAGCGTAAGCTAGTGATGTTTTCGGCTACTGGACTCTTGCCATCTAGGATATAACACTCCACTGTTTAGGTTTTTTTAGAAATATTTATCATCTTGAAAGAGAAAAAAATAGAATCTTTGTCTAAAGAACTGTGTTGAGAAACGACAGATGTATAAAACCTTTTAATGAGATAATGTTTTTTCAAAGAAGTTGGAAGTGGGTAACTCGAAGTCGGACGTGAGCCACTTGAAAATATATAAAAGTGCAAACTTTGAGATCCCTTGAGTGTTCAACTAGATATAATGGAATGCATAATCCGTATGAAACTTAAACTTATAGCTTCGATTATCTCATGACTTCTAAATGAGCCCAACAAACTAAACACATCATAAATTGGAAAAAAGTTTATATATTTTTTCAATGATGAATTACATAAAATTAAAAAGTGAATAAAACCATGAAAAATAATAATTTTATTAGGAAAAAACTATTTTCACAAAATTTTAATTAAGGAGTTGAGGCATCATTTTCTTTAACTATTAACGGCATAATAACATCATAGAAAAAGAGAGATATTATTGAGTTCTTTTATTATTGATTGCTTAGAATGTGGTTCAATGAAATTAGAACTGCATTTCTAAGTGACATTTTGATAGAATGAGAAGACAAAATTCCAATTGATATTCCTCCCAAATTAAGAACACATTAATTAAAAACTCTTTAAGAACAATTTATGCAAATTTTCCCATGTTTTTTTAATGCACTGATGACTTCCAAAAGCAGGAAGTGTAGTTGGTAGGGGGGAGAGGGTCCACAGAAAGAAAAAAAGGAACAAAGCTGACAGAATTCCACTTACCAAATTGTCCTTTATTGGTGACATGTCATTAATGAAACATTGAGAAACAATTGAGAAAGTATGGTGATTATAAACATAACTTACTTCTTAAACATTTATTAATGAAAAGACAGTGAGAAAATGGAGGGTGATTAAAGAAAAACAAGGGATAATTGAAAGCAGTTGAGATGTTGAGGTCATGAACTTGGATGGATAATTTGAACAACAGTTCATGTTAATAATAATATATGTGTGCATATTGTGATATTATTCCACAAATGCAAGTGTTTGAATTTTGTTGACAGTTATGAGATTGAACTTTTGTTCTTGATTTGTTTAATCTGATTCTTATCATTAGAAAAACTATGTTCAATTGGATAGAAAGAAGTGTTAGTTAGAATTTGGGCTACTTTGTAACGCATATAAGATTAAACCACAGATCATACCAATTCAACTATTATTATTATTATTTTTGATAAAAATGAGTTTCATTGAAACTAAATGTCACTACAAAAGCTTAACATAATAACTAATTCATTATATGCAACCCTTACAGTCTCCGACATATCATCAATTTTACTGTAGTGTTCCCAGTTTCCAGTTCTTCGAGCCAGTTTAGCGAGTCCATCAGCAACTCCATTACTATCCCTTGAGCAGAATTGGATGTCCCAATCTTGGATGTGTGTCAGCAGCCCTCTGCATCTCTCCCAATTGTTCCAATCTGTTAAACATATAATTTTGCATTTTGATAATCAATTGGATCAAGAGAAGTGTGAGTTTGGAAATTCAGAATGAAAAGATAAATGAGGAATGTGCAAATGTGGAACATAATAATGAATTAAAACACCAACGACAACGGGGCTTATTGGTATCGGGGTCCCTTATTATGGATCACCCGGGATCGAACCCCCACTCTTGTAAGGTGATGTTCTCTTGTGCCAAGTCTGCCACGTCCTTGACTTCCATTGTAAGGGTGCTTGTCACCTTTGTCAAAAAAACAATGAATTAAAACATAAAACAACACATTGTTTGGCATCAATCAGCAAGAACAATAGAAATAAAACTAAACTAAACTAAAATCTATTCATGAGAAGCAGAAACATAAACCCAAGCCTGATGATCTGGCCCATTTACAACCTTAGTTTTGGGCCTTTTGGCCCAAGAAAGATAACAAATTTCAAAGCTATAATCAAATTTAATTTGACTTGGTTCATACAAAAACTTATCAGCTTTGGTATGTCCCAATAACATGCATCATATATAGTTTTGCCATATTAAAAGCCGCCTATAATATGTTCATGTGAAAATCCAATCTCTTCTGATCAATAAATGAAAGTGGTTTATCCACTTATTAAAAAATAATAATAATAAAAAAAAACCTTTAACTTAGGGCTTCTTTGGATTGGCTTTTAAGAAAAGTTATTTTTTTAAGTTTGTTAGAAGGACTTCTGAAAAAAGTGTTTCTCAGAGTAAGTTAAGGGCTTATGTTATTTTTGTGTTTGGATAGATTAATCCTAATAAAAAAATAGAAATAAATCATTATAATAATAATAAAGGGTATTTTGGTAATTGATATTTTTCAAAATAGCATTGAAAAGGCTTGAGATGGGTGTTTTGGTAATTGACACTTTTTAAAACAACTTCTACGGAACAACTTTTTTCAGAAGCTACAAATCACTAGCTTCTGAAAAAAAACTGTTTTTCAGCTTTTTTTACAGCTTCTGCTTTTCGGTAAAAACCCATCCAAACGTAATATTTTGTCCCAAAAGTGCTTAACTTACTCTAGAAGCGATTTTGGGGCAAAAAAAAGCCAATCCAAACAAGCCTTACTCTATAAAAGTCATTCTGAATTAACATATCCAAACACAATATATAGAAGTCCTTAACTTACTCACAGAAGTTCTTTTTTCAGAAGTCTTTCTATCGAACTCAAAAAAGTCATTTTTTTCAAAAGCCTTTCCAAACACCCCCTAAAGCTAGATAACCTCACTAAGAGGAATTGGAAAGGGGGATTGGACCATTTCCTTTGTGACACCAAACCATAGGTGGTGAAAGACTTATGAGGTATCCCCGACTCACACCTTGTGGACAAAGCCACAAAGAATGAGGTGAGATTTAGTTGTCTTCACAATGCATAGACTTTATAGTTAGAGCAAAATAGAATATGTTTTAATAATAAACAATATGTTGTACGAAACTGATTCTTGACATTGATTTTTTTCTCCTTTTATTGGATCGATGCATTGCACACGTTTGTATAGCCAAAGCTGGTAGAAGCAAGTCACTTGTAAAACGAAGTCTAGCCTTCCAACTTTACAAGAGTGAATCAAGACTTCTCCAAGTAGTATTTTCCCTTAGGGTAATAATGTAGCTCGTATGTCTCGCTCTAATTATTTGTACCGAACTATCATTTATAACTAACTTTTCAATGAATTAATGTGATTTATCCATTCAGATAAAAAAAGATTTTTTTAAAAAAAAAATCTCATTTAACTACTCGATAAATGTTTGTTGGTGTTGAGGATGAACTAGTTAAAGGTTGCGTGTTGATGCACTGACTATTTCGGATCTCGATGGTGTGGTTCTCCCAGGATACAACAATCACTAAGTTTTTCGTTCCGTGCACACGAACCGGAGAACAACGAGTGCTCAAGATTGCTCCAAAATAAAAAGTGAAGAGAAAAAGATGAAGACAGGGGAAGGAGCTTCAAGAAGAAAATGGATCATCAATCTCATTCAAAGGATGATTTCCAAAACAGTAAGATATGATTGAAAAGATTTTTGCAAAAACACGCTCACACACGTGTTTTGGTCGTTTAAGCCAAACTGAATCCGACATTTGCACCCCTGCGCGCGCACGTGAGAAAGCCTTTTCACTAATAAACCCAATATGTCATTAGAATGAAAACATATATAAAGAGAATGAATGTTTTCTTCGTAGAGATGTGAGACTAAACACTTACCAATAAAACAAACCCATAATAAGGTCTAAAATAAGATCGACTTCCAACAATGTTGAGGTCAAGTTCGACTCACATGTGGTTCCCTCAAACTTGAGTCAAAACTCAAGTGATTTTAGATATGATTGATAAAAAAAACTAGAAACTTCTATTAGCATTTGGATAAACTTTGGATAAAGATTTATTGAGATTGCGAAGTCAAGAAGATATAGTTTGCCCAATTTCATATACAGAAATCAAAAAGATTCTCAAGATGGGATTGAAAGTTGAAAATCCATGAAACTCTATTTTTATGCTTGTATAGGTTAGGGTTTAGGGTGGTGCTTTGGCCATGCATTAAGGTCTTCTCAACAAGGAAAGCTAATGCACGCCTCATCATATATCCACAGAACTCTCTTTTCTTTCCCTTGTCATTGGTACACAAATCCTTTATAGCATCTACAAAGGTCTTTGTTATATGTGGAGATGGTGCATGGCACTTTGGTCACCAATCCATCCTCTTGAATGGAAGCTAAACCCTAAACCCTAGAATAGAAAGGGTAAGGCATGAGAGGACCACCATCTCAGAAGAGCCATGTTGGGAGAAAGAAGACCCTATGAATTGAATGATATTTGCTTGAGATTGGGTTCTTTAGGGTACAACTCTACAAGCAACATGAGTGGAACTAGATTGGACTTGATGCATGACTCATATGATATACACTTCACATACCCAAGAGTATGTGCCCTTTATATATGGATATGTTATATTTTTTAGTTTTTGTTGGGCTAGGGACACCACACGCCTATACATTGGTATGATATTTTGTACTTTAGATCATAGCTCTTATGGCTTTGTTTTTGGACTAAACCTAAAAAACTATACATTAATGGAAATGTGTCTATACTAATAAACCTCTTTTTCTTCCCTACTTTTAGTTGATGTGAGATTTTATTTGCATTAATAATAGTTTTTAATAATAAAAATAGTTATACCGGATGTTTAAAAATAAAAGTTGATATATATTGAATGACGAAATCAAATATGTATGTAAAGGATAACCGGTGGAGAGTAGGATGAAAGAGAATCGGCTTTATCAGCTTCCTTGTGACATATTTGATCTATTGAAATATAATATTTATGAAAAATCTATATATATTTTTTATAATAGAACTTGTCTCGTTACATTATTCTTGTTGCTCTTATTATTATTATTTTTTTTTTTTTGAAAATAGGGTGGATAAACCACATTTCATTAATTAAGATAGGTTGATCATTGGGTACATATTCCCGGTGGTTACATAAAAAACATCCAAGTCAAGAAAACATGATATCTCGGTGTGAGCTTTCGGTTGGATGTGTTCGCCTCCAGCCGTACTCTCCCATGTGAGGTCGGCGCCCTTCCCCAACCGGAGCCTCGTTGCCACCGGGTCCCTGTGGGGCTTCCTGCTCGAAATGAAGACTTCTTTGCACCAAGCTCTGGGCCTCCTGTAGCCGCGGCTTCTTCGAAGGATGCGCTGCATCAAACCAAGATAACAAAAGAAAGTTAATATCACGAGTTAGTTGCCAGAAAACGCGGCGTTTGTCTTGGAAACAGCGTGAGTTTCTTTCTTTCCACAGGGTCCAGTAGATTGCCATCATCGTGAGCTCCCATCCGCTTCTAAGGGTCCTCGTGACCTCCCGTGTAGTGACTGTCAGGTCCGTGGGTCCTTGGATAGGTCCCATTGTCGAACTCATCCCAAAGAGTCTTCGGTAGAACTCCCATATCCGGTGGGCCAGTGGGCACTCTAGGAGTAGGTGAGCAGCCAATTCACGGCTACGGCTGTCACATAGGTAGCATTCCAACCTTGATCCTCCCCAATGTTTCTTGTGAAGGTTATCGAGGGTGAGAATCTTGTTCTCCCTGGCAAGCCATACCAATAGCTTGATTTTGAGAGGGCATGGTCGCTTTCAGAAACTCAGGCGTAGGTCACTCCTTATTCCTGAGTCCAACCGAAAGCGGTAGCATGACTTGACGGTGAAGCTTGCGGTCGGGGTAAGTCTCCAAGTCCTTCGGTCATTACCGAACCCCCTGATGATGCAAATGTGGTGGTAGAGGATTTGATACCGGTAGCTTCACCTTTCTGTAGGGGCCCCGCGGTTTTAAAGCGAGGTCCCCAAGTAGTAGCTCAGGCCCTTGAGATGGGGTGTTCATTTTTGTATCGTGGGGTTGCAGAGAGGGGAACAAGTTGTCCGGAATGCCCATCAATCCATTTGTCCCACCACATGTTAATAGAAGACCCGCCCACAGGAATGCTTTATGATGTTATGGCGGAGTTACCGGCTTCTCCTTGCAAATCCCCTTCCGTAAGAATCGATGCTCTTGGTTGAGCCCTTTGTGCACATCGAGAAGCCTGCGGAAATATGCTTTATAATAATTTTCTCGCACAAACTCGCCTCCCCCGTTAGCGATCTCCACCACCACTTGCCCAAGAGAGTTGAAGTGCCGCAGTTTAGGATCCCCTTCGCTCTTTTTGGTTTGCATATCTTCGCGCCAGCCACAAGGTGGTAGGCACGCTTTTCTAAATCAGCCTTTCCGGAGGAAATCTCTTCTTAGTTTCTCAATTTGGTTGATCGCCCACTCGGTAGCACAGATATTGCCATCCGGTGGATTGGGATGTTTGTCAAGATCAGCGTTTATTAAAGTAAGTCTCTGCGCCGCTGAGGAAAGGGCACGCCCCATCCGTGGGCCGAGTCTCCCCGATTCTCGAGATTAGGACTCTCCAATCATTTTCGTTTGGGTCGCCCCATGCGTGATCAATGCCGGTATTGGATCGGAAGTGAAGTGATGGGCGATTGATCTGTGCAATGTCTCGAGCCGTGTAGTCTTCGGCTCTCAAGGTGATGATCGCACTCTTGTGAAAATTAATTCTTAGCCACAGAGACCTTCAAAGAGATAGAAAATGAGCTTCATGATCTTGAAGCTTGAGATCACCTGCGAAAACCAAAGATCATCCGCATAGTGTAGAGTGGTAATATTGTCTCTTAGGGTCGCCCACTTTTGGATGCCATTATACTGAGGTTGGATCTCACGGTGGCTTGTTGGAACATCGCACTTAGGGCATCCATCACCAATACAAAAGAGGAAGTGGAGAGGCGGGTCACCCTGCCTAAGACCTCTCTTGTTTCTAACATATCCCGGGGGCTCCATTGATAAGAAAGTTGGCCTTTGAAGTTGATAGTAGAGCACGGATCCAATTGGACTCCACTTGGGTCCAAAGCCTCTAGCTTTGAGAATGTCAATAAGGAAAGCCAGTACCCATCAGACAAAAGCCTTTTCAAAGTCCACCTTTACCAAGGTACCATTGATGTTTCTATTCTTCATGATGTGGATGAGCTCCTCGGCGGTGACTATATTGTCATGGATTACCCTGCCCTTAATGAATGCAGCTTGGGATGCATCCACTAGGTTATCTATCATCTTACTTAGCTGTTTGATAACACCTTGGAGATTATTTTGATTGAGCAGTTTAGAAGGCTGATGGGGCGATAATCTTTAAGGGTTGTTGGTGTCTCATGTTTTGGGATGAGTAGAATGTTGGCCCAGTTTAACCTTTCCAGATCGGCCCTTCCGTGATAGAAATCCTCGAATAGTCTCAGGATGTCCCCTTTGATGGTCTCCCAATTTCGTGTTGGATAGAAAGTCATGGGAGACCATCTGGCCCGGCCTTATCCTCAGTTCATTGATTGCCTGGAGGATTTCCCCCTCAGAGAAAGGTTCATCGAGATGCGATAAATCCCTAGCATCCCGATGGGTGAAGAGAGACTCACATGTGGTTTCGAACCTCCCTTCTCTTTCCATGCCAAACAGTTTATGAAAGTGGGATGTGATAGCCTCCCCTATATCTGATGGGTTTGTCAGCACTGTATCCCCATCTTGTAGTTGGTGAATCCAGTTTTTGTTCTTCCTTTGATTGGCTATCGCATGGAAGAATTTTGTATTCTGGTCTCCCAGTTGTAGCCAGGTGACCCTTGATTTTTGTCTCCAATTAGATTCCTCATCAATTATGATCCTCTCATATTCGATGCGCTTCTCTTCTTCCTCCCTGCGTTCAGCCTCGTTGAGTTCTCTTTCTTCCCCCAGCACATCCAAAGTATTTATGGATGCCAGTAGTTCTTTTTCCTACTAGTCAGGGTGAGTTGTTGCTCTTTTTGCCATCTTCTTAGTTGACCTCGTAGGAAAGTAATCTTCTTTGCTAAGATGAAAGCCCCGTTCCCTATGAGGTGTGGTTGGTCCCACCATTGAGCAATGAGCTCGGCGAAGCCCTCCTTCTTCACCCATCCTCGATCGAAGCGAAAAAGTGTGCGACGCTGGTCTTGTGTGCCGCATTCAAGGCTGATCGGGGTGTGATCCGATCGAATCCTTGGTAGTGTCGTCTGACGATATCGAGGGAAGAGAGTCATCCACTCGGTCGTGAGAAGAAACCTGTCTAGTCTTGCCTGTGTCGGAGGGGCCCTCCCATTTGTCCATGTATAACTTCGCCCGAAGAGTGGAGGATCAAAAAGTTCGAGATCATTTATGAGTTGCTCCAGTTCTTCCCTTCCCCGGACCTGTTGGGAGTTCATGCCTCCCGTATTCCTATCTTCCGGGTTTATGCCGTGACATTCAGTCACCTTGAATAAGCCAAGGGTTTGCGGACCATGCTCGATAGAGCGCCAATTCCTCCCAAAGATTGTCTCCCGTAGCTGTCACAGGCGTAGACGGTGGTAATCATCAGCTCTTGGTTGAGGTGTGCTCGGTCTCTTAGTATCACGGTCACTGAGGAAGTGCCAATGAGGCTCTCCCGCATGTCATAGTGTGTACTATTCCACCCAATACAGCACCCCCCTCTAGTGTCTGAGGCTGGTAGTACTAAACCTTTGTCAAAATATTCTCCGCCAATTGATCTCCACATCTGGTCATTAATGGCGGCTAGTTTTGTTTCTTGGAAGCAAAAAACATCGGCCCGGTGTAGCTTGAGGAAATCCCGGACCAGGAATCTTTTTTTCCTTTTGCCCAGTCCACGTACGTTCCATGAAATGACTTTTATCATCAAGACAAGTATTTGACCCGAAAACCCGAGGTAGATGTCTAATTACACCTTTCCCATTCCCCTTGGCGATCTCTTTCCAGAGAGCGCATACATGCCACATATTGAAGTCTTTTGTTTTCATCATTTCCCAGGTCAATCCCCGCTAGTCTTGCCATTGATATCATGTCCCTGTCATCCCAGGAAGAGAAAGTTAATGAAGTAGAGGAGGGAATGGAATTTGTACCTGAGTTGCCCTGTTGTTCATGTGCGACCGATCGCTTTCGTGTGGATGGTGGAGGTGCAATATAGCCGTCTTTTTGTAGGTGTGAGGCATATGACTTCTTTGCCCTCTCACTTCTTCTTGGGAGATCCTCCTTCTGGGTTGATGCGGTGCCAATTTCCTTGCCCTTTGCTTTCCTAGATGGTGTCTTCTTTTTGTTTGCTTGCCCAGGTGTCACCTTAGTGTTTGTGTGGACCTCACCCTGTAATCCTTTGATGCTATCCCAAGTGTTGTCTGAGGCCAATATCCATTCCCTATTGAAGCATCTCCAAGTCATGGTTGTTGGGTTAAGACTTCTTCCCTCAGTTGGCTCACTGAGTTGGTCAAGGCTGTGTTGGTTTGGCTGATCTGATGGGGGAATGGAAGTGGGGTTGAGAGGGGTAGGAGGGTGAACATCTGGCCCATTAGCCTGTTCTGAGCTGGTGAGAGAGTTCAACCCATTAGTAAGATCTGTCCCCAAGCTAACAGATGCCACACCATCTTTTATGGGCCTGTGGGGCAATCCCATCATAGCCTTAATGTCCCCTACATCAGTGGGGGAGTTCATCTCCTTGTCCCAATCTTCCTCCACGTACCACAACTCATTAATGTCTTTGAATACCTCATCCTCCATGGCATCATCCAATATATTCTGAGTTTTGGTTGGTGACAATGTCATAGATAGATTGGGTTCAGTCAATAGGCTAGGTGTTGGGTCGAGAGGGAGGGGCCCAACCGGTTGTGATACCTGATGTGAGACATGTGACTGTCCTTGCATTGAGGGATTTGAAGAGCCCTGGAATTGGAAACTGTTGTTGCCTTCTAGAGGAGGCGCACTGCCTATCTCTGCTTCACCACGTGACAGCAGCCTCACAGGGGGAGGTGGCTGTTGGTCCGAGGTTGTCATCCCCTTATGAAAGTTTTTGGCTTTTCCCTGAGCCTTTGTCCCCACATACCTATTTATGGTATCAATATTTGGTGGCTTGTTGGAGTGTTTGGCTGCCACAACCTTGGTCAACTCTTGGTTCAAACCCTTATCCCCTGAGGCTACAGCTTTTGGAAGCCTTTCCTCTGTACAATGGTCCCTCATCTTTTTTGAGCAACCCCCATTTATGGGTCCAAGTTACATTTCTTCTCGGCCAGGCGTGGAGTCTCTGGTAGCTCCCTCCCTTCGGGATGGCTTGGTCGCCTGAGTTCCGGCCGCTTCGGAACCGCCGTCTTCCTCTCCAGCTCCGGTCGCGATCGTCTTCCCCTTTGCATCCCTCTCCGCCCGTTGTTTCGCCCCTCGGGGGTGCTTGGTCTCAGCCGCCGCAAGTCCTCCATCTTCATGTACCCCCTTGGTAATGACCACCTTCTCTGTTGCACCCCTCTCGCCTTCATCCCACGGAAGCTGCCGCTGGTCTGCTCTGAGTTCCACCTTGATGACGAAGTGCATGGTGCTGGTATGGAAGATGCTTGCCAGGCCGGATGCGTAGGAAGACGGAGGCTTCATCTCCTTTGAGCCCCATTCTGTTGCCCAAGTGAACAAGATCTCCAACAGGTTTTAAGATGCGCGCCAGCAGGTTGCGATCGTCCCGGCTGAAGCAGGGGAGTTGGCGTGCGATATTATCTCTTCTCGTTCTCCCCTGCACCGATCCCGGCCAGGTGTATATGGGTGATGTACGTCCGAAGCTTCGGCAGCGGTTGAAGCTCCCCTCCTAGCGAGATCCACGGCCATCTTCTCCGAGTCGGGCGGGGTGAGGAGGGCCTCCCTCAATTCAGGCCCATGGCCTTCTTAAGCGAAGAGCTCCGTTGGAACAGAACTCAAATCAGCCCGGCCAGCCCTTGTCTCCTTCACCTTTGTGATTACGCAGCGCTGCATCCGCCGCCTTGCCTTAAGAAAAGTGCTATCCCAAGCCAGAGAGATGTGGTCCATCGGCGGCGGTGGTCGCATGCTTCCATCTCTCACGTATTGCCAGTTTTTCTCAGGCCCTTTGATAGCCTCCTCACTTCCTTGCTTGTTGACCATCACTGCTTTCCCTTTGTCCACCAGAGACCTCTGTGCATTGTGCATGATTCCTTTGCATCCATTCCTCTTGCCCTCCCCTGACCGGCGAGGGGGAACTCCATCCTTCTTCGAGGTCGGCTGGAACTGAATGCTCCACTCTGACCCTTTGTCCCGTCGGGGGCAGAGTTTCTCCCGATGGCCCTCCTTCCCACAACCACGACAGATCTCCCTGCGGTTGCAGTCGCGTGCGTAGTGACCGGGCTCGAAGCAGCGTCCGCATACCTCCTCCACGGTTCCTCGCGAGGTCCTGCGCATCGGAGGTGGGCGACGTTCCCGTGGCTGGTCCTCCCTACCCCCTCTCGGCAGCGTTTCAGCTTTCCTGGAGTGCTTGCGCTTCCACTTGGACTGGGTTACTTGCCATCCCCCGCCATCCTCAGGGTTCTCATTCCGATCTCCGACAGGAGCCTGGTCTATGACGCCGTTATTTCCGGAGGAAGCGACGACGGGGGATGTGGATCTGCTCCCCGCCGTTGCGTCCGCATAGGAAACCCCATCTCTCCGGGGGCTTCCGCCACCACTGGGTCCTCCACCGCTGGGTTCGATGGGCTCCTTCCTTGGTTCTGACAGCTGTCCGATTCCCATTCCTTGTTGCTTGGTTCTTATCCAGACCTTCCCCATCAGTTATGGAGGAGGAAGGGAGAAGAGATGCCTCTGCCTTTGCTCCTCACTGGAGGGAGGCGCCTCCGCCACCGAGATCGCCCCTTCACCGCCTCCAGGACCACTTTTTCTCTTTCTTCAGAAATAAAAAATTTGAGACAGCTTTATTTTTTTTTATTTTTTTTATTTTTTTTTTAATAATTTGGAAAAAATCAAACACTAATATGTTTTGAACTTTTTCGGTTCTCGATCTTTTGTATTGGTTTTTTCTATGGAATTTGTGGTTGTAACAATCCTTATATTTTTAATATATTATTATTATTATTTTAAAAATATAACAGTAATTAAAACATTGTGAAGACAGCTTGGACAAGAAAGGAAGGACATGATCCTTGTCTCCATAGTCCACACACTTGTGAATAGCAAATGGCATCAACCCTACTCCCAAATATGTGTGACATCTCTCTAATGACCTTGCAACTGCCATTTGCCATTAGATTTTGAGCTTCTCCTCATGTCCTAACATAATACTCCTCATTTGCCACATGATGATAAGTGATTAAGGACATTATCAACAACAATATATATTGGGTTTTGGTTTCTCTACAAAACGACATAATTTTCAGGTTTTTATTATCAACCGGTTGTTAGGTTAAACCTAGGTTAAAAAATCTAGACTTGTTTCCGATGTTAAATGATTAAATTAAATTTTTAGGTTAAGGTTAGGGAATCTCTAGCCAAGAATATGAAGACAATAGGGTTCCAAGATGTTAGGTATCATAGACTTGACTTGAGAGCATATGAAAGGTCATATGCTTGACTAGGTCCAAATTCATTTGGACCCTACCTTGTCTGGTTTGATAAGATCATCTCACTTCACTTAGCTCAACCTACAATCCATTATCCATATATACTTTGGAAGGGAAGTTGTTGGTGATTAGTATCAAGATATGGTTTAATTATTAGGGTTCCTTTCAATAACAAAAAATTTAGACCAAATTAATCTAGTACATTGACTACCTCTTACTGTCATGGTTTGATGCAACACATGAGACCAAGAAACAAAAGTTACAAATGACACAAAGCGCAACTTAACCTACACTAGGGATGCGCAAGCGCAGCGGCCACTGGGAACGGACTTTGCGGATAACCAGAAACTTATCCAAACAAGGCAATAGGTTACAAGGAACACAGTAATTATATTTGGACTCAATGTAATCGATGATAGAATGTAACTCATGGTTCAACTATGAACCAAAACTGCTTATAACCAAAGGGCTCAACTAGGAACCCATTCTTTTGATAATCAATGAATGTGATTTATCCACTTTTATAAAAAAATAAAAAAAGTAAATCATATTTCTCAAACACATTCACACACACTCAAGCAAAGCAAATCACACACACAGGAGACAAGGAAGTTGGTAACCCAGTTCGGCTAACCAAGCCTACGTTTGGGGGGCCAAGCTCGGAGAAGACAATCCACTAAAGATGTAGAGAAGACAGGAGTACAAGAGTCTCTCTCACTCTCTCACTCTCTCACTCTATCATAAGAACCCACTCCTTGATTGCAATGACCACTACTCTAGTCGACTTACTTCAATCCTCTGAGTCATGATCTTATATTGATGCGTCCCTGCCTTCACAACACATCTATCACCTTTAGGATCTCTAGAATCTCCACGATTGCCAAATTGGACTCTTTCCACATTTGGCCGTTGCAACCTAGTTGCAACTACGACTGCAACGCGGCCCGGCTGATGAACTGACCAAGGCTACAACATCTATTGCTCTTCGACCTCGACACACCTCCAACCCTCCTGGTTGAGTTACGAGTCTACTATGTCGGATCCACCTGATCCCAACCAACGCAACTAGCCGATCCACCTCTCCGTCACGTACTTAGCCCATCACGGTCGCATCCCACCATGGCGCGAGATCTTCAATCAACCTTCATGCAAGGTTGAGCTGTAGATTGACTCCACCAATCTCCTTCCAAACTTGGTCTTGATTCACCACAGCTTGGCCTGTCATTCCATATTGGTCACCACCAAATGTGACCTTCAATCATCCCATGATTTGGCATGCATCAATCACCTCATCAATCACATATCAGTTGCCAAATCTAGCCTCCAATCTTATCATCAATCAGCTGCACTCCTGTAGCCACTTGCATGAGACCTCCAGTCAGCATGCAATCTTCAATCAATCAGCTTTTGATGGAGTCTTCAAGCTTTGATTTCAATCAGCGTTTGATGATATGCTTCCTTCTGAGAATGGAGTCTCCAAGCCAATGGAATCGATCAACATCTTCTTCTATATTTGGGCTGCATCCGGATTGAGAGAAGCTTGGACTTGTATCAAATACTTGTCAATCCTAATGCGTTTGCACTAACAATATTTATTTAAATATTAAAGTGTTATAAACAGTATATGCACCCTTTGTTACATAAATGTATGAAAATAAAAATATAGGGAACATAGAGTGCTCTATATGGCAAGTCTTCGCCTATGCCCCTCCAAACGTACCCTCCCCTTCCCCTGCCATAGTTCGAACAATGTCTTTTGTGCATGAACTGGAGACTCTTTTTTTTTTTTACTAGGTTTTAAACCAAACTTATGAATAACACTTTTATCCACTTCCGCACGTCTCTTGTTCACTTTAAACCCTAAACCCTAAATCATGGATGAAACAAGTTCTCTTTCAAAAGACGACAATTTTGTTGTTTTTGATTAAAAAAAAAGGATTAGGACCATGTCTCCTATCACATGATGGTCGCCCATTTTCTTTTATGGATGCAAAGAAACATTAATTAGTAACTTTAGTTTATTCCTCACTTTGGTTAATATTAGATCTCATGGCTAGCTTCAAAGTGCATGTGATCATGATCTTACTGTTTGACCAGAATATAGTTTTCAGAGTACAATGCTATTAACTACCATGTGCATGTGGATCCAATGCAAAGTTCCATTATATATTAGAAAACAATTAATTAAGAGTATGGGTTACAAGTTTGAAGATGAAATGTTGATGTTGGGAAGAACAAAACTGAGATTGTGTTTGTTTTTTTTTTAAAGTCAGTAGTACTTAACGTTTGACTCACAGTCTGCTCATCCCGACATATGGCGCGTGCTACGTGCCACCAGTGCATGATGATTACGTGCCATGCCCATGCAAAGATCGCGGGAAATCACTGACACTAGTTGCGCGTACGTACTTGCCGTGCATGCGCCATGCTCGAGCGCGCGCGCGTCGCCATGCTCTGCGGGCATTAATTCATCGAACACTTTGATGATGTTACGTACAAACCTTTTCCTCGTTTAGTTTAGCAAGTTTTTCATTGATTTTTTCAATATTTAAATTTATCAATTAAATCAAACAATTTTAATTTTATAAAGTTTGTTGATGGCGAGATATGCTCCTCCTAGTTATTAGATCCGGATCAACGGATAAGAGAGGTTTGTTCACCATTGTGAAATTTCAAAATTTGAAGGAAAAGATCTCGAATGAACTCCTTCTTGCTCACATCATAGATTTCTTCTCCAATGATCAAACCTCTAAGGATAACGCCTTGTGAGGAAGAAGAATCTTTAGAAGGAGGAGGGTCAGGCACTCGCATTTCCGGACAGCCTCCGACGTTCGAGTTAGAAAGACTTCGAATGAAGGGAAGAGAAAGGAGGGGGGTGAGAGCTTGGAAGAGAGTGGAGAGAATTCTAAGTGCGAGTGACGCGTAAGTAGGCGATCGGTCTCAATTGAGCTTCAATACCAGTCTACCGGATGAGAATACAAGATATCAAATTAAATCATGATGAGCTACGGTCCTCCTTCTATAGTTCTAAGGTAGTTAGCCAGCTAGGAGATAATTGGCTGTCAGCTCGTCTATAAGAGTGCGACAGCTGGGCGCTAGACAATTAGGTGTCAGCTTTTAGAATCTTCTGAGGTCTTCTAGAGAGAGTTAATCTCCAACGTTGGACGATTAAAAAGTTCGGCCCACAGTTGAGTCCTCGTAACAAAATACATTGAATGATTTTTCATAATTAGTTAACTAACTAATAACTTTAATTAGTTTAAATGTTCTTGAAAAAGATAAGTCTCTATAGAGTATTAACTTTTGAGATTAAAGCCAAATCAAGAACTAGATTTTGCATTTTCAAAGCGAGGCTTTCATTTTGTTAAAGTGATCTCCATGTCTTCCTCTTTTTATTTTATGTGAATAAAACAACAAGTAAAACATTAATTGTGATTACTTAGTTAATTACGAGGATTTGTTGTAATCCAGTTTGTTAGTGAGTGAAGGCAATGGATATAAGAATTAAAAAGACGAGGGAGGGGCGGGGAGTACAATGTAAAGGAACGGGGTTGGTGTTCTTCACTGGGCTTCCGTTACGTTTAACGGGGGATGGTCCACCGTCGGATGAATGCCACGTGGGATTTTTGTGATTTGTTTTCTCGGATTGATGATTTCGCTGGAAGGACGGCAGGCCGGGGACCTGGCGCTTTGTCGGGGTCACCGGATCGTGCCACGTGGCTATCAGATTTGGCTCGGCTTCGCGTGGAAGGAAGCCGCCAAGCCGGCGTTGTCTCCAACGGGGCCTCATGCCCGGTCTATTATTATTATTTTTTCTAATTTCTTTATTTATATATTTATAAATTTCAGTTTGTTTTTCAATGATTAAACATAACTTTAATGGCAATTAAATTTTCATTTTATAAAAAACTTATAAAATTTTCTTTAAAAAAAACTTATAAAATTGTTAATATTATTTTCATAATTTCACTATACTATTATTTTTGACAAAATCAAATTTTGGTCTTGTTTGTTTGGATGGATTTTTTTTCCTATAAGGACTTTCAGAGTAAGTTAAGAGTTTTTGGGACAAAATAATATGTTTGAATGAGTTTTTTCAAAAAACAAAAACTATAAAACAAATTTTCTTTTATTTCATAAACTAGTGATTTGTAGCTTCTGAAAGAAGCTATTTTGTAAAAGCTTTTTCTAGAAAGTGTCAATTACCAAAACACCTCTAAAACTTTTTCAAAACTATTTTGAAAAATGACAATTACTAAAACACCATTTATTATTATTATAATTATATATTTGTATTTACTATTATTATTATTATAAAACTAATTTTGGATTAACATATCTAAATATAAAAATAACAAAAACGTTGAACTTATTCTAAGAAGTATTTATTTTTCTTCATAAGTCCTTCTATTAAGTTAAAAAAAAACATTTTTTCAAAAGTTAATCCAAACAAGTCATTTATGTTCTTATTTTTGATAAACCACTTCTCATAATAAATAATAATAAATTTTAAATATTGAAACTCTTAAAACACTCTTATCATTTAAACCTTGAATTTCTATTTGCTAAATAAAATAAATAAATACACAAAAGAATTATATATATATTTATATATATGTGTGATCATCATTTCCTAGGTGTGGAGTCATTTAAAACCAACCATGCTTCATTTTACATAGAATTTAATGCATAACAAAGTCAACATCTCTAAAACTCCATCAATGTTCATTTAATGAAGCTAATAAATTAAAACTTATCCAAATTAAAATTCAAGGACATAATTGCAACCCTTGAATTGACTAAACGAACTCAATGACTGCTTGGACTAAAATGGTTGATTGGACCCTGCCGCATCTCTCTCTCTCTCAAGTAGTCTACTAGTTCATGCATGGCAGCTCAATTAGTTTTCCACATTTAGGACCTAATCATACAAGACCCCCTTTAACTTCTAGCTCGTCTCGTCTGGTCTTTTGTACATGCACGCACGCACGCACGCATGTGTTGAACTTGCACCGATTAGGAAATTAAATTGACATGAAAGAAAATTTGAAGAGCCTCATCTCAAATATGAAAAGGAGAATAGGCTCATATAAAGAAAAGTTTTTATTGATGGGAGGTAAGGTTATACTAATTAATTTAGTGTTATTCAAAATTCTTGTTCATTTGATGTTCATCTATCGACTGCCAACAGAATGAGTCATCATACAAATGAACATTATACGAAGAGATTTACTCTGGAAAGGAGCAAAGCAAAGTACTCACATACGTATCAACTAGTAAAATGAGAGTGATTATGCTAACCAGAAAAAATGATGGTTGGGGAATCCTAAATTTACGCCAATTCAACGTGACACTTTTGTGAAAGTGGTGATGGAGACTACTTACAGATAGAGTAAAGATGTGTCTAATAATCATAAAGGATAACTACTTCAAAAGCGGTTTCCTTAATGCCCACAAAGATGTGTCTACATAGCTGTCATACTTCTAAAAATGAATATACAAAAAAATGACGACCACCTTATACAACATTACAACTTATCTAGGGAATGAGGAAACCACCAATATCTGATTTGACAACTGGATTTAGGGATAATCAAAATGTGGGACTTGCTCCCTTCCTAACGTAATTCTCAAAAGATCAACATCGATGTGGAGTTCCCTGGCATTTTCAAAAAAGGAGATGCCTAAGAAATCTCATCTTAAAACTAGGGCCATTAATTATCACAAAGAAAACCCCTGGACTATGGCTTGTTTCAACAACACCTAGTATATTTATAAGAGATAGATGTAGATTAGAGGGGATGGAAACTCACAAACTTCACCATATTGTCGGTTAAATCAATATACAAATTATGAATAGACGGAGGAGGTATCACAAGTGACCTGAAGGTTGGCTTCGATCTAGAGAGCTCTTTGTCTCATGTAAATCATGACTAACATGGAAAGACCAAATACTTAATTATATAAAACCTACAAAAGAGAAAATGAGAGGGATCCGTATAATATGTATGTGATGTGAAACTAAGGTAGCGTTTGGTTGTTTGTAACTCTCCATACACGGATGGAGAGTTACAAGTGTGAGGAGTTACATGATGAAGAGTTAGAGTTGTGTGTTTGGTTTGTTATTTAAAAAAGTGATGGATGTAATTGGATGGGGGATATAGTTACCTTTTTTGAGAATGGTGAGGTTACCCCTTTCTGAAAGATTAAAAGTATTTAAATATTTTTAAAACAAAATTAATAAATAGATAATTTTTAATCTTTTAAAATAAATAAATTGATGTAAATATTATATTTAAATTTAAAATATTTAGATTAATTTAACACTACTCAAAATTAGGATATTTTAATATAATATATGTATAATATAATACAATATAATAAAATATATATATATATATATATATATATATATATATATATATATATATATATATAAAATATAAGGGGGAATGGGTAAGATGTGGATGTAACTCTCTATACAGTCATTTTTGTGTAACCCCCATACAAAAATTTTGTATGTGGAGTTACACATCCACACCTAAAAGTGCAAATCAAACATATAAAGTAAAAAAATACTGTGTGAGGAGTTACTCATCTCTGAATGTAACTCCCCATACAGTTAACCAATAAGGAGAAAACTGGCCAAAGACATCTCAGTCTAGCTGCAAACTGGTCGCGTGCCTCGACACCCACTCGGGTTCGAGTCACGCTGAGGGCTAATCGTGTGGCGAATTTCCTAGGCACGTGGTGGGTATAGAAACCAAAAATGCCCGTGCTCTGGGATTCGATCCCGCGATTAAGCACGCCCAGGGCAATTCTTAGCGAAAGTGGCGTTGACCACCTAGCTCGTATCGCCAAAAAATAAGGAGAAAACTGTACATATTACACCTCCACTCTAACCGTGTCTCCGCACAAAAAATTCTAAGAGCATTACCGTATGCACTAGACCCTGATCCCTTCCATGCAAACACCCCGATGTTCCTTGTCTCATGTCATTTAGGATGATTTATATATGTATATGACTTGGTCTGAGTTATTAGTAAAGCCTGCCAATTGTTGAATTCTAGTTCATAGCAGCAGGCTGCAATATGGGCAAAAGAAAAGCCAGACCAAATTAATGACACAATCAAAGTGAATACGGTAAGTGATTCAATGAATCAAGACTTTTAATTGTATAATTATTATTATTATTTTTAACTTTGATTTTTTTATTCAGAAATAAATTGATGTTTTGGAGAGTTGATATTTCTTTATTATGAGATTTATTTATTTATTTATTTATTTATTTTTCTTATATATATATATTTAAATAACAGTGGGCTGATGAGCCGTCAGTGGAGCCGAGCCGCGGACATCGCGGGACTGGCACCACCGTCCAGGTTGTTTAGTGGGGCCCACAATACGTCAAATCGTGCCACAGTAAACCCCTATCACGCTTTTTTCACCCGTCCTCATTTATCCGCAGTTAATAAATAATAATTAAAAAAATATTAAATAATTATTCCGACTATAAATTAACCCTCCTTCTGGCGCCCCCTCCTTTCAAGTTTCCCGAGACTCCGAGAGAGAGAGAGAGAGAGAGAGGAATGCTGGGAGTGGAGGTCTAGGGCTGCGATCTCGCTCAGCTTTGCGATGGCGGCGGCGATGATGACGGTGTTTTCCGTCGGAGGAGGAGCCGGTGCTGCGGGGAGGCAGGTGTACCCGGTCGACAGCGAGACGGAGGCGTCGCAGCGGCTGGTGGAAGCGGCGCATCGGGGTGACGCGCGGGCGGCGGCGGAGCTTCTGATGGAGCCGATGGTGGATGTGAACTACGCCGGGACCGTGTGCCTAAGCGGGAGCCGTGCGGAGGTGGTTCTCCGCGAAGAGTCCCCCGATGAAGTCCGGATCGAGCCGGAAGAGTTCCGCACCGACGTCACCGCTCTTTTCCTCGCCGCTCACTCCGGCAATCTCCCCCTCATTCGCAAGCTCTTGGTACGATGACTCTCCCTCCTTTGATTTTGATTTCGTTTTCGAGATCTTCTTTTTCGCCATTTTTGATCATTTTATATAATTTTTTGGCATTTTTTTTCTTTAAAAGAAAATCAAATTGGGATCTAAAAAAGTGAAATATTATTTTCCCATATTTTATCTTCCATTTTTAAAGTACAAAAAAAAAATCCAAAAAAATATCCCCATTTTACCCTCGCCATATCACTGTAGCTAAAGTGCGCCGGCGGCGTACCAGACACCGTCCCCAGGCCTCTCACCCACGCCCTTCACCGTACCCGCATTCGAAGGATCCGCAGCCTTAATGCTAAAATTCCTTTGTCCAATGGTACCCTGCCACGCACCTCGTATTGTTGTGGACCCCACCCTTGAGCCCATTCTTTGGTTGCCACGTCAGTGCATGTGCTTAAATCAGGATGGATATAACCTGATTCTCGTGACGCCCCGGGTAGCGTGTATTTAAGCCATTGTACGGTCTAACAGATCTGGGCCGTCGATCAAACCCCCACGAGCTTTGTGCTCAATCTCTTCAGACAGTCACGTGACCGACCACGTGGCATTGAATGCTTCCTCCTGGCATCTCTCACTCTCACTCTCACTCTCACTCTCACTCCCACTGTTCCTCTGAGGAATGAGAGATGGAGATGGAAATAGAGTTTGGAAGGACCGTAAGATTGGCCGGAGATTGGGGGCTTCGGGCCGGGGACCAGGGATCCCCGCGGTTTTGGTTGGTGGGATATGTGGGGCTTGGTGGATTGGACTTTCGGTGGGATGTGCCCGTGCGGCCGTTCCTATCCCATGTTGGTCTTGGATTTTCTGAGATCATGCTCATTATTAATTAGACCTTTTCAAACTTCTTCTTGTGCTTTTAATTGCTTGTAATTAGTTTAAAAATCTAATTTTGCTACTTAAAAATCTAATTTTGTGTTTATATTCATGGAAGATGGGATCATGAACTTCACACGTCTTTAGTTCTCTTGTGCACCGATCTATCCACTAGTCCAAAAGAACTAGTCTACTTACTTTTGTCGCCGAGTCCTTTTACAGAAAAAGCTAAGAGAAATTGAGCACTGCTTTGATGAGCCCAGCGACCCCATTGCCATTGGTCTCTCCCAGATAACTCATTGTACGTCCTGCAACTTCAGCAATATAGGTGCACGCACATTCCCAGTATTCCTACCCCTTCCAGCTGTGATTGCATACACAACATATAGTTACTTACAATTGGAATCACTGTCGGTGTACCCAGAACATGTAGATACCCCAGCCATCTATATTGAATCAGACGGCCATAAACGACACCAGTACTCAGACCCACTTTTCACTGGTCGTATCTCTGCTTCCTGGCTTCGTATCTTCATGCCCATACCCTACTGTCAGTGATAAACCAAAGGGAACAGGATACAAACAAGATTGGGTTTTAATTGTGTTTTGGACGTTGTGATTCAATGGTGCAGAGCGTGGGGGCGGACGTGAACCAGAAGCTGTTCAGGGGGTACGCAACGACAGCGGCGGCCAGGGAGGGCCGGGGGGATGTGCTGGAGCTACTGCTCAGGGCCGGCGCGTCGCAGCCGGCTTGTGAAGAGGCGTTGCTTGAGGCCTGCGCACATGGCCAGGCAAAGCTTGCAAGGCTGCTCATGGACTCCGACCAGATAAGGCCACATGTTGCTGTCCATGCTCTCGTCTCTGCTTGTTCCCGGGGTTTTGTTGATGTGGTGGACACCCTCATCAAGGTACTGTTTTCTCTGTTTTGTTTCATTTTTTTTTTTTGAAAAATACATTCTTAATTTCTAGTGTTTATTTCGGTTGTTTACTTGGTTTTAGAGTAGCTTCTCTATGAAAAATATGCTTTTAGACTTTTAGCACCATAATTTTGAGTGGTTAGGATGTTAGTATAGATGAATGGTAAATGTTAGGTCTGTTTTTCTTGCCTGGCCAAGGATGTTTAAAGACTTCGTATAGAATGAGACAAAATGTGGGTTCTGTTTCCAGAGCTGAATTTTTATGGATTAGAAATTGACACATGAACGTTCAGGGGGATTATACAAATGAAACCAAGATGAATGTATTGATGATTTAAAATTTTCAGGCCACATGAGTATATGATAGCTAGAAGTTTGAGTGAAGTAGCATCCCATAATTAGGGAATTAATACATTCTTCTGATTTTCTTGAATTGCATGCAGTGTGGAGTGAATGCAGATACTACAGACAGGGTTCTACTTCGCTCCTTGAAGCCATCGCTGCATACCAACATTGACTGCACTGCTCTTGTGGCAGCCATTGTCAGCAGGCAGGGAGCTGTAGTCCGGCAGCTATTGCAGGCATGCATCTCCAATACTCTTCATGTATTTGTTCTTGTATCTACTTTATATGTTATACCAATCTAAACTACTGTTGTGTTTATGTTAGGCTGGAGTTAGAAGGGACTTGAAATTCAGTCTGGGAGCATGGTCATGGGACACAACCACTGGAGAAGAATTCCGGGTGGGGGCAGGCCTTTCAGAACCCTATAATGTTGCCTGGTGTGCCGTTGAATACTTCGAATCCACTGGTACCATTCTACGCATGCTCCTCCAGCACCATTCTCCGAACACCTTGCACTCAGGTCGGAGTCTCCTCCATCATGCCATCCTCTGCGCCAACCACCGTGCTGTTGACACCCTCTTGGCCTGTGGAGCTGACTGTGAGCTCCCAATCAAGACTGCTCGCCGAAATGAGTTCCATCCTGTCCACATGGCTGCGCGCCTTGGCCATGCCAAGGTCCTGCAGAGCCTTATTGATGCTGGCTGTGACCTTGACTCGAGAACTGAGTGTGGAGAGACAGCAATGATGCTCTGTGCACGCTTCAAGCGGGATGACTGCCTTAAAGTTCTTGCATCTGCTGGTGCAGATCTAGGTCTTGTAAGCTCCAGCGGCGCCTGTGCAGCCCTCATTGCCACTTCAAACAGGTGGAGTGGCACTTACCAGGAAGCATTGCTTGATGTCATCCGCTCCGGAAAAATACCACGCTCCAGCAACCCCAACATCTTCTCCCCGATGATGTTCGCGGCTCGGTACGGAGATGTCCCGGCCCTGGAGGTTTTGGTCATGCACCCAGACATTAACCTTGATGAGCAGGATGAGAATGGGTTCTCTGCCATCATGATTGCTGCCAGAGAAGGCCATGTTGATGCTTTTCGTTTCCTAGTCTTTGCTGGTGCCAATGTGAAGCTCTGCAACAATGCAGGTGAAACAGCCATTGCCCTCTCTCAGTCAAGTAAGAACCATGATCTATTTGAGCAGGTGATGCTTGACTTTGCATTGGAGAAGGGCAATGCTGGAGGGTTCTATGCATTGCATTGTGCTTCCCGCCGGGGAGACATGGCAGCGGTTCGTCTCTTGACTAACCGGGGCCTTGATGTAAATATCCCTGATGGTGATGGATGCACTCCATTGATGCTTGCTGCAAGGGAAGGACATGGGGCAGTTTGTGAACTCTTGCTTGCAAGTGGAGCTCAGTACGATATCAAGACACCACAAGGAGATACCGCACTGTCATTAGCACGGGGAAACAAAACATTTGGTAACCCTGCGGAGGGTGTGATACTAGATGCAATGGCACGAGATCTAGTTGCACAAGGAGGCCGGGTAAAGAAGCACACCAAGAAGGGCAAGGGGAGACCTCATAAGAAAGTGCTGAAGATGGTGGCAGCGGCTGGTGTGTTGCGGTGGGGTAAGGCGGCTTGCCGGAATGTTGTATGCAGGGAAGCTGAGGTTGGGGGCAACTCTGCGTTTGTTAGGAACAGGAAGAGGAAAGGGGATGCTTATGAAGCAGGGCTTTTCAGAATAGTAACCACGAAGGGGAAGGAGTTCCATTTTGTGTGCCAAGGTGGGGATGAGATGGCTGAACTCTGGGTAAGGGGGATTAAGCTAGTAACTAAATCGGTTTTCGGAAAGAGTATTAAGTAATAAGGATGAAGGGGTTTATATGTTAACAATTTGTAAAGGAAGTTGTGGGGTGGTGGTGACAGTGTAGTCTTCATCTTGAAGTCTAGGTTTCAGTTCATCTGCATGAATCTTGTTGGAGGAAGTTGTTTGATCCTCAACTATTATGTATAGTAAGTTCAGAATCACAATGGCAGTCTACTTAAATTTGTTGAGAAGTTTAACAGAAAATAATCACACTTGACACTTGTGATGACGAAATGCAGACTAAAGCCAAACAAGTTTTCCCTGTGAATGAATACATGAAAATAGAGGCCATTGGAAAAAGGCGAAGAAAATGCTGATGAACAAAGATATCCAGACAAATGCAGATGAACAGAAGCAGCTGCTAAATTATTGAAGAAACAATACACATGGGCAAAGCTGAGTATGGCCAACATTTGGTCATTATTTGCATCTGGTTACAGGAGATGTTTTTGATTCACTGTTCAAGAAACCGAAGATAAACTTGAAGTTTGTCCAGGTATCAAGTGGTTAATGCAACGCAAAGAACTACAAAGGAAGTAGATAACAAGTTACCTACAAAATCACTGATTATTTCCAATGGCATTATAAGATAAAAGATTGGCAAGTCCAACAACTCAACATTACTAAATAGAATCCTGTCTATGACAAACTGAAAAACTGACAAGAATGATGAGGGTTATGCTCATTCTAAAAGCAGTATTGCCACCTTTCTGACTGACCAACTCACAACTGCATTAGTGTTAAAAGAGCTTCCCCGGTCATTTGAGGGCCATTCAATTTTTTTTCCTTGACCGCTATTGTATCAGTATCCTTTAACATCACATGAAACATTGCACAAGAAGCACCAATGGAAAAATCACCATATGATTTAGCCTCAAGAATTTGTATCTAACTCCCACTTATCTCCTTCTCCTTTGCCTTGCACATGCCATCAGCTGTTTTGATAAAACGCTTGGTAATCTCTTCAATCTGAAGGGAGAAAAACATAATTCAGGTTACTGATAGCCCCAATTTATCTGTATTATCTCAATCAGAGACTATCAAAGAGTTCAATATCTTCAACATACTTCTTTTTCCAGCCTTTTTATATCATCCTTGGGAAGACTTGATGCTGCTTTCTTAATTGAATCCAATGCCTGCAAGGCCAAGGATCATTCCTAAATCAGGAGGATTGGATGAATAAACTGACGAAGGAAATGTACCAGCAAATAAGTCTAGGACAATGAGATAGACCAACTTAAGACTAAAATGATAGACTTAAATCTGGATATTAGAGTTTTACCTTAGTTGACACCTTATGAATGATGATGGACAATATGGTTTAGAATGACTCAAGTAGGTATATACCACAAAGCAACAGTGATAAGGAATTTCACTGATCGCTGGCTAAAGATTGGTCTTATGATATCTAGGAGCAATTGCATACAGTGCTATATGTGATTCCTAGCAGGTCCCTGAGATGATGATGCATTAGTTTAGCACCTTTGTGACACACAACAAAAGGTACGCAAAAGATGTTAAATTTATGATGAAGGGGATATTCAATCATGGTTTTCTAAAATGTAGCAGAAAGGTTGTATCAACTAAAAAAATTTTAATCATAAAAATGCAGATCTTTATCGTTATCTTTATTATCTTTACCTATCTTATGAATCTATATTAGCCATAATCAAACCGACTACAAAGAATGCCACTGCCTACTATTCTCAAGAAGTTGCTTGCATACCTTTTGACGTGCTCTTCGAATACTCTGCTTAACATCTTCAGCTGATTTGGTAACCAACTTACACATTGCCTGGTAGAGCAATACACACATTGACCAGAAGTAATAGCAAGTAGGGAAAGAAACCAGGGCATCTTTTAGTATGAGTTTACCTGCATGTTTTCCTTGGTAAGCCTGGTGAAAAGTTCATGGCAAAAACACACAAAGCAAAGATTCAGTTATAAACAGGATGACAAAGTACAAGAGCTTAGAGGGAAATTTTCAGCACTGATATAGCAAGAAAAGAAAAGAGAAAGGCCAGGAAGGACAACAGAACATGTGTATTCTTATCCTGCTCAAAACCCACAAGAAGAATTCTAAGTATGCCCATTTTATGTGATTATCATCTTAAAGCCTCATAACCTGGAAAATTTCAAACTTACGGCGGAATTGGCGCAATTAACCTCTGCCCATCTGGTGTCGGATTTATACCTAATGGAGATGAAACAATTGCTTGTTCTATCGACTTCAAAGCCTAGGAGAAACAAATTAAAAAAAATATTAGCATCTTGATAACCAAAAAAATAACTGTATATTCATCAGAAAAATAACAAAGTAGCTGTAGAGCTTACAAGTTCCACCCAAATAATGTACAAAACGTAATTAAGGCATAGGTTTTCAAAATTTGACTCCTTTTGCACCAAAAGAGCTGGTCATAAAACCATTTTACTAGCTAAGCAAAAAACAACTGCCACCAATTCATCATAGGTAGTGAATTGAGTTTGCTTGATATCATAAACAAAAGCTAAAGACATGTCAGTGAGGTAAAATGCCAGATGAAATGATTCTCAGTTCAGAATACATGCTGATAATTATCATCTAAGACTAACAAACTTGGGATTTGTTTACCTAAATCATGAATAATAGAGAGCCAAAAGGTAGAAATCGGAAGAGAAATGTAACATCAAAGATACAACCCAAGAAGAATTTGTTTATCTAAATCATGAATAATAGAACAATTGTCACAGTTGAGATTAAATCAAACTAGTAAAAAAAATGCAGGACATTCAAGTTTTAAAAAATTGAGTACATTTGGATCATAAGGAGTCACTGAGAGAGTTTGTGCATCAATGACAGAAACAACGGCCACACGGTTCAAAGGCAACTTCACACCACTGGTCTCCACGATAATATGATCAAGCATACCTACAAACACATGAAACATCAACCATTTCCATAGATGAATCTGCAAAGCATGCGAAACACCAACTAAAACAATGCATGTAAACCATACCAACAGAAGCTCTCCCAGTCCGGAGCTTGCTCAACTCCCGTGCCAACGCCACGATCGCGGCATCCATCTGCGACTGCGCTGTTTCCTTCATAGGTCCCATGTCGGGAACCGCTCGAACCGTATCGCTGTCATCCTCGTCCTCTAAAACAAGCAATTTCGATACTGGAATCAAGGTTTCAATGGAAAAAGAGATCAAATCACAAAAATGGATAAATTTGCAATCATAGTACTTGATTTGCGGCCTTTGGCGAGCCCCCTTCGATTTCCCACGAAGAAATGGAATCCCAACCGATCTGTAGGACAATGGTCTCCGCGAGGAGCTTCTCTTGCGATCTCACTGGAGAGGAGCTTGGGTAAGTGAGAAAGAGTACGGAAATGGCGTTGATCTCGGAGAGAGAAGAGGGTTCTGGACGACAGAGCTCGCCTGAGGAGAAGCGCCATTGCTGGGTGCTAGGGTTTCCCAACGAGTAGACATTGCCGCCAAATAGGCCTCCTAACGGGTCGGATCCGAATCAAAATCGGGCACGCGCGGATCAGATCCGTTAATGTAAATTGAATCTCAACCGTTCATCATTTTCAGGGACGAGATCCAACGGCTAATATCGAAGACGGTGGCTGTAGCGACGGTTTTCTTTGTGGCGGTTTTTACATAGGAGAGAATGATTGAAAACTTGAATCATATTTAGCGGTGTGCGAAACCCTAAACCTTCGCAACCGAGCTCTCCGACATTCATGGCGGTTCTACCGATAGTGGAGTATGAGGATAAGATAGCGGAGACGGTGGAGGAGAACCCAGTGGTGGTGATCATCGGAGAGACGGGCTCCGGAAAGAGCACCCAGCTCTCACAGATCTTGGATCGCCGGGGGTACACCCGATCCGGCATGATTGCCGTTACTCAGCCTCGCCGTGTCGCCGCTGTCTCTGTTTCCAGGTGCCTCTTTCTTAATATCCTTCCAAAGTTGCTGTTCTTTCGCCATGCTTAGATGTCTTTTCTTTCAAGAAAGCATAACTGGTTAGGGATTGGGGATTCAGTAGTTCTGTATGTGTGGTTGGAGTTCTAAGCTCATGAGTGTGTTGATTTGCGTTGGTCTCTCTGAAGCGTTTAAGCATGCATTTTTTAATATTTTTTTATAACTAGAATTGAAGCAAATATGCGGTTTGAAATTTTGCGGCTACCTTTCAAATTTGTTGGTTCTTTTTACATGATAATTTTGAGAACCCTAGAAATGGCTTGATTCTCTCTTGGAGATTACTCTTAGGAGTGATGTCTTGCCCTAGGTTTCAGTGAAACGGGATAAAGTACCTTCATGCTGCCATTTATGCATACACTTAATTAAGTTCGGAGGAGAATCTGCAAAGAAAGGGAATAGTTTCTTAATTTCTTCAAATAAATTTTGATTGGTGCTATGAAAATGCATTTGTTTTATGGATTTTCTTTTGTGTTTATTGTCTTAACACACACAAGGGCATGATTTGTTATGTGAACTGTGAGGCTTAATTTCGTGCTTTGGTTGTGTTGCCAGAATTAGGTAGGACATACAATCTCATTGGTTTTTATTTTTATTCAATAGAATCCTCTATCTGCTTCAGCAATTCCTCTTCCTTGTGTATAGGAGGGTTGCAATGGAGCTTGGTGTTCAGCTTGGTGAAGAAGTGGGTTATGCCATTCGCTTTGAAGACCGAACTTCAAATAAAACTCGCATCAAGTATGGTTTTAGTTGCATAATGCCTGGCATGCTTGTAGGTTGTATAACTTCTATATCATCTACTTAAGCAGACACTTTATTGGTATTTGTTATTGTCTGCTCAGGTACCTCACTGATGGCTGTCTTCTTCGTGAAAGCCTATCCAATCCAGAGCTGAAGCAATACTCAGTTATCATCTTGGATGAAGCTCATGAAAGAAGTTTGAACACGTACTTTAAGTTGCTGCTTTTTTACTGTTATTTGAAATTCAGGGCTTTGGATCATTTATTTGTTGCTTTTCAGAAATTTATTGTTTGATTTGGTTCTCTTTTGAGGAAATTCTTTTATGCATGGATGGTATGAATTTATCCTTTTTGCAATCTTTTTGGTGTTTTCTGCCCTGAGAAGAGTTGAAAGACATTTGTTCCATATTTCAAGGAGCATGGGTGACATAGAGGAACTATTTTATCCATGATAATAAAATAAAAAAAGTCAATCACATTGATTTTGGTACATGTTATTTATTTATTTATTAATGTAGATTTGTCAAGAAGCATACTGGGTTTGAATTTTTCTTGTTAAGTTCTATGTGATTTGGTTCTTTGTTTGCAGTGATATATTGCTGGGTTTGATGAAACGTTTGGTTAAATTGCGATCTTCAAATCTCAAGGTTCTTATTACTTCAGCAACCCTAGATGGTGTCAAGGTATCAAGATTTTTCTCAGGTTGTCCTATACTGAATGTACCTGGGACCTTGTTTCCTGTGGAAAAATTTTACAGCACTGAACGCCCTACAAGTTATCTTGAATCTTCTCTGAAAACTGCTCTTGGTATGGATATAATCTCTTTTTGTTGGTAGATTGATATTAGACACATTAAGATATTAAGGTAATTACAATCCTTATGTTGGTGTCAGTTTTGTTGCCTGTGCGTACACTCCTATGGATGAGTACCAATAGAATTCACCTTCATCTTCTTATGTCCTCATTAATGTCTTTCTGTTTTTCTGTATGTTTTTACTGGAGCATATCCAGAATATTAGTTCTCATGAGAAGGTGGACTAAGTAAGCTATTGTTTGCTTTTTTTAAACTCATAGTTCCAGACTTCCAGTCAAAATCAGGAGATGCACTACTCTTTGGATTCTTAGTTTAAATTAATTTCGGTGTGAAGAATAGTTAAAATAGGGGTTTGGAACATCTATTTGAAAGTTTTGAATTTTAACTGACCTGTCATCCTATTCTAGCACATAGTTACGGACATCTTAACCCCAAAAAGCTGTGTATTTCTTGTCAATGGACGGTGATTTTTTTGACAAAGATATTTCTAACTTTTGTGAATGAGCTTTAGCTTGAGGAGTAAACTAATTGGATGAAAAGTTGGATAGAGCAAAGAAATTGTTGTAAATATTAGATCTTATGCTGAGGGGACTGATATTCTTGTCTGGTACATATTGTGGAACACAAAATTGAAATGTTGCTGAGCCATTTCTACATCTCCTACCTGTTGCTTTTTTATCCTTGTTTGTGATTTCTCTGTTTTCTGTTTACCTGTTCTTGACTGCATACAGTTGGTTATATGGGCAAATATGGGCATCGAAAAGTGAAATTCACCTGATATTTTACAACTGATTGTTTTAAACAGATATACATGTCCGTGAACCTCCAGGAGATATTCTCATTTTCATGACAGGACAGGTGTGCATTTTTCATAATTTCTTTTTGAAGTATCATTGTAATAAAATTGTAAAATAATTACAAGGATTCCATGGAACTTAAAAACTTTCCCTGTTCATCTTTAATAATCCTCAAGATGGCAATTTTTTTTTTTTTGGTTTTTCTTGAGCTGTTTATTTTTGACAACCATCTTAATATATGATTATCTTTAGGATGATATAGGCAAAATGGTGTCAAAACTGGAAGAAAGGATTCAGAAACTTGAGGAGGGTTCTTGTATGGATGCTCTAGTTCTTCCACTTCATGGTTCTTTACCACCAGAAATGCAGGTAATGCTGCCTTCCTTCTTGAAGTTTGAGTTTGATTGTTATTTACTTAATTTACTTCATTTCTTGCCAATTCCTCGGTTCGTTTTTAATACCAAGAGCATGGCTGATCTTCCACTCAACTGTTTGGTGATCTTTACTGCTCTTTTGTAATTTATCTGTATCATGCTTTTCATTAAGATACATGAATGTAAGTTTACATTAGTGAGTTTGGTTAGAGAGAAGAAAAATGAGGGATGGGAAAATTTTTGGTGTTTGGGATTTGTGGTTTTTTTTTTTATTGGTGTGTGTGTGTGTGTGTGTTTTCTTTAATACAATAAGTTATCTTAATTATTATTAATATAATATATTAAAAAATATTATTAATATTAATCTCAACTTTTAAAATATAATATTATATCATAAACCAGTTTATAATATTGTATGATATGATATAATTTAAAATGTTTAGTTAGGTAAATTAATATACTAAGTAATATTAAATATTAGTAGTTTAATACATTATATATATTATTATATACTAAATAGTATAAACATGAAAGTTTAATAAAATATTTAAATATCATTAATTTAATAATTAACAATAACTTTGAAGGGGTGCCTTGTTGTAATGGTAAAGTTGTTACCTTGTGACCTGGAGGTCACAGGTTCGAGTCGTGGAAACAACCTCTTATTTTAGAAGCAGGATAAAGCTGGGTACAATAGACACAGGTGGTTTGACCCTTCCTTGGACCCCGCACAACACGGGAGCTTTGTAGCACCAAGTTGCCCTTTTTTTAATTAACAATAACTCTAATTTTTAAATTATATATTCAAAATAATTAATACTAATAAAATATTAAAAACCTTTGATGATGGAGATTGTTTAATTTATCTAACCATCCTTAATAATTGATGAATAATTAATAATGTATATAGTTATGTTAGCTCCAAAATTGGATCAAGCCCCAATTTCGAGCAAACACTTTAGAATTTGTATTTGAGTGGGAATAAGATTCAGAAATCAAAGAGAAAACAAACTCAAGATTAAAGGAGACTCAGGAAGTAACGTGGAAAACCCCTGGAAAGGGGAAAAAACCACGATCATCCCCCATGGAGATGGAATTCACTAAGTCATTCAACATGATTACAGAATCTAGCTCCATTGATGAGCTTGAAAGAGAGAAAATTCAAGAGGAGAAGAAGGAGGAGATGGAGCTCCAGTCGCCAGAGAAGCAGGGCTTCGCCGGATCTCAGATTGATTGCTGTTGAACTGGAGGAAGGGGATATTTATAGGGTTTGGAAGCTGAGGTGTTGCTTGGAGAGCAAGCTTTCTAATTCAAGCACGTGGGTGCCAACTCAGCATGCACCAATTAATTCGGCGTACTTCTAGAAGCTTCTAGACTCCAGGTTGGCTCTTCAACTGTTTAACCGTTTTCCAACTGTCCAACTGTCTCTGTAACCGACTGGGCCTCTAGAAGGTCTCGAGTCACCGCGCGTCGAGAACTGCAGGAAGAGGAATCAAAGGTGGCACGCCTTCATGCAAATTTCCGAGCTCCTCCATGATGACCTCGGAATTTGTCATAATTTCCGAGGTGGAGGAGCTCGGCCATAGAGAGGAAGTGAGTCTCGCCCCACAAGGACTGTCACGTGACATGCACACACCTGGATACCTGTGTGCCATGTGTCCTCGTTTATAACCACCCTATCAAGTTATTAAGTTAATTAGGAGCTATAAGAGGGTGAATGATGAGTTATAACAAATTTTCTCGTAAGTCAACATCCATGAAATCTGGAATGTAGCTATCCCCATCATTTCATAAAAAAGTACAATGAAACAGAAGTAAAAAAGTGAAGGATGTGGAGTTTCCTATTTTTTTCATCCCGATACAAACAGGCCCCAAGTAGTTCAGTGCTTTTTCTTTGTAAAAATGTTGACTTTGTCTGGCTCTAAATATGTCATGAGATTAATATTTCATTATTTACTTTCAATCCTGAAAACTTGCGTTTTTCACTCTATGTGGTTTGCTTTGTACACAACCTTCTTCCTCAGTTTTTTTGTATTTATTGGAAGTGAATTACTTAATTTATAGAGTACATACGACATGTGGAATTGAGGGTGCAATCATGGTTCTTCTGGTGGATGTCCTTTATTGTGTTATAATTACTAGTTTAGACTTTATACCCAGGCTTGTGATTTTTATCCTGATTTTATGGGTGATCCATCTTTTGCTTGTGCAAGTAGGTGCGTGTCTTCAGTCCTGCACCCCCAAACTGTAGGCGGTTTATTGTTGCCACGAATATTGCTGAAACTTCTTTGACAGTTGATGGTGTGGTGTAAGTAACCATTGCTTTCTAACTTTTGGTTTCATTTTCAGTTTTATGTTATCATCTCATTGCTCCTCATGTTTATTTGATTTGCAAAAGACCCTTTGTTTGGTTAATGTTCACTATGTTATTCATAGATAGCCATATGAAATGTGTCAGAAAATATCCTTGCTTTGTCTTATTTCATTTTTAAGCTTATATTTATATTGCATGTATTTTCCAACTTTTTTTTATGTTCAATTATGAAGAGAATGATATATTGATCCCGCCATGTAGAATCACATGTTCCTTAAACCTCCCCACCAAATGTTGATGAACTCATCCCATTTCCATGTGGCATAAAGCAATTGAACTATATACAAATTCGTATGTCTGTATTTTACCCTTGGCATGATCCGATGACTCAGACATTGGTTGCACATGGTCTATGCAGTGACCCCAACTTTTCTTACCTGGTTCAGATAAAAAAATTAAATAAAAAAATTATGCTTGGTTAATAACTCCTAGTTAAAATAGGTCTCTGTTACTGTTGGGTTGAAAAGATTATCTTTGTTGAAAAAATCTGAAAGTCTCCACTAAGGTAGAAGTTAATAAAATATTGATAATACTTAAATAATATGGTAAGATCATATATTATTAATGTGCTTGGCATCTTAGTTTGAGGTTTTCTTGTTTTATGTGCAAACCTTAAAGGCACTGTGGTGGGAAACCTAGATTAGATTATTTCATAAATCTTGTGCGAGTATCATTATAATACCTGATCTTCCTGATTTAATTGTTTAAATCAAACATTTGATTTATTTAGTCTAAGGTGTGGTATTCTCCTCTTATGGTAGGTATGTCATTGATTCTGGTTATGTGAAGCAGCGGCAGTACAATCCATCCACTGGAATGTATTCGCTTGATGTTGTGCAGATCAGCAGGTAGTTTGCTTTCTGTCAGGTACTTGAGTTTTACTTTTTTAGCTCAGTACTTTGAATAGTTGTTATCAGTTGCTTGGATTTGCTATGAAAGTTTCCATGATGAAATATATCAATAGGAATGGCGTGTGACCGCACTGGATTCCGTAGAAAGGGAAAATTCATAGGCAATAGAATTTACTTCTCACATGATACTTCTATTTGTTCATTAGTTTTTATTATTTTTGATTTTGATAGTTGTATGTCAAAAAAGGAAAATAAGAAAAAGAAAAACTGAAGTCAGGTTTATTACTCTGGTAAATCTTTTCTACTTTATTGAAGTTTGCTAGCATTCCATGATACTCCCTTGCTTTTGCGCTCATGCCTTTGTTTGTAATGGATCTTCTGTTTGAGTTGGATGAATTGGGGCTTTGAAGCACCATGTTCAAGTGCCTGTACCATGAAATAAAATAGTGCCTCGATGACTAGGATTGCACTTCTGTTTCATGGCATAGACAATTTTAGTTGAACTTTCTATTGCTGTATTCTAGTAGTGAATTGTGGTTGTATCACAGACACATACTGTTGGTGGTAGTGATGCCCCATATTATTTTCTTTTGGATGACGGCAGCATATTCATGAAATAAAAAAGATTATATCCATCCAGTTTGGACTTGTCAGAAGTATAGACTGCAGTCTCTTCAAATCTCTTGTAATTTTTTTCCTCATGCAAGCTCTAAATCTGATGTACTCTACTTGCTCAATGTAATTTGTTACCAATCTCTCTCTCTCTCTCTCTCTCTCTCTCTCTCTATCTATCTATCTACTTCTACCTGTTGAATAACTCTCATATATAGTTTAATATTCATGCAGGTTATTTATTTAATTGTGTGGTTGAATAATTGCAGAGTGCAAGCTGATCAACGAGCTGGACGAGCTGGGAGAACTCGTCCTGGAAAATGTTATAGGCTTTACCCTTCCACTGTCTACCATGAAGAGTTTCTTGATGCAACAATACCTGAAATTCAACGATCATCCCTTGCTGGAAGTGTTCTTTACCTGAAATCACTCGATCTTCCTGACATAGATATTCTAGAGTTTGAGCTTCTTGATCCACCATCACGTAAGGGAAAACTTATGCCTTATCAGTTGTTTACATTCACATACAGTAGTTTTCATGCTTGCATTAATTATTGTTTCTCTTGGTTTTTATCTGTGCTGCATGCTTTTGGAATTTGTCTCCTTTATGTGATCCTCTTTCACCTTTTGAGTGTGATTATCATCGAATAAAGGTTTCAAAACCTGTTTAGAACTGTTTCAGGTCATTTCAGTATAAGATTGTGGCTGCAATCTGTTTCTACAGGTGAATCGTTAGAGGATGCATTAAGACAGTTGTACCTCATCGATGCAATTGATGAAAGTGGAATGATAACAGATTTTGGGCGAACAATGGCTGGTATGGCCTTATCCAAGCCCTATATTTATCTATTTCCTGAAGTAAGACTGATGAGATTTTTTCCCCTTTGGTGGTGGAATGCATTTCCTAAATAGTTTTACGGGCTTGTTAAGTTGAGTTTAATCTGTATATGCATGAAAATAATCCTACCAAACTTTGCCTTCCAAGTCTTTATATATTTCGCTCTAATTTATCATTTACTTTGGCCATGAGTGATGGCTGATACACGAAGTACTGTGATCCAAAGGTTTGCTGAAGACCTACACTTGTTCTGCCCATTATGTATTTTAGATACTAAAAGTTTTATGGTCTCTGAATTGGAATATTGGATGAAGCATACTTATAATTCACTTTAATTATGTCTTCTTTGTTTCTTTGTTTTTGGTGCAGAACTTCCATTGGAACCTTCACTTTCAAGGACTTTGATTGAGGCAAATGAGTTGGGGTGTTTGTCTCAGGCTTTGACTATTGCTGCCATGTTATCATCAGAAGCAACACTCCGTTCTAACCAGAGGTGATATGCTATTTTGTTGGGTATTGGCCATATCGGAATCTTGATTCCGGCCCTATTTTTTGCACCTACTCTTCATTTAGCACAATATGTTGACAGAGTATCTTATTTCTATTTTATATACTTTGTGGATGATTTAATTTACATTTAGACAGTTTGCAACATACACTATTTAATATTTGGTATTTCACTTTCCATACATTGACCACATGTTACCTTTTCAGTTTTTGCACAAATCAAATTGTGTTATGAATGTCTATGACCGTTCTTTTATGTTTGAGTGAACAATAGCTTGAAACTAATTTAATAAAAAAATTCTGCAAAGATTGAAACTGTTCAAAAAATAAAATTCTATTCATTATTCATGTATGTTTGCAAGACAAACTGGAATTTCAAGTAAAACCAAAATTTCTTCTTTTTAATTATTTCAGTACATTTTGGGTAATTTAAGAATTTTATATATAGGTTTAGTCTGGTATTTCTCAAGATATATTTTGGGAACTACTTTATGTTTGTCAATGTGAAGTTTTCAATGCTTTGATAATAAGGTGCAATAAAAAGGATAAAGTTTCAACAGCTTGGAGTTTCTGGTGAATGCACCATGTGTTATATTTCTACGATTTTGACAAAGTATAAGCTTTATGTGATTGTAAAATCTAGTGGCAAGGAAAGTGCCAATCCATTTATTAGTAGCCACATTTTTGTTATCTGAAGCTATATGTATATTATGGGATTTGTTGTATTCCTTGTAGACTTTTGTAATGTCTAATTCTCTTACTCAGAGTGTACTTGCAGTAAAGGGAATGCCAAAAAGAGGAAACAGCCTTCAGAACTTCCTGATGGTTCTGGCTGGGGTGATCACATACAATTGCTCCAAGTATATGAGGCCTGGGATCTTGTTGACTATGATCCCAAGTGGTGCACAGATAATGACTTGCAGGTACTTCAATGTTTGAGATTGACACTACTGGAATTTTGTGGACTTTATGCCTGTGGTCTAGCTGTTGAGGACAATCAATTCCAGTGACTTTTCACTGGCAGGTTTTTAAATATCTGTCTGTGTAGGTACGTAGCATGATGTTCGCAAAGGATGTCAGGAAGCAATTATCCCAGATAATACAGAAGATTGCAAAAGGTTAATTTAAAATGTATTGGTTGTTCTATTATTCCTTACAATGTATCTTTAAATCATATATGCCCGTTCCTTGCTGCCATTAGACTTGTCCTGTTTCTTTTCTTGCGGATTAGATATGTTTTTTCTTTTACTGCATGGATTGCCAGCAAACTGTGACATAGATAAGTTTTGTCCTATTCTGCATTTATACTTTCGAATTGAAATTCATGTTTATGAATTTTGGGATGGACTATTTGAAACACCTAATGGTACTATTGCCTGATACGTATGCTTTTCTCCAGAAGAATTCAACAAGTCAAATAGAAAAAAATTATCCACTCAGTTGAAGAGGAGATGATGATTAAATTGTATCCTTGAGTAAATCTTCATCTTCCTTTATCTTTCTGATTTTTGTCAAACATAATCTCATGAAGCCTGAAAATCAGTAAGGGAGCCAAAGCTACAAATCCTTGCATTCATAATTTCCATTATTTAGTATTGATCTTTGCTTATTTTTTATTCTGAATATTTTTTATTTGATTTATATTTATTATTATTATTTAGTATTGACATTATTTGATTTTGTTGTTTCTCCAACTCAGGACCAGTTGATGTAGAGTCAAGCTTAAGACAGAGGAGAAGTGACAAAGACTACAGAAATTTGAGGAGAGCTTTATGTAGAGGCTATGGAAACCAACTTGCGGAGCGCATGTTGCATCACAATGGATATAAAACCCTTGGCTACAGATCACAACTTGTGCAGGTATTTTTTCTTGCACTTCATTCATGCTTTTTTTTTTTAATTTTTTTTTTAGGACAATATCCATGATCGACATCCATGCCATGTGGTAGAATATAGGTACTTTTGCTATTCTAAATACATCAGTTTTAATTATGGCGATGTTTACTGTTGGACACTCCCTATTGGTAAACCGGGACATCTTTCTGGTAATTCTTTGCAATCATCCTTGTTTCAGGTACATCCATCATCAGTGCTAGAATCCGACGAATATGGTCACCTACCGGACTACGTTGTGTACCATGAACTTATAAATGTTTCCCGACCTTTCATGCGAAATGTCTGTTCAGTCGAGATGGCTTGGGTCATGCCCATCTTAAAAAAACTAGAAAAGATGGATATCAACAAGCTCAGGTAACTTCCAGGAGGAAAAAAATACTTGAAAGAAGTTTCTTCTTACTTTGTTAATTCATTTTTCAGGTTCTTTTAGGTCTTGATGTTTTGAAACTTGAAAAATCTGAAGATCAAAATCTTATCAGTCTGATTTTCCTTATGAAACATATAGGGGTGGTTCTTATGATCCAAATGAAACCAAATTGGAAGAGAATGAAGCCAATCACAACAACAAACAGCCAGATGAAACCACCAAGAGGCCATCGTCCGACGATGTTGATAGCAAAATACAGGCTGCCCGGGAGCGGTATCTTGCACGAAAAGCCAAGAAATAAAGTGTTTTATCAGTTAGTATGCCCTAGGTATTCATGTGCTATTCTCATATATATTGTCATGATTCTTTATGTTACAGCTAAATCAACAAGGTTTACTCGTCTATTGAAATTAACCCTTTCTAAAACCCGGACTTTTAGAAACTAATTGTTAATTCTTCAAATTAATGAAAATTTCTCTCATCAATGTGTATGTATGTGATATTTTTTCGGACTAAATTTTGTCTTATTTGAAAAAACTATCTAGCCAAAATAAATGTATTTATCTAACAATTTAAGGGTTTATTAGTATTTGGGATGACTTAGGATCAAATTCTCATTTTTGTAAATTGAGGTTCACGTGTGGTGTTGTTCTCCTGTAGATTAACTCAGGGTCAAGTGGTATACGTCTTTGACTTACCTTCTGATTTCGGAGGATGTTTATTGCCTTTATCAAAATAAATAAATACATTTAAATATGAGTTTTGACCGGGGTTTGTTGCCTTTATCAAAATAAATAAATAAATAAATAAATAAATAAATGCATTTAAATATGAGTTTTTGACCGGGGTTTGATGTCTTTGTCAAAATAAATAAATAAATAAATAAATAAATAAATAAATGCATTTAAATATGAGTTTTAGACCGGGCTTTGTGATTTGAACTCAAAACGGACTAAACGAAGCTTCCAGTCTGGACCGGACACCAAGATGAAAAAGGCCCATAACCTGCATCCAATTTCAACGTACCAACATTTCCCCTGTCCCTCCGGAACTACTTAACTAGCTAACTCTCACCTCATTGCGACAAATCATCCCTCCGATTGAAATTGGTGGTCGACGTTCCAGATCTTTTCCTTCTTATATTGTTCCGCCGGAGCACAGTAACAGCTCGGCTTGGAGTTGAGACTTGAGACTCGAGAGGTCACCTCTTTCAACGAAGAGAGAGGCAATTCGAGAGAGAGAGAGAGAGATGGCGAGCGGTGGAGTAGATCTGGAGGAGGTCCCCTCGGTGGATCTGATGACGGAGCTGCTACGCCGGATGAAGTGCTCCTCTAAGCCCGACAAGCGCCTCATTCTCATTGGTATCTTTGCTTTCATTTCTTATGGCTTGATTTCTAGTTTAGCTTGAGTGGCTTTGTTTGTTTTCTGGCTCAATTACGTTGAAATTAGCTGGGGATACGCATTTTTTCTCTCTATTAGTTTCTGGTTTATATGCAAGAAGATGCATTAAAGTTGGTCTGGATTTGAATCAGAGGAATGGTATGAGTTTGTTGAGGTTGTTTTGTTGAAAATTCAGAGTTTTTGAGTGATTTATGCTTTATTTTGGAAGTTAATTTAAGGTTTGTGATGTTATGATAAGCCATTCATGTCTAAATTGGATCTTGGTTTGATGGAGAAATATGAGCATTGTGTTACTAAACAAGAAGGCAAAGAGAGAAATATGGTTTCTAAAGTGGAACAAATGACTTGGAAACGAAGTTACAGAATATCTAATGAAAAATGTTCTGCTTAAACTGATATATCTATAAATGCCATCAAATTTATGCATAAAAATGGGTGATTGTTGAATTGCAGGTCCACCAGGCTCTGGAAAAGGTACACAGTCACCTATCATCAAGGATGATTATTGTTTGTGTCACTTGGCCACTGGTGATATGCTGAGAGCTGCTGTTGCTGCCAAGACGCCTCTTGGGATCAAAGCTAAAGAGACCATGGAAAAGGTCTTTTTTTATTTATTTATTTTTGAATAAGCATTTTCTGAAGAAAGTTTGAAAGGAAAAGGAATATTTTAGGCTTTTTAACTATTTTGTTTTGGTGTTGCATTTTTCAGGGAGAGCTGGTCTCTGATGAATTGGTTGTTGGGATAATTGATGAAGCCATTAAAAAGCCATCATGTCAAAAGGGTTTTATTCTGGATGGGTTTCCAAGGACTGTTGCTCAAGCAGAGAAGGTTATTGTCCTTTTTCTTTCTTATAGCACTTTATCTGTTATGGTATTGGATATACAACCTCTCTTCTTTTTCTTTACTTTTGGGTAGTTTCATGCATAGATTTTCAGTTATATCATGATTATGTGGTGCAGCTTGATGAAATGTTGGGAAAGCAAGGGTCAAAAATTGATAAAGTGCTCAACTTTGCTATAGACGATGCTATTCTGGAGGAGAGAATTACTGGTCGCTGGATCCACCCACCTAGTGGGAGGACCTACCACACAAAATTTGCACCTCCAAAGGTTCATGGTTTAGATGATGTAAGTACACTGGAATTTACTTAAGCTACAAATTTTCCCCAGTGCAGTTTGATGTTGGACGTATTATGCTTTTAAATGGGCATTGAAAATAACCATCATAATCATTTAACCTTTTTGTTTGGACAGTTTTGCCTCAGTTAGATCCATTTTAGTGCTATAGAGAGAACAAGTGACCTTTACTTTAAATTAACATGCTTTTTATGATGTTGGCTTGCTATGCTAATAAAATGTTTAGACGTCTATTAGTTTCTCTTAAAACATAACTGTAACAGTTATTGCCATATGCTGATAGGTAGTGAACGCCATTATTTGTATGCATGAACCATAAAGCTTCCTATATGAAACGGCACGACTTGTGTTACTTTCTTTTACTGTTCTTGTTCAAGAAATCATACTGCGTCTCTAGATTCTGTTAGTGGTGCAGCATTGTTGGAGGTGGTTTTAAGCTTGCTGAATGCATGGCACCTTTTTGCCTCTGTTTTTTTAGACTTTTTATCGCTATTCGCCTATTCCAAATGATGAGAATTTGTATGTGAAGAATACCTCATACCATGCTACACACGAACATCTTTTACTTGTTTAATTTAATTTCTTCACAAACATGACACATATTATCTGATCATACTTATTCTGATCTCTTGGCAGGTCAGACATACTATGCATGTTCTGATAATTCTTCTTAAGCTGATATTGAAAACTCTATGTAATCTCTGCGCCTATACTTATTACCACCCTCTTATTGTAGGTCACAGGAGACCCCCTGATTCAGAGGAAAGATGACACTGCAGAAGTCCTCAAGTCAAGACTTGAAGCTTTCCACAGGCAAACTGAACCGGTATGTTGTGAAGTTTTATTTTAACCATCATTTTTGTCTTCTTGGACCTTTTGTATCTTATTGGTTTTGTTTCATATCGTCCTTTATCATTATTCTAATATATTGGATGCATCTAACCATTGTTGGAGCAATGATCAACATCCTCATCCATCTACTTTACCAGGACAGTGATGCTGCTTGTTGGTTGAACTTTTTCCTATTCACTCTTGCCAATTCTTTCTGGACTAATGCCCCTTTTCATCTCCCATGTGTTTAGTAGTTGCATCACTCAGATCAAAACCACCCTTTTGGACCTTTAAGTGCCACACTGCCATGTTCATTCTCGTTTCCGCGAATAGCCAACTCTACATCAACACTGTTGTATTTACTCATGATTTTTTTTATTCTTCATAAACAGCCATGTAGACAGACAGTACTGAAGACCTATGTTTGGATAACTATGCTAATTAGCTCACAAGCTATTTCATGGTTTCAAACTCACCTTCTTAATCCTTAACCTAACCCGTCTGCTTTGATCTTTTATTTACTTTTTTTTTTTTTTTTTTTGCACAACTGCAAAAATATAATGGTGTTTTTCCACTGCAGGTTATTGATTACTACTCTAAGAAGGGTGTTGTTGCGCAGCTTCATGCTGAAAAACCTCCAAAAGAAGTCACTACAGAGGTTCAGAAAGCTCTTGCTTGACTGGAATCTCCTCATCCACATAAAATGGCATTTGAGGGTTCTTAATCACAAACCCCAACATACCATCAGTCTATTGCATAACTTCAACTTTACCTGGTGGGCATCCACCTTATTTTTTGCGACAATCTTCTTTACCGGCTTTGTTTGCTTGAGAGACCTAACTTGATTCAAAATAAAAGTGTGTTCTTTTACAAAGAGAAATAATCCCAAGAATTTTTTGCTGTAAACTTGGGGTAATGGCTTTGGCCAATGACAACATTTTTGCTGGAAAACCTAGTTTCCAATTTTCCTTACTATCAAGTTGTGTATTTCTTGAATTGTGGGCTGTTTGTTGGCTGTCTTGCTTATGATTTTTGAATTTCTTGATTTCATTGTTAATTTTTAGTTGGATATCCAGAAGAATTGCAACCAAATTAAAGTGAAGGATGTGCGTTAGTTTTTTTATACTATCAAAATTGGATAAGGTTAGAAATGAACACATTCGATAGAAGGTTTATATTGCATCAATTGAAGATAAAATAAGAGAAGAGTGTTTAAGATGGTTTGAACACGTGTGTCGTAGACCTTCAGATTCTCTGGTTTGAAGATGTAATAGTTTAGTAACAGAAGGTGAGAAAAAACCGAAGGCCGCTTGGCCGGATGGTACTTGGGTTCCGTGCCTCCCACCCGGTCTCGGGTTCGAGTGACTCGGGGGGCTGTTTCCTATGGCGAGTCCTGTTGCAAGGCATGGTGGGGCCCCCTCGTGAGGGCCATTTATCCACATGCTTCTCGCCTGATTCAACCCGTGCCCACCCCTTTGGTTCTTACTACCGAAAGTGGCTAGCCACCGCTCTTAACGCCCAAAAAATGTAATGTGAGAAAAGGGTAGAGGTAGTAATCTATGACACGTGGAGAGAAAGAAGTGCCTGCTAACTTATATATATTAGATATCGAAATGATTCTTGTCTTTCGATAGAAATGTATGGAGACAAAGAATTCATATAGCTGACCCCATCTAGTATGGGATTCAGACTTAGTTGTTGTTGTTGTAAAAAATTTCATATTTCCTTTTTTCAGTTCCAACAGTGAAGTATAATTCCCGCACTTTCTAGATACAAAAGTTAGCCCAAATTTATTCCATTTATTCCCTACTTGCCTCATTTTCTTCTAATTTTCAATTACTATTCAATATTTTATGCTGATAAATTTGGTAATTAGGTTGAAAATTTTCTTTATGCCTATAAAAAAGTCAAATTCATGACTCACATTGCCAAAACTTTACCCATCAACCTTCACCTATGGCTATAAGTAAGTAGGTTTTTAATTTTCTTTATGCATGCCTATAAGTAAGTCCAACTCACAAAATTTCCAAGACTTTGTAATGTACCTACCATCCTTTACATAAACTCATCCTACCATTTTTCTAATTGCTTACTTAGAATTAACACAAGCAAACATGCATCCTACTTGATCCATTGATGAAAGGTCAGATTAATGCCAAGTAAAGCCATCCAAATTCCAAGAAATTCTCTCCCTCTTTTGAAGCCATCTTCATTTCCTTGAACCTTCTTCATTAGTCTCAGTCTTTGAATTCTCTTATACTTAAGGTTGTAACTCCAAATCCACTTCTAGATCATAGATTTCTAAATCCTTCTATGCTATATATGATGTTTCCTTTAATCCACTTGTTCTCTAATCTCAAGGTTCTAAATCTCAAGAAAACCAACTTTACAAGCATTTGCATGTGAAGAATCAATTAACTTGCATGGTTATTCAAAGACCTGTATATATATATATATATGGAGTTGTGCTTCTTCAAGCCATCACAATTCTTTAGCTCTTATCCTTGTTCATCTGTGGATATGGCTCTTCTCACAATACCATCATCCTGTTACTTCTTCACATCTTCTAACTCTGAGTTTAGTTATCTAAACAATGGAAGGAGGCCATTGCTGCCTTGTGTTCATAGGAAGCCATTAGCACCTTTGGTCTGTAACAAGAGCTCAAACATTAATGGAGATGATTCAAAGAAGATTGAGGTGAAACCACAAGTGCTTTTCGGAAGAAAGAGCTTTCCTCAAGGTTTCACTTTTGGAGCCTCCTCTTCAGCTTATCAGGTTGAAGGAGGGGCTAGTGAAGGAGGGAGAGGGCCTAGTATATGGGATACTTTTGCTCACCAACATCCAGGTCTCATTAACATCTACTACACATGATAAGCTCTTTTAGATATATTTGTGTATATAATTTATATCATCTTAGGTTATTTTATACAGATATGTAATTAATGACATAACAAGCAAGTTAACAACATTTTACTTCATTTTATAGAGAAAATTCAAGACCACAGCACTGGTGATGTAGCTTGTGATTCCTACCACAAATACAAGGTTGGTACATTAATTGTTACTATATTTCATGTTTATTAGAGCCTTACAATTCTCATTCTGACTGAAATTTCAGGAAGATGTTAAACTGTTAAAAGATACAGGCATGGATGCTTACAGATTCTCCATCTCTTGGTCAAGGATTCTACCTAGTAAGTTCTTCTCAATCAGATAATGATTAATTAATCTGATGATCATATTTCTGATTGATTCTTTACTGATGTTAATTTTCTGCAGAGGGATCAATAAAGGGTGGCATAAATCATGAGGGGATTGAATATTACAACAATCTGATCAATGAGTTGATTCAGAATGGTTATTATTTAAGTTGCATTAATTCCTTTGTCACACAACAATTTTGATCCTCATACTAATTAACTCCATGCAATAGTTACAAATCCGATTAAATCCAAACAGGAATCAAACCTTTCGTAACAATATTCCATTGGGATGTTCCACAAGCTCTAGAAGATGAGTATGGAGGTTTTCTAAACCGAAGAATCTTGTAAGCATTAGCATCTTTAGTTAATTTGTCATATGCATTATCATTAATATTAGCTCATTAATTTCCTATCAATATTTTTAATCGACATTGATATCTAGGGATGACTTCAAGGACTATTGCGAGGTTTGTTTTCGGGAATTCGGGGATCGAGTGAAACATTGGATTACATTGAATGAACCATGGACTTTTAGCAGCTATGGATATGACACTGGAGTGTTTGCACCTGGGAGATGCTCAAAGTCTCAAGGTTGCTCAGTTGGTGATTCTGCAAGAGAACCATATATAGTTTCTCACAATCTTATTTTGGCTCATGCATTAGCTGTTGAACTCTATAGAGAGAAATTTCAGGTAATCTAATCAGATTCTTGATTTCATTTTTCATGTAACTCGATAATTTAAGTTATGCATGTCGAGTTTATCTATCTAACATGGTATCAAAGTCATTGCATAATTTCCTATCAGTTTAAGTTAATTATATATATAAGGATTTTTTTACTGTAGGATTCTCAAAGAGGAGAAGTGGGAATCACATTGGTTTGTCATTGGATGACACCATTGACATATTCGAGCCAGAACGAACAAGCAGCCGAGAGGGCCTTGGACTTCATGTTCGGATGGTTAGTATTTAGGTTGACTCAGTAACTAACATGGTATCAGAGCCGATGTGCATTAACAGTAAAAACAACTCGCATGCATGTTAGAGATAATTAATAATTCTAATAGTCCGTCATCGGTTAATTAAATCAGGTACATGGATCCATTGGTTCATGGGGATTATCCATTCATCATGAAAACTTTGGTGAGGGAGAGGCTTCCAAGTTTCACCGAGGAGGAATCGAAGATGATCAAGGGTTCATATGATTTTATTGGAATCAATTACTACACAGCAAGATATGCAAATAGCCTTCCAATATCATCAAATGATATGCCCATTAGCTATAATTCAGATTCACATGTTGATCTTAGAGGTGCATTTCTTTTCTTTTCTTTTCTTTTTCTTTTCACTTTTTTTTTGACTCATTTGGAAATTAAATTTTTCATTTTTGTTTATGTAGTGTCGAAATTAGACGGCGGACTCATTGGAGAACCGGTATATTTCGATTTGCAAAACTACTCATACATTGTTTTAACATCGAAAAACAAGCTTGAAGTTTGAATTACTGAAATAACTATTTGTATTAATTATTTGAGCTCAAAATTACAGTCAGGTTCCAATTGGTTGTTTGTCTATCCTGATGGAATAAGAGATCTATTGTTGTATACCAAAAACAAGTACAATGATCCTACAATATATATTACCGAAAATGGTAATTAAACATGATCATATTTATTAATTATGAAATTATGAGTTCTCAAATATTGTATAATTAACAAATTTATATTTTTCAGGAACTTCTCAAATGGACAATGAGAATCTTTCACTTGAAGAAGCTCTAGATGATGAGGAAAGGGTCAATTACTATACTCTTCACCTGAATAAAGTTGAAGAAGCCATTAGGTATATGTTTTTTATCAAACCATAAACTAATTACTTCCTTTTCCTAATTAATCCAAATTAAAGTTCTTTGTAGTCCCTAAACGAAGAACATGATTTAAAAAACAACTCCTACACTATGAAATTCATGGATTAAAATGATTATAAGAGTTAGTTTAGGGGCCAAAAGTTTTTTTTATTTATATTTTTTGATAATAATGAATAAACTACGTTCATTAACAAGATAATAAAAGGTTGCATAGAAAAATAAAAATACATAAGGGTCGCCTTGACCAACATGGCCGAATGGAATAACATAAACAGTATTGATGGCTTATTTCGATGTGGATTAATTCATCTAGTGCTTTGTCGCCTGGGGGTTGTTGGGCTTCCTCTTTGGTGAACGTCAAACTTCTCTAAAAATTTTATTTATGATTTAACATATATAACACTTATGCATAATATGTTGAAGATATACGATGCATAACATTTTTATTTTTTTTTATTAGGTTGGGAGTGAATGTGAAGGGTTACTTTGCATGGTCTCTTATGGACAACTTTGAATGGAATGATGGTTACACCAAGAGGTTTGGGCTAACTTACATAGACTATAAAGATGGATTAAAGAGGCACCCAAAAGCTTCTCTCAAATGGTGCACCAACTTTCTCAATTCCTAGTTGTTGAAGTGCTACTTAAAATTTGTTATGATTTACTTAATTAATCTCATATGCATGCTATCAAGCAGTTGAATATTGAGACATAAATAAGGTCTAGTGATGACCAATAACAATGTATGCATCTTAATTAATGAATAAAGTTTTATATTTCTTTGTTGGTTTGATGCTGATTTTTAATCTTAATTTTCATGAAATAAAATTTCTTGATAAGATTAACTTTAAAAGTAAAATATTTGGTTGAGGGTGGGGTTTTATTGTTTCAATTTATTTTGATGGAAAATTTTTAAATAATTTAACTGAAATTTAATTTAATTAATATTAATATTAATTAAAATTTATATTTTCTAATTATAATATTTAAATTATTAATTAATAAATTATATTATTTTAATTAATTAAATCTTGTATTATCAAACCCTAACTTTGAATGGAGTTACAGAAGTTGTCTCCCACATTTAAACACTCTTTAATGATGGTTTTCCAAATAAAAGAATTTTTTTTATTGTTTTCACAATTTGAGTTTTTTTTATAATGAATTTTGAAAGTTTTTGTGTAGATTTGTTTGGAAAATTATTATTATTATTACTATTATTATTATTATTATTATTATTATTATTATTATTATTATTATTATTATTATTATTTGATAAAAATGGACAAACCACATTCTTTTATTAGATAATATGCAAGTTACATAAGATAAGCGGATCCCTTGAAGGGTCCATTATAAGAGGTGGTGGTCCCACTCCCCGAAGCTACGCCATCTCCTGTTAGGCTTGGGTGTCGTCGAAATCCCTCCCTGGCGTCTGCTGCTGGTCCTCCTGCTTGGTGAATGCGAGACTCCTATTCACGATACACTCCATCGCAACCAGCTTCAGCCTCTTTGACGTATGAGCTGCATCAAACCAAGACAATGTTAGGAAATCGATATCACATATTGTTTTCGTGTAAACGCATTGTTTGTCCTGAAAACATCTCCTGTTTTGTTTCATCCACAAAGTCCATATGATGGCCATGGTTATGAGGTTCCACCCTATGCGGGATTCCTTTAGCAGGAGGTTTGCAATCACAATTCTCCCCCACAGGTCTTGTAACCAATGAGGGAAGACAACCAGATGGAAAAGTTGTGTGAAGTGTTACCATACACTTATTGAGTATCGGCATTGTAGGAGTAAGTGTTATACCGTTTCCTTTATCTTGTCACACAAGTAGCATGTGGTTCGCGTACCGCTCCAACCATGCCTCCTTAGGTTGTCTAAGGTGAGGATTTTGTTATCCAACGCGAGCCAGGAGAACACTTTGATCTTTATAGGGCAAGGCTGCTTCCAAAACTTCCTCCCTATTTCAAGTCTAATGCCTTCATCCATGAGGAAGTGGTAGTAGGATCACACCGTGAAAACCCCTTGGGTCGTAAGCTTACAATTAACACCTCTTGTCCCGTTTTGTAGTTTGGCACTCTTGCAACTTCCTGATAAGATGTTCCACCTTTGCATGTCCCCCTTCAGAGAGTGGTTCCTCCAAAAGCAAGGAATTCTCTTATTCGAGACGGTGCCTGGCATCCTGTACTGTGAGTCCCCTTTCTTGAGCCATCCCGTATAAATTGGGCCATAAGTCTCGTGGTGCGAGTCCGTCCACCCAGTTGTCATTCCATAGGTACACTATGCTTCCTATACCCGCGGTAGTTGCCAAGTTTTTCAAGAAGGCTTTAGGACGTTGTGTGGCTCCTTCCCAGAAGAAGAAAGCTCGAGATGATATTAGTGAAAGGGATCAAACTCGTTGCCTCTGAAATAGGATTTCTCCAATATTTGTGCTCATATGCTTGCTTGCCCTGTGAGTAACCTCCACCACCACTTTCCCAGCATGGCCATGTTAAAGCTGCGGATGTTGATTATTCCCAACCTCCAAATTCTTTGGGCCTGCATACACGCTCCAAGCATACCAATTTGTATGCTTTCGCTTCCCTAACCGTACTTGTCCATAGGAAGTCTCTCCTTAGCTAGTCAATTGGGTGTATTGCCCATTTTGGCAGCCGGTATATGGAAAACCAGTAATTTGGTATTACAGAGATGACTGAGTTGAGTAATGTGATGCGCTCGCCAAGCGAGAGCAGTTTTCCTTTCCATTAGGCCAGCATGTCCTTAATTTTGTCAATGACCACTCTCCAGTCCTCCTTTTTAGGCTTGAATCCAGATATGGGAAGTCCCAGATATCTGATAGGTAAATTACCTAGCTGCATTCCATCATTTGCCTTAGATCCTTAGGGGTATACGTGAGTGCCTTGATTAGAATGAGCACGCTTTTCTGATAATTTATCCTGAGACCCGAAAGGCCTTCGTACCGATAAAATATCGGCTTTAGGTTTCTCAAATGATGTAAGTCCCCTGAGCCTAGAATGAGCAGGTTATCCGCCTACTGGAGTGTCGATATTTCCCCCTCTTCAATATTTTCATATCGGATACCTTTGAACAAATTTGTCCTCATGGCATTTGTCATCATGGAGCTGAGTACATCAGTGACCAGAACAAAAAGTAGTGGTGATAGCTGGTCTCCTTGTCGTAACCCTCTTCTATGTCGAACGTATCTTGTGGGTTGACCATTCAGAAGGAACTTTGCCTTGGAAGAGATCAGGATTGACTTAATCCATGATATCCACCGTTGGCCAAACCCTCTAGCTTGGAGAATATCAAGCAAGAACTCCCAATCCACCGTATCGAAGGCTTTCTCGAAGTCTACTTTGAAAAGTGCACCGTTTGTTTGCCCCTATTTTATCCGGCGTATTAACTCTTCCGCAGTAACAATGTTGTCCTGTATGCAACGACCCTTGATAAAAACCGCCCGCGAGTGGTCCACTAGGTCGTTGATGACCAACCTGAGCTTGTTCGCGAGCACCTTCATGACAATTTTCATCGAACAATTCACTAGACTGATCGGTCTATATAGTCTGATATAGTCATCAACGCATTCTTCTTTGGTATCAGAATAATATAGGCCCAGCTGAGTTTCTCCAGAGATGCTTCCCCAAGGTATAACTTGTTGAAGAGCTTCATAACCTCTTCTTTCATGAATCTCCAACCTTGTTGGTATATAGTCATTGGGAACCCATCGGGGCCCGGGGCTTTGTCCTGGTTCAATTCCTTGACTACTTCCCATACTTCTTCGTGAAAGGAATATCTAGTTGGTGTAGATTAAGCTGTTCCTTGTGGGCAAACAGCCTTCCCCAGTTGGTGGTCAACCTACTTGTTCTTTTGGTGTCGAACAGTTGTGTGAAGAGTGTAGAGATAGCACCCATTTTGTTCCCTGCCCTTCCAGTGTACAATCCCCAACTTGAGTTTTGTGTATCCAGTTGCAGTTTCGTCTTTCATTTGCTACCGCATGGAATAATTTCGTATTCTGGTCATCTTCTTTTAGCTAGGTTATGCGGGAGCACCGTCTTTCATGTGCTTCTTCCCCTCTTACAAGGTCCTCATATTCCTTTTTAAGGGCTAGCTTTACTTGTTCCTCTTCCAGGGTAAGTCTGTCCATTTTTTCCTTCAGATCTAGCCATTGGATATTGTGGAGTAGCTCTTTCTTTCTAGCGCCCTCCTCCTGTTTTTGTTGTGTATTCCATTGTCGTAACTTTTTCCGAATTAGAATTAGTATTTTTGTCAGGGCAAATTCTCCACTTCTCTCGAAATGTGATCCTTTCCACCATTCACTGATTATCTCCTAGAAACCTTCTTTTGTTGACCAACTCTGATTGAAGCAGAAAGGTTGATGGTAGGGCGTGTGCAGGCCGCATTCAAGCAAGAGAGACTAATAAATTGAATCACAGAGATTTAGGGTGATGTTGGATTTAATTTGAATTTTTTATTTATTGAAAAGGGACTAAATTTAAACGCAAGAGATATTCATCAGTTAGTGTATGTGGAACGAAAAGTAGAAATTTTGATTTTTAAAATATAAAAAATATTTTCAACTATTAATATTTATATTATTTTTTTCAAAAAAACTTCTTGTACCAATACCAACTTTCTAACTGTGGAAAAAGAAGCATCAAATTAGATAAATTGGGTTGAACTCATCTAACATCATAATTAATATCAAATTCAATTGATGATAGTCCTTTTGACAATAATGTGAAATAAATAAATATGGATGAGATCCAACAAACTCACCCTATATGGTATACACTATACACACATGCATGCAAGCAATAATAAGAGAAGTTCATGATTCAAATTACAGATAATAAAAATAATTAACCAAAAGAATTTGGACCTAATTATATTAAACAATTAAATATTAAATGTTGATACAGTTATCTACTCTTCTTGGGGATTAGAGGAGATTTCGATCGATCAAATGTGATTGAAGACTTGGACTCCAAAGGATGAAGAGAGAGAGAGAGAGAGAGAGAGAGAGAGAACCCAGAGGATTAAAAGAGAGATGCAAACACTCAATCTTAATGGAATTCAGTTATGTTTTTCGTAAGCTAAGGATCTCATTTTATAGCCAAAAGACCATTATCTGCTAGCTTTCAAAGTCTTCTCTCACAATTATATGACTAAACAGTTAATTGTATTAAGATATTTTCTCCATAATATAACATTATAAAGAAAAAATAAGTATAAACAACATGAGATTCGGTATCATCTTTTATGTTTTGTCAACTAAATAGATAGAAGGGAGAAAATTACTAAAAAAATTATTTTTTATGGTTTTATAAAAGCTAAAAACAAAGTGTCTCTAGCAGACAAATTAAACTTATATCAAGATAAAGAATTTTTTTTTTCTTTTTCATTTGAAAACATGGCTATGAAGATCTAATCCGAGAGGTTCCATATGATATATAGGATAAATAATGAAATCTATAATCAAGAAAAATATGGAGTTTATAAGGGAGGAGGACCCCCACAGCGGCAGTTGGATGCATACTTAATTTGAGTTCGAATCGAACCCGAGCTAAACTGGACCACAGGAGTGGCAAGCCAACTAAGACATGCGAGACTCCCCACCTCTTAATTAACATATAGCCAAACAAGTGCTATATAATTTTTCATTTGAATATAGTTTTGCCAATATATCTTATGTCATCTTTTTCAAACATGGTTATCAATGACAGCAGTTTATCTACATTATCAAAAAAATATATATACAGGACAAATGTATTAAAAGCTTTGGAGGAAATAGGACCAGATGATAATGAGATTGTTGTCACGTCCCCTGGACTAGTGTGTCACCTGTGACATTGTGGCCTTTCCATATTTAGCTGGTTCGTGTCATGTGTATCACATTTGGAAAAATTAAAAGTAATATATTTATGTAAGAGATAATACCTCAATCTGTTTACATTTATTGGTTATATATTATATAATAGTGAATATTATTGAGAAATTATGACACAAAAAGTGTGTATAATTTTTTGATTTCTCTAATAAAGTTGCAATTAATGATTTGGGAATGGGAATATCTATTTGAACCTTTCCATTTGATTTTTAATCTTAACTTTGAAATTAAAAGATATTATTAAAATATTTTGTTGAGATGGGACTTTTATTGCTTGAATTTATTTTGAAAGAAAACTTTAAAATAAATAAATTGAGATTTAATTTAATAAATACTTATTAGAAATAAATATTTTATATTTTCTTATTAATTATTAATAATTAATATTAGTTTACTATTTTAAAATTTTAATTAATAATTATTTTATTTTTAATTAATTTAAATAAAAGATGCAATTAGTATAAGTGGACCAGGTGAAAAATAAAAATTTTGATTTTTAAAATATAAAAAATAATTTCCTATTTTAATATTTATATGATCTTTTCAAAATTCTCTAGTACCACTCAAAAGATTGGTCACTATTGGTGGTGGGACTTTATCCATCATCATAATATCATATTCAATTCTTAATAGTACAAATATACAATTTAAAATGATGTGAAATAAATAAATATAGATGAGGTCCAACAAACTGTTATTAATACCGGTTGACTTTTTGCTTATTTTTGGGTCTTGGTGGGGGTGTATATCCTTATTATTTTAGGGTGTGTTTTAGTCCCTGACAACAGCTTGGAAACAATGTCAGAGACTTTTTTGATAATTTTCCCTTATTAATATATACACACATATATGCAAGTAATAAGAGAATTTTTAACGTCTTGTCCATATTGATAAAAAAAACAAGAGAAATTTATGTTTCATATTATAAATTATAAAAGTAATAAATTAAAAGGATTTGGACCTAATTAATATTAAATAATTAAATACAAAATTATAAAGAAAAAATAACTACAAACCTTGGTTAATATCAAGTTTTTATATTTTATCAACCAAATGGATAGAAAGGGAGAAAATTACTAAAGGTAATTTTTTATGGTCTTACAAAAAAATAAAAACAAAGTGTCACCAGTGGGCCTGGTAATTATCTGGAGCATATATATATAGAGAGAAACCAACGATGCTTTCATGATAAACACTGCGTTTTCAAGAAAACCATCCGGGAGATTGAGATCCTAATGCTTTCATGATTTAATACAGCACATCACTCCAAGAAGTCAAAGTTGGGGGCACTCGAGAAAATTGTGAAACAGAGCTTATATTTTTTCTTTAAATTTAGAACATCACATGCTATTGAAGGTCTGATCCAAGTTGGTGGTCATATACTAATCACATTGGCCATTACATCGAAGCATTTCTACGGCCGCTTCTCTCTCACGGTTAACCAGGATCGAGCCCCTCAGAATGTAGAATTCAAGACATCGAAATGCACTGTGGCCTTATCCTTGATATCTCTTGAGGGGCGCTTGTCGCCTTAGTCAAAAAAAAAAAAAAAGGTGGCAGATGTATGTATGATTAATGCATGGAAATTGCAAGGCACGTCATTAGGTGTTTCTTTTTTCCATATATATATATACAAGACAAATGTATTAAAAGCTTTGAAGGCAACAATGCCCTGTGATACAAGGCATTTCCATCTTGAACTGGCCCGTGTGTATCACATTTAGACAAACTAAAAAGTAATATATAAGTTTCAAAAAAAAAAGTAATAGTAATATATAAGGTTGGAATTAAGTAGATTGATTTCGGAATATCTGTTTGAATTTTTAGATTTATAAGAATAAATTATATATAATTTTATTATTGAATTTCAAATCAAATTAAAATTCAATTAAATTAATTGAAGTGATGTTGATAAGGGGTCCCAACCAACAGTTATTTTGTTTTTCTGACAAGAACATGCATTATTTTCCTTGTAAAGACAAATGGAGGAAAGAGAAGTCTTTCAAATTAGTTGAAGTAATTTTTTAATTTTTTTAATTTTTTTAATTATATCATTTTCTACATTTACTTTAAGGTGGCGTTTGTTTCACTGGTTTTGCAGTTACAATGTAACTTGAGTTACGATGTAATTACAAAACCAACGTTTGTTTGGATGTAACTCAAACTCAAATATTGAATATTAATTAAATGGTGTATTTGGCCTTACATCCAAATTGGTTGTAAGGCACCAAATACATCACTAGTTACGCCACACGCTACGATGCATCTTACAATGTAAAAAAAATACATAATGTTATAATCATAATAATCACAATCATATTATTATTATTATTATTATTATTATTATTATTATTATTATTATTATTATTATTATTGTTTTATTATTATTATTATTATTATTATTATTATTGTTTTATTATTATTATTATTATTATTATTATTATTATTATTATTATTATTATTATTATTATTATTGTTTTAGTGTTATTATTATTCTTCTTATTATTATTATTATTATTATTATTGTTGTTGTTATTATTATTATTATTATTATTATTATTATTATTATTATTATTATTATTATTATTATTATTGTTGTTGTTGTTGTTGTTGTTGTTGTTGTTGTTGTTGTTGTTGTTGTTGTTGTTGTTATTATTATTATTATTATTGTTATTATTATTATTATTATTATTGTTATTATTATTATTATTGTTTATTATTATTATTATTATTATTATTATTATTATTATTATTGTATTATTATTATTATTATTATTATTGTTTTATTATTATTATTATTATTATTATTATTATTAACTTGAAAGCCAAAAACATGTTTTCAAATTCCAGATTTACAAATCCCTCCAACCAAACACAAATTCCTGTAATACAATATTTCCAGTTACACCTAACCAAACACCATATTTAACTGCATTGTATTTCGAAATACATGTATTTGATTCTGATATGTGAATCAGAAATCCATGCGATTTCCAGTTACATCTAACCAAACACCACCTAAGTATCACCAAATCATCCAAGTTAGACATATCATGTGATGTGAGGGAGCAGGAATATGGCAACCATATTGATAAGAACCAATACCTTTAATTTCAATTCACATTGAATATTTCTATTCATCTATTACTATTTATTAAAAACAAACAAACCACAATGAAATAAAAATATTAGAAATAAAGTGTTTGAAAGAATCAAAGAAAAGAGCCATTTGCACTAGTCTAATTAATGATTAAAATTAATTTTTTTAAAAATAATTTCTCTCTATCTCAAATTATTTCATTTGATTGAAAATTTATTTTATAATATTGGAATGATCCTATCGGACCCCGCATCCATATATGATCTCCTCCGTTGACTTATGTCATTATTTTTAAGACGAACACGCTTCAAAAGTTGGATGTGGTGTCCATCGAAAATCGTGATCCGCTGATCGAGGTTTATATGAAATGACGTTGCGTTATAAACGATAGCTTGTAGTCGGGTAGTCGAGAATTCTAATCTGATCAAATCATGCCATCAATTAACAACTGAACTCTCTAGGGACCTGGGCCGAATTAAGCTGAAGATTGGTTGACCTAGAGAGTTGAGAAATAAGTGTTATGAGGAAAAATAACTGAAGACATATGACATGATCATAAGCGATAATATGAGAGTTCAATTGTCAAAGTAACTGGTTATCCAACGATGGAGGATGTTTCTCAATGAGGAAGCGCACATACATCTGAAAATCATAAAACACTTCTACAATAGATAGTGCTTCATCAACCCACACCAGAAGGTGCTGACCAAAGCATCTTTTTTCTGGAAGGGTATTTGCCACACCAAGGATGTTGTACTTATAACATAATGGTGAAAGCTAGAGATAGGAAGTCAACAAACCTTTGGTGAGACAAATGGATTGGGGGGCATGCACTGCAAACACTTTACCCCGATCTAGCAGGATTAATGATAGGCGCACAATTACCACATCAATGTGGATCAAGGAAAAAACAAGATAAGAAAAGAAGCTCCCATCCTCTATTAGGACCGCTAAGCCATAATGGTGAGGCTCAACTGCCTAACATCACTACAGTCCTGGAAGAACCCACAATATGGAACTTTGACCACAAAGTATGGGCTTTAACCACTTAATTAAAAGAGGTACATGGTGAAATCCCTATAGCACTTTTTGGTCGGCGAGGGGTTAAGGAGCAAACTATAAAGAGATTTTTGGAAGCAACCTATTCCAAACAAGATTAAAATCTTTAAGTGGTTGGTATAAGACAACAAACTCATGAACCTTGTCAACCTGAAAAGGAGAGGATGGGCAAAGAGAACAGATTTCAATGTTTCCTTTGTGAGCGGCGTTAGGAAACAGTTCAGCATTTGCTCACCCAATGTCCTTACACCGAACACATTTTGGCACACTACTGCCGGCTATTTGGGGTACGGCGTACACCTAGCCAAATTCAAAATCTCTGGGGAATAACACAATCTGAAAACAAATGGACAATTACAATTGGAGCATATAGAGAGAAAGGAACTAGAGATGTATCTCTGGTAAACATCATGTTTTTACATAAATAATCCGGAATATTAAATCTTGAGATCAACCACATTTATTTGGTCCACGTCCATCGACAAGGATAGAGAATAAATTCCATTATGACACTTTAAAAAGTAAAAAAATAATACTTTCAATATTAGTAAAATCTCTTGGTTCAAAGTAAGTCCCCATCGTCGACAGTTTTCCTCGTCTACTCTTCCATGGATTATATAGGTGGTCCTGTATTCACAACATCATGTCCTTCACACCTTTAGATAAGGGTCCCGGCCGAAGTAGCGGTATGCCTTGTCGGTGTTGTACTTGGGTTTTATGGAGTGTGAGATCTGCCTTTCCCAATAGTATCAGGAATTCTCAGAAGACCTTGCTGGGCTCCGCCTATCAATCCAATTCGGAAACCATAAATGGACTATTTGTCCCAGGCCTGGCATGGTTATGAGATTTGCCAAGGCTAGGTTCCACTATTCCATGACGCCCTTCAAGAAGTACGAGGCTCAGCTCGGCGCGTTCTTGAACATGTTATTAGTGTGTTTCAAAAGTAAGCCTGTAGAATGATCTTCCCACATATCCCGGTACAACTCAGTAGCCTCCACCACCATTTGCTCAGCAGCTCCTCATTAAATACTTGCAAATTGATTATTCCTTATCCGCTGAACTCCTTTGGCCTGCAGAGTTTCTCCTATTTTACAAGTCTATAGGCTTTTGATTCCGGGTTCGCTCCCAGCAACATGAAGTCCCTTCTGATGCTATCGATTTTGCGAATGACCCAAAGTGGGAGTTTGTACATAGCCATCTAGTGGTTGAGAATTGTTGAGAATTGTTGAGAGCACAGAGTTGAGTAAAGTGATTCTACCTCTTGTTGATAATAGTTTTCCTTTCCATGCTCCCAGATTTTTGTCATTCTTTGGATAAGTTGTTTCCAGTTGCCTCTCTTAGGCATGCTACCAGCTAACGGGAGACCAAGATATCGAGGCTAGTTCCTTAGATATGCTATCCGGAGTTCTAATTGGGATTATGATGCTCTTGGTGTAGTTTATTCTCAACCCCGTCAACCATTCAAAGAGGTAAAAGATTAGCTTGAGGGTTCATAAATCCTCAGTATCCCCAGAGCTAAGTACAAGGAGATCGTCCTCATAGAGGAGCGTATATATTTGGTTACCCCTTTCTGGGCTCAGGTTGAATCCCTTGAATAGATTCTCCTCGACGGCCCTGCTGATCATAATTGTTAATATCTCAGTGGAGAGAATGAAGAGCAACGGAGAAAGCATGTCGCCTTGCCCGAGGCCTCTTTTGCGACAGATGTACCCTACAGGGTTTGATGTTTGCGGGATCATTTTAACCCATCTGACCCATCGCGGTCCGAATCCACTTGCTTGCATCATTTCTAGAAGGAATTCCCAATCGAATTGTATCAAAAGCCTTCTCAAAGTCCCCATAGATGATCTCCTCAGCTGCCATAATGCTATCCTGGATATACTGTCCTTTGATGAAGACCGTCTGGTTTTCGTTCACTTACTTAGCAATGATCTCTTGAAGGCATTTTGCTAGTCTTTTGTTATGATCTTTATTGAGTAGTTTACTAGGCAGATTGGCTTGAAGTCTGTAATCAAGTCCGCTAGGCTCGATTTGGGGATCAATAGAATGTGTGCCCAATTCAGTTGTTCCAGGTTTGCCTTGCCGTGATAAAAGTCCATGAATATCTGCAGGATATCCCCTTTTGTGAAACTCCAACCCTGTTTGTATAGGTTCCTAGGGAAGCTATCCAACCCTGGAGCTTTTTCTTGGTTAAGTTCTTAGATGGCTGCCGAGATTTCAACTTTCGTGAAAGGTCTATCGAGTTGGATAGGTCAACTTGCTCTACTCCCTCCAATATCCTTGTCTAGTATGTGGAGTGTTGTTTCTTCCTTGTCCATCTGAAGAGCTTTGTAAAGTGCTTAGTGATTGCACCCACAATGTCGGTTGGCTCGGTCAGGATATGGCTACCAATCTTTAACTGGTGTATCTAGTTTAGGTTTCTCCTTTGGTTGGCAATGGTGTGGAAGTATCGAGTGTTGCGGTCTCCATCTTTACATTTACTGGTTATATATATAGAGTCGTGATAACAGGCGGTCGGCTGTAACATTGTGCATTCCCAGTTTCCTTCCATTTGGCCCCCTGGAGCATGTTTAAAGGATTTTCAGCTGTACGGATGGGAATATTATGGAAAAATAAGCTAGCATATCCATTTTCATACAATTTGGTTACTGTTTGGTCCTTCAACTTAACAGTTGAAATTCTGGACCGTTAAGATTTTTATAAAATAAGAACCATTAAGTGGGAGGACTAAACGGTAACCAAATTGTATAAAAATTAATGGACATGCTAGCTTATTTTTCGATGATCTTCCCATCCATACAACTGGAAATCCTTCAAACATGCTCCAGGGGACCAAATGGGAGATTACCGGGAATGCACAGTGCATTCGGTCTACCGCCTATTATCATGACTCTCTCTCTCTCTCTCTCTCTCTCTCTCTCTATATATATATATATATATATATATATATATATATATATATATACAATCGATCGTAACACTGTGCATTCCCGGTCACCTCCCAAGCATGTTTAAAGGATTTCCAACCATAAGGATGGGAAGATCATCGAAAAATAAACTAGCATGTTCATTTTCATACAATTTGGTAACCGTTTGGTCCTCCCACTTAACGGTTATTATTTTATAAAAATCTGAACGATCCAGAATTTCAACTGTTAAGTGGGAGGATCAAACCGTAACCAAATTATATGAAAATAGATATGCTAGCTTATTTTTCGTTGATCTTCCTATCCGTACGGTTGGAAATCCTTCAAACATGCTCCAGGGGCCCAAATAGGAGGCGACCGGGAATGCACAGTGCATCCGACCGACTGTATATATATATATATATATATATATATATATATATATATATATATATATATGGGGATGATACTATCAGGCCTGCCAGAATACTGTACAAGTAAGGTCACCTCCCATTTGGTCATTTGTACAGTGTTTTAAGGATTTCCAACCGTATGGATGGAAAGAACATCGAAAAATAAGCTAGCATGTTAATTTTCATACAATTTGGGAACTTATAGGGTTTTCATCTTAATGGGTGAAAATTTATAAAAATCTTACCGGTTCAAAATTTCACCAAATAAGATGAAGATCCTAATTTCCCAAATTGTATAAAAATTAACATATTAGCTTATTTTTCGATGTTCTTTCCATCCATATATGGATTTTCAAAACATCAAGCAAGTAATCGAAAGCCAAAACTAAAGGACCACACTCAGACAAATGATAAAACAAGCCGCATAGTATCAACCTAGTATATATATATAACTCTGATACAGAATCTATCTACAGTATCGTATCCGCAACGTTTGAACAAACGAATATTGATAGTGATAGCGATAGTGATAATGAGAGTGAAGATGGCTTTGTAAATTATATATATATATATACCTTTGATGCTATGCGGCCGGCCGCAAGTTGCGGCCGGCCCACTTTCCCACACTGTACACATGGGGTGGTGTACAGTGTGGGTTTTTAATGTTTTTGTTTGGGGTGTTACAGTGGGTCGGCCGCACTGTAACACTCCTCATATATATATATAAAATTTAGAAATTATGACACAAAAAGTGTGTATAATTTTTTGATTCTCTAATAAAGCTGCAATTAATGATTTGGGAATATCTATTTGAACCTTTCCATTTGATTTTTAATCTTAACTTTGAAATTAAAAGATATTATTAAAATATTTTGTTAAGATGGGACTTTTATTGCTTGAATTTATTTTTTGAAAGAAAACTTTAAGTAAATAAATTGAAATTTATTAATAATTATATTAGTCTACTATTTTAAAATATTAATTAATAATTATTTTATTTTTAATTAATTAAAATAAAAGATGCAATTAGTATGGACGGACCAGGTGAAAAATAAAGTATTGTTTTTAAAAATATAAAAATAATTTCCACTTTTAATATTAATATTATCTTTTCAAAATTCCCTAGTACCACTCAAAAGATTGGTGGAACTTATCCATCATCATAATATTATATTCAATTCATAATAGTACATTTAAAAATTGATGTGAAATAAATAAATATAGATGAGGTCCAACAAACTGTTATTAATATATACACACATATATGCAAGCAATAAGAGAATTTCGTGATAACTTTCATAAAAACAAAGTTTATATGTTCATTACCTTTGATAAAAAAAAAGTTGAGGGTTTGAACCACATGTCTAACGTGCTTTTAACGTATTGTCCATATTGATAAAAAAAAAAGGTTTATGTTTCAGATTATAATTTATAAAAGTAATAAACCAAAAGGATTTGGACCTAATTAATATTAAATAATTAAATACAAGATTATAAAGAAAAAATAACTATGAGTTTGAGGGCATCACATTGGAGCTCGAGCACTCGGGCCAGTGGGGATTTGGGGGTATGGAAGTTCCTGGGAATCAATTAGGACCTCCTGGGATTCTCCTCCTTATTTGTACTGGTTAAGGTTTGTACAATATACTGTACTTGAACTATATTAATTAAGTCATGGTTTATCCATTTTTCAAAAAAAAAAAAAAATGTCACCTGTGGACAAATTAAATTTATATCAAAATAAAGATTTTTTGTTTCTTTAAGTTGAGAACATCACATGCTATTAAAAGATGTATGTATGATTAATGCATGCAAATTGCAAGGTAGGTCATTAGGTGTTTCTTTTTTTTTTTTTTTTCCATATATATATACAAGACAAATGTATTAAAAGCTTTGAAGGCAACAGTGTCGTTTGATACAAGGCATTTCCATCTTGAACTGGTCCATGTGTATCACATTTAGACAAAGCAAAAAAAGCAATTTATTTTTATAAAACAATATCACCTCATGAGTCTCTTTCATTTAAAAGGGTTTAATATATGTATATATCGGAAATTATGACACTATAAGTGTGGGATAAAGTATAAATTAAGTAGGTTGATTTGGGGAAATCTGTTTGAATTTTTAGATTTATAAATGTGAATAATGAATTATATATAATTTTATTATTGAATTTCAAATCAAATTAAAACTCAATTAAATTCATTGAAGTGATGTTGATTTGGGGTCCCAACCCAACCAACAATTATTTTGGTTTCTGACATGCATCATTTTCCTTTTGAAGACAAATGGAGGAAATAGAAGCATTCCAAATTAGTTGAAGTTTGACTTTTGATAGAAATGTGGATATATATATATACATATATATATATATATATATATATATATATCTATATATCTATATATATATTTCATTTTCTACATTTACTTTAGAGAAGTATCACCAAATCAGTCAAATTAGACATATCAAGTTAGACATATCATGTGAAGTGAGGGAGCAAGAATTGGCAACCATGTTGATAAGAACCAATAACTTTAATAAATGTTTCTATTTATCTATTAATATTTATTTAAAAAAAAACCAATCCACAATGAAGTAAAATATTAGCAATAATGTGTTTCAAAGAATAAAAAAAAATTAAAAATAATGATAGATGGATTGTTACTTTTATTTTGGTTTATGATGTATTTTCATGTTTATATCTTGAAACCACTACCAATACCAATTCTCATAATATATATATATATATATATCAAATCACTGTACAGATCCGGCCACCTCCCATTTGGGTATTTTGAGAGTGTTTCACGGATTTTTAATTGTATGGATGGAAAGATTATTGAAAAATAAGTTAGCAGGTCCATTTTCATAAAATTTGGTGACCATTTGGTCCTTTCACTTAATAATTTTTATTTTATAGAAATTGTAACAATTCAGAATTTCAACCGTTAAGTGGGAGGACCAAACGATCACCAAATTATATGAAAATGGACATAATAGCTTATTTTTCGATGATCTTTCTATTCGTACGGTTGAAAATCCTTGAAACACTCTCCAAGTGTCCAAATGGGAGGCGGTCAGATTTGCACAGTGATCCGGCTGTATTATATATATATATATATATATATATATATATATATATATATATACCGTTAAATGAGAGGATCGTTAAAATTTCTATAAAATAAGAATCGTTAAATGTGATGACCAAACGGTCACCAAATTATATAAAAATGGACATACTAACTTATTTTTCCATGATCTTCCCATCCGTATGGTTGAAAATTCTTCAAACATATTTAGGAGGCCAAATGAGAGGTGACTAGAAATGCACACTGTTTCAACCATCGTACCTTATCACAACTCTCTCTCTCTCTCTCTCTCTCTCTCTCTCTATATATATATATATATATATTTTTTTTTTCACCGAAACTATAATTTATTTACCTTTCTCAACTTACAGAAAAAGGGAAAAAAAAAACCCTCTCTGTCCATGTTGAGAACCGAATACTATTTAATTGAACTAATCATGAATTATGGATGAAAAATTAACAGTGTACAAATAATAATAGTGCATAAATAATAACAATGTACTAAATACTAATGGTAAAGAATTCAAGAGATTTAATGTGATTCACCTTTATTTGGTCCACGTCCATCGACAACGACAGAGAAAAAATTCCATTATGACACTATAAAAAGTAAAAAAAATTTCAGATATTTTTTTTTTCTTCCCATCAAGAGAATTTCTGAGTCATACTAATAGTTATATTATTTTAATTAATTCTTTTGACTTGTCAAACTCAAAAGTCTATAAGAAGGAGATCAATCTTGTAGGAGGTATGCACAATTAATTAGAGCTAGCTGAGAAGTTGTGTGAAAATTCCATTCCACGGCAGGCAGTCATGTCTCTTACCTCTCTCCCATTGTCATCAAATTTCCCTTCATCCTATTCCTTCACTTCTCCAATATTCTCAGGGAATCCATATCTCATCCTACCATCTGTGAAGGATAGCAAGCTTCCTCACCAAATTAGTAAGAAGAAGTCCACTTCACTCCACATTGTGTGCCTAAGAGGTTCTTTTATCACTACCAATGAAACAGCTGCTGCTCAGACTGCACCTTCACTAACTCTTGGGAGGCACAGCTTCCCTCCTGGCTTCACCTTTGGAGCTGCCTCTTCTGCTTATCAGGTCAGTCTTCATCATTATTAAGAGTTTTAATACTAATCATGAATAATATATAATTAAGGGTTCATTTTGTTTTTCACTTTCTTTAATTTGTTGATGCTTGTAAACTAATGCATATATATGGTACTGTGTAGATAGAGGGAGCATGGAATGAAGGAGGGAGAGGGCCTTCCATTTGGGACACCTTCTGCCATGAACATCCAGGTCTTGTTATTAATTATGAACTGATCAGCCTTAATTTCATGAATTCTCTCACTTTAAATCCATAAAAAAAAAGAAGAAGATAAATTTAAGGTATAATAATGTCGGACTTATAACTCGAAGAAAATACAATGAACAAAATAAGGGTGAAGTATATATATATTATGACTGCGCCTTAATTGGCAGAACTAATTTGTACATGCATCAATTCTGCAGAAAAGATTGCTGATAGAAGCAATGCAAATGTTGCTGTTGATTCCTACCACAGATACGAAGTTAAGTCATCGAACAATCAAACTAACCTTTTAATTTTTCATTAATTATTTTTCAGTCAGAACTAAAGTTCAGGATCTTATATATACAATTGACAGGAAGATGTCAAGCTCTTGAAGGACATGAATGTGGATGCTTACAGGTTCTCCATTTCCTGGTCAAGAATACTCCCAAGTAATTATACCAATTAATCTTGTTCATCATATATATACATTTATATATGTAATATTCATAATAACTTTGCAAACAATATTGACTTAATCCAAACATTATATTTCTGTTGATTGAACTTCATTATAGCTGGGTCATTAAAAGGGGGGGTCAACCAAGATGGACTCAACTACTACAACGATCTCATAAATGAATTGCTGGCAAATGGTAATATTAATTAAATTAACTACTGTTTGCAGAGAAAGTACAGTTTAACATATATTTAGCTTCTTATCGTTGAAATTACATTGGAATCGGATGGATACAGGCATAACACCTTATGCTACTCTCTTCCACTGGGATGTTCCACAAGGCCTCGAAGACAAATATAACGGGTTTCTGGACAAGAGAATTGTGTAGGCATCTAATTGTGCGATATTAATGTTTGATCTTATTGACATTAATGCTGATTAATTAATTACATCTATGTTCTTTTTAAGTCACTTTGAATTATTGTATGCACTTTAGGAACGACTTCAAAGGTTATTGCGAAGTATGCTTCCACGAATTCGGAGATAGAGTCAAGTATTGGATCACACTGAATGAACCATGGTCATTTGTCAGCCTGGGCTATGGACTTGGAACACATGCCCCCGGAAGATGCTCACCCAGTTTTGGTTGTTCTGTTGGCAATTCCGCAATCGAGCCGTACATTGCAGGTCACAACCTTATTCTAGCTCATGCAAACGCATATAGACTCTACAAAGAAAAATATCAGGTACCAATTTTTCATTGCTAGCTTCCAACAAATGAATTGCAGAAAAAATAAAAATAAAAATAAAATAACCATCTGTTTTGCATGCAGAAAACTCAAGGGGGTCAAATTGGAATCACTGTAAATAGTTTGTGGTATGTACCATATGATCAAACACACGAGAATAAAGAAGCAGCAAATAGATTAATGGATTTCATGCTTGGATGGTGAGTTTCTTGCAGAAAAACTTATGAATTATATATAGTTCATCAATCTAGAAATTCAAATAATTAATGTTGTTTGTTTTGTTACTTAAGGTACATGGATCCATTGGTGCGTGGAGATTATCCATTTAATATGAAAGCTTTAGTAAGAGAGAGACTTCCTGCTTTCTCTAAAGAAGAATCAGAGATGATAACTAAATCCTTCGATTTCATTGGCATTAATTACTACAGTGCAATGTATGGACGTAGTCAAACATTTTCAATCGAGACGGTTCCATACCTTTCCATCTTTGATGCCTGGGCCGAACAATTAAGTATATCTCTTCATTTTTCAAAATACGAAACATGAATTCATAACCAAAATTTTCTTAATTAATTCCTAATTTTTCTTTCATTTTTGGTTGTTGTTTCTTTTGCAACAGCATCGAAGGACAATGTTAACATAGGTCCTTCGGTAAGACATTTGTTTAATTAACAGATGTGATGCTATAATTTGAACAAACTATTATCTATCTATCTTTTAATATATATATATACTTTTGCGGTTTCACAGAACGGTAGTTGGCTCTATATATATCCGAAAGGATTGAAGGAACTATTACTATTCATGAAGAAAAGATATGGCAACCCCCCTGTCTACATTACTGAAAATGGTGAGTTTCAAATCAATAACTAGGAAATTTAACAACAAGTGCCTGTTTGATATATAATAATAGGAACATTGCGACATGGCAGGATATAGCTATGTCGATAAGCACGATATGTCAATGGAGGAAGCGATATCCGACGAAATAAGGAGAAGCTACCATGCACTTCATCTAGCTCAAGTCAGGGATGCTATAGCGTAAGTTAATTATATATATAACAAGATACATTGGTTGTCTTGAGATTTATAAACTATATGATATGATATGAATGTTTGATGTATTTCAGGGATGGAGCAGATGTGAAGGGTTACTTTGCATGGTCACTGACAGATAACTTCGAATGGGAACATGGGTTCACTGAGAGGTTTGGGTTAGCCTACATTGACTATAATACATTGGAACGCACTCCTAAGGACTCTGCCAAGTGGTTCTCTAAGATACTTGAGAAATAATAGTGAGAAGAGAGGAAGAAGAGAGCTTTCTTATGTTTGTTTGTTTGGCTAGTGATGTACGTTGTCATGTGACCAGGAGATCACGGGTTCGAGTCGTGGAAAATGTACTCGCATAAAAGCGAGGGTAAGGCGTCTGATAAACTCAAGTGTGGTCCATCCTTCCCTGACCTCGCTTACATGCGGAAGCTTTGTTGCACCGAGCTGCCCTTTTTGTTTGTTTGGCTAGTGAACAAGTTTCTATTTGTGTAATGCTTTTAATATTAATAAAGTGGCTCCCTTCCCTTCCCTTCCATGAATTTTGGGTCTGTTTATTACTTATGACTAAATGTAATCTTTTGTTTTCTTTTCTAAACCATCACTATATTGAAAAATATTATTATATAATTAGTTTTAAATAATTATTAAAAAAATAATCACATATATTGAAGTGATTATTATAAGGGGTGTTACTTTGTGAGGCGGGGGATGGGGCAATGACTGTGTCCCCAACCTCACCCTAAAACCCTCCTTGATACTCACTCAGCGAGGATCCTTATATCAAAAGAAGAATTCCCCCTATATATTTTTTAATTCTATAGAACTAAAAGTTTAAAAGGATAGAAAAAATTAATTTATAAATAAGTTTTTAATTTCGAGCCAAATAGAGCGGAGCTCGAGCTTTCAAAATTATAATCAAGCTCTTAATTTTGAACTAAATCAAGCCTAGCTCGAGCAAACTTATTCAGAATAATTTCGAGCTCAGGATGAGCTTGAGCTCAAGCTAGACAATTTCGAGCCGAGCTTGAGTTGGGCCAACCCGATCAAGCTCTGCTCGTTTACAACCTAGTGTGTTTTTTTTTTTTTTTTTTTTTTTGAATAAGGTGGATAAACCACATTTATTAAAAGTTTAGCTTGCTCCTAGTTGAGCCAGGGTTACATGATTTGTGATTGGGGAGCTTGTGAGGTCATTTATGAGCCTTGCATTACATCAAGGATGGCTAGGTGCCTTGAGTGTTGGGGGGCAAGTTCTGTTTCCTCCTCAAAATCCGGTCTAGTAGGCCTCAGCACTTGTTCATCTCTGGTGAGGTTAAGACTTTGCATGACAATGTTGTGTATTTCCTGTAGTTGTATCTTCCTGGTGGTGTGTGCCTCCTCGAACAACGATAGTAATAGGAAGTTTGCTTGGCAGATCAGTTCCTTGAAAACACGTCGTTTGTCATCGAAACATCTCCTGTTCTTTTCCAACCAGATACTTCAGGTATGGTTATTAGCTCCCACCCTAGGTGAAGCTCCTTCTCCACTAATTTGGAGATTACTATCTTGCCCCACAGATTTGGTATCATGATGGTGCGGGTCAAGCGTGTAAGGATTTTCCCGTAATACTCCCAGATTGCCGTTGAATATGGGCATTGAATGAATAGGTAGTTAGTGGTTTCCTCTGCCTGGTCACATCCTATCCCTCATCCAGTTCCTTTTTTCCAGTTTAAGTAGCATGGGAAGCTTATCCTCCCGCGCTAGCCATGCAAAGACCTTGACTTTGAGGGGCTGGGCATGCCTGTCTCCAAAATGGTGATGCTGTTGCGCTCTTGGTCTCGCCATCCATATAGAAGCAATAGATCGATTTAACCGTAAACTCTTGGTTCAAAGTAAGTCCCCATCATCGACAGTCTTCCTCGTCTACTCTTCCATGGGTTAGGTGGTCTTGTATCCACAACATCATGTCCTCCGCACCTTTAGATAGGGGTCCCAGCCGAAGTAGCGATATGCCTTGTTGGTGTTGTACTTTGGTTTTATGGAGTGTGAGATCTGCCTTTCCCAATAGTATCAGGAATTCTCAGAAGACCTTGTTGGGCTCCGCCTATCAATCCAATTCTGAAACCATAAGTGGACTATTTGTCCCAGGCCTGGCATGGTTATGAGATTTGCCAAGGCTAGGTCCCACTATTCCATAACGCCCTTCAAGAAGTACGAGGCTCTGCTTGGCGCGTTCTTGAACATGTTATTAGTGTGTTTCAAAAGTACGCCTGTAGAATGATCTTCCCACATATCCCGATACACCTCAGTAGCCTCCACCACCATTTGCTCAGTAGCGCCTCATTAAATACTTGCAAATTGGTTATTCCTTACCCACTGAACTCCTTTGGCTTGCAAAGTTTCTCCTATTTTACAAGTCTATAGGCTTTTGATTCCGGGTTCGCTCCCCGCCACATGAAGTCGATCCCTTCTGATGCTATCGATTTTGAGAATGACCCAAAGTGGGAGTTTGTACATAGCCATCTAGTGGTTGAGAATTGTTGAGAGGACAGAGTTGAGTAAAGTGATTCTACCTCTTGTTGATAATAGTTTTCCTTTCCATGCTCCCAAATTTTTGTCATTCTCTGGATAAGTTGTGTCCAGTTGCCTCTCTTAGGCATGCTACTAGCTAACGGGAGACCAAGGTATCGAGGCTAGTTCCTTGGATATGCTATCCAAAGTTCTAATTGGGAATATGATGCTCTTGGTGTAGTTTATTCTCAACCCCGTCAACCATTCAAAGAGGTAAAAGATTAGCTTGAGGGTTCATAAATCCTCAGTATCCCCAGAGCTAAGTACAAGGAGATCGTCCTCATAGAGGAGCGTATATATTTGGTTACCCCTTTCTGGGATCAGGTTGAATCCCTTGAATAGCTTCTCCTCGACGACCCTGCTGATCATGATTGTTAATACCTCAGTGGAGAGAATGAAGAGCAACGGAGAAAGCATGTCGCCTTGCCCGAGGCCCCTTTTGTGACAGATGTACCCCACAGGGTTTGATGTTTACAGGATCATTTTAACCCAACTGACCCATCGCGGTCCGAATCCACTTACTTGCATCATTTCTAGAAGGAATTCTCAATCGAATTGTATCGAAAGCCTTCTTAAAGTCCACCTTTATAAGTATTCCTCCCTTCTGTTTCATTCCATAGATGATCTCCTCAGCTGCCAAAATGCTATCCTGGATACACTGTCCTTTGATGAAGACCGTCTGGTTTTCGTTCACTTACTTAGCAATGGTCTTTTGAAGGCGCTTTGCCAGTACTTTTGTTATGATCTTCATTGAATAGTTTACTAAGCTGATTGGCTTGAAGTCTGTAATCAAGTCCGTCAGGCTCGATTTGGGGATCAATAGAATGTGTGCCCAATTCAGTTGTTCCAGGTTTGCCTTGCCGTGATAAAAGTCCAGGAATATCTGCAGGATCTCCCCTTTTGTGAAACTCCAACCCTATTGGTATAGGTTCATAGGGAAGCCATCCGACCCTGGAGCTTTCTCTTGGTTAAGTTCTTAGATGGCTGCCGAGATTTCAACTTTCGTGAAAGGTCTATCAATCTGGATAGGTCAACTTGCTCTGCTCCCTCCAATATCCTTGTCTAGTATGTGGAGTGTTGTTTCTTCCTTGTCCGTCCAAAGAGCTTTGTGAAGTGCTCAGTAATTGCACCCACAATGTCGGTTGGCTCTATCATGATATGGCTACCAATCTTTAACTGGTGTATCTAGTTTAGGTTTCTCCTCTGGTTGGCAACGGTGTGGAAGTATCGCGTGTTGCGGTCCCCATCTTTACATTTATTGGTTGGTTATATATATATAGAGTCGTGATAACATGCGGTCGACTGTAATACTGTGCATTCCCAGTCGACTCCCATTTGGCCCCGTGGAGCATGTTTGACGGATTTCCAACCGTACGGATGGGAAGATTATCGAAAAATAAGCTAGCATGTCCATTTTCATACAATTTGGTTACCGTTTGGTCCTCCCACTTAACAGTTGAAATTTTGGACCATTAAGATTTCTATAAAATAAGAACCGTTAAGTGAGAGGACCAAACGGTAACCAAATTGTATGAAAATGGACATGCTAGCTTATTTTTTGATGATCTTCCCATCCGTACGGATGAAAATCCTTCAAACATCCTCCAGAGGGCCAAATGGGAGGCGACCGGGAATGCACAGTGCATTCGGTAGACCGCCTGTTATCATGACACACACACTCTCTCTCTCTCTCTCTCTATATATATATATATATATACATGCAAAATGACCATTATACCCTTTACATATATACCCCTAAAAAATTTGTTTGACTATAAATTTAAAAATACCCCTTTAAAAATCTAAAATTTAAAATAATTAAAAAATATATAAAGAGGGGTATTTTGGACATTTTCCACCCCTTAACCTAAGTTGTAACCATGGTTAAGATTACTTGGTTAACTTCTGTCAACGGATCCTAACAGTAGGGGTATATCCGCAATTCAACCTGTTTTTCAGGGGTATATAAGCAATTATGAACTTTTCGGGGGTAAATATACAATTATGAAACTTTTGAGAGGTATATAATCAATTTCCCCATATATATATATATATATATATATATATATATATACTAGGATGATATTATAAGGTCGGCTAGATTACTGTACACGTTAGGTCGCCTCATATTTGGCCATTTGTACAGTGTTTTAAGGATTTCCAACCATATGGATGGAAAGAACATCAAAAAATAAGCTAACATGTTAATTTTCATACAATTTGGGAACTTGTAGGGTCTTTATCTTAATGGATGAAAATTTATAAAAATCTTACCGGTTCAAAATTTCACCATTTAAGATGAAGGCCTTACAAGTTCCCAAATTGTATAAAAATTGAGATACTAGCTTATTTTTCGATGTTTTTTCCATTCATATGGTTAGATTTTTTCAAAACATCTTAAATGCGAAAAACGGCGTACATTTATATGATGATAAAAATGCGCAAGATATCGACCATATATATATATATATATATATATATATATATATATATATATATATATAATTTAGAAATTATGACACAAAAAGTGTGTATAATTTTTTGATTTCTCTAATAAAGCTGCAATTAATGATTTGGGAATATCTATTTGAACCTTTCCATTTGATTTTTAATCTTAACTTTGAAATTAAAAGATATTATTAAAATATTTTGTTAAGATGGGACTTTTATTGCTTGAATTTATTTTGAAAGAAAACTTTAAATAAATAAATTGAAATTTAATTTAATAAATATTTATTAAAAATAAATATTTTATATTTTCTAATTAAATGTTAATAATTATATTAGTCTACTATTTTAAAATATTAATTAATAATTATTTTATTTTTAATTAATTAAAATAAAAGATGCAATTAGTATAGACGGACCAGGTGAAAAATAAAAGTTTTGTTTTTAAAAATATAAAAATAATTTCCACTTTTAATATTTATATTATCTTTTCAAAATTCCCTAGTACCACTCAAAAGGTTGGTGGAACTTATCCATCATCATAATATTATATTCAATTCATAATAGTACATTTTAAAATGATGTGAAATAGATAAATATAGATGAGGTCCAACAAACTGTTATTAATATATACACACATATATGCAAGCAATAAGAGAATTTCGTGATAACTTTCATAAAAACAAAGTTTGTATGTTCATTACCTTTGATAAAAAAACAGGTGAGTGTTTGAACCACATCCATAACGTGCTTTTAACATCTTATCCATATTGATAAAAAAAAGAAGTTTATGTTTTAGATTATAATTTATAAAAGTAATAAACCAATAGGATTTAGACCTAATTAATATTAAATAATTAAATACAAAATTATAAAGAAAAAATAACTATAAACCTTGGTGAGTATCAAGTTTTTATGTTTTGTTAACTAAACAGATAGAAAGGGAAAAAATTATTAAAGATAATTTTTTTATGGTCTTATAAAAAATAAAAACAAAGTGTCATGAGCGGGCTGGAGCATATATAGAGAGAAACCAACAATACTTTCACAGAACTTGGCCTTCACACTGAGGAGCTGGATACATCGTCGGGGAATGAGTTTGAGGACATCACACTGGAGCTCGAGCACTCGGGCTAGTGGGGATTTGGGGGTATGGAAGTTCCTGGGAATCAACTAGGACCTCCTGGGACTTTGCTCCTTGTTTGTACCGGTTAAGGTTTGTACAATATATTGTATTTGAACTATATTAATTAAGTCATGGTTTATCCATTTTTCAAAAAGAAAAAAAATTGCCACCAGTGGACAAATTAAACTTATATCAAAATAAAGATTTTTTGTTTCTTTAAATTGAGAACATCACATGCTATTAAAAGATGTATGTATGATTAATGCATGCAAATTGCAAGGTAGGTCATTGGGTGTTTTTTTCCCTATATATATATACAAGACAAATGTATTAAAAGCTTCGAAGGCAACAGTGTCGTTTGATAAAAGGCATTTCCATCTTTTTTTGTTGTTGATAAAAATGGATAAACCACATTCTTTTATTGAATTAAAAGTTGCAGATAAAGTACATGGTAATAGTTCCACATCGGAGCTGTTTAACTATATTGCAAAAGACTCCATTGTGTATTTGGGTGTCCCATTAACCCTGTGGATCCTGTGCCCCTTGAGCCCTCCCTTATGTGTTTAAATAACCCATTAACCCTGTGAACCCTGCTCCCTTTGAGTCCCATTGTTCTGGGTGTCGTCGAAATCGGCCCTCGGCGGGTGCTGAGAGGTCTCCTCGCGAGTAAAATCCAGGCTTCTTTTGACAATGAATTCCATTGCTAGCAGCTTTGGCTTTTTAGGGTCATGCGCTGCATCAAACTAAGAAAGGGTTAGAAAGTCGATATCTCGAATGATTCTCATGAAAACGCGTTGTTTATCATGAAAACTTCTTCTATTTCGCTCTAACCACACACTCCATGCGATGGCCATGGAGAGGAGGTTCCACCCTCTGCGAGTCTCCTCCAGTAATTGGGGGTTGCAATGTTGTCCACCCCATAAGTCTTGTAACCTTCGGGGGACCTGAGTCAGTTGGAAGAGCTGGGCAAAGTGTTGCCAAATTCTTGCCGTATAGCTGCAGCCTGCAAGTTATCAGAAGACGTTCTACTGTCTCATCTTCCTCCCCACACATGTAGCATGTTGTGCGGGTTCCCTCCCACCCTCGTCTATGCAAGTTATCAAGTGTAAGAATTTTGTTCTCCTTTGCTAGCCAGACAAATAGTTTGACCTTGGTAGGGCATGGTTGCTTCCAAAACCCAGCAGTCAGTGCTGACCTAACACCACTGTCCATTATAAACATATACATTGATTTGACCTTGAATGTGCCTGATGGTGTCAGTTTCCAGCTCCGTGAGTCCTCTCTATCTCCTAGATCCACCATTATCTTTTCTATCAAGGAGTTGAGATCTCTCGCCCCTTCCTCTGTCAGAGGCCCGATAGCCAGCAATGGTCTTTCCTGTATTAATTGTAACCGGGCCTCCCACAATGTTTGCATTGGATTTTGTATTAGTTCCTGGAGCGTGGGGTATAATGTAATAGGGGAGTGGCCTTCTATCCAGTTGTCAAACCATAATAAAGTAGACTTCCCCTGGCCCGAGCGTACTGAGATATTGTGCATCAAGGCCCCAGATTGACGTGTGATATCCTTCCAGAAATGGGATGCTGACGAAGGGGCTTCTCGTCGCGGGTTGGGTGTCTGGTTCCGGTAGTATGAATATTGTAGTACTTTAGAGCATATCCCAGCTTCCCCTACAATCAGTCTCCACCACCACTTCTCCATCATTTCCATATTGAAGCTTTGAAGGTTAATGATCCCCCATCCTCCATACTCCTTCGGGCGGCATATCATATCCCACCGTGCCAGGTTATAAGCCTTAGCCTCCGGATTTGCACCCTTCCAGAGAAAGTTCCTTCTCAAGTCATCAATCTGGTTCACCACCCATACAGGAAGCCGGAATATCGAGAGCCAGTGGTTGGGGATGGCGGAGATTACTGAGTTTAAGAGAGTAATGCGTCCTCCTAATGAGAGGAAACGACCTTTCCATGATGTGATGTGACCCTTGATCCGGTCTACAAGGCCTCGCCAATCTGATTTTTTCGGTTTAGAGCCAGATATGGGGAGGCCTAGGTATGTAATAGGTAATTGCCCGATGCTGCATCCCATAAGCTGTCCCAACTCCTGTGCTGAGTGTGTGCGCGACCGAATGAGGACCACCTGACTTTTATGATAGTTGATCCGTAAACCGGAAAGCCCCTCATAGAGAAAGAAAATCAATTTTAGTGTCCTGAAGTGGTTGGCTTCCCCTGTGCAGAACACTAGTAAATCATCGACATATTCTAATGAAGATATCTCCGTGTCCCCGCATCGAATACCCCGAAGTATATTTGCCCTGGTCGCGTTTGAAAGCATTGTGCTTAGAACATCTGCCGCTAAGACAAACAGTAGTGGTGATAGCGGATCTCCCTGCCTTAGGCCCCTTTGATGCCTTATGTATCCCGTCGGACTGCCGTTGAGCAGGATTTTGGATTTCGAGGATGTTAGGATTGCTTTGATCCAACTAACCCACTTCGGGCCAAATCCCCTTGTATTCAGTATATCAATTAGAAAATCCCAGTCTATCATATCAAATGCCTTCTCAAAATCAATCTTGACTAGAGCCCCATTAACCTTGCTTTTCTTCATTCTAAAGATCAGCTCCTCCGCCGCGACAATATTGTCATGGATACACCTTCCCTTGATGAAAGTCGTTTGGGTAGCGTCCACCAACCCTTCCATATAAGGCTTTAGTCTGTTCGCTAAAACCTTTGTGATGATCTTCATCGAGCAGTTTAGCAGGCTGATCGGTCTATAGTCAGAGGTAGTTGTCGGGGATGATTTTTTAGGGATCAAGAAAATGTATACCCAATTAAGCCTTTCCAGATCAGCAGATTTATTGTGTAACTCCTCAAAGATGCGCATAATATCATCTTTGATGAATGCCCGTCCTTTCTGGTAGATTGTCATGGGGAAGCCATTAGGACCTGCCGCCTTGTCCAGATTTAGCTCTTTGATGGCTGTCCACACCTCCTCCTCAGTGAATGGTCGTTCAATTGTATGTAGGTCTACCCTTTCCTTTTGTGCAAACAGTAGGTGATGCGATGAAACCGCAAGTGAACGGGTCGTATCAAGTAATAAGAGTGGACATAGAAGTCGGGTTGTCGATCCACAGGGAGAAAGAAGTACTAGTAATTACCAATTGTCTACTATCTAGTCAATCCGAGACGATGATTGGTCAAGCTAATTCTAAATTGAATAACGGAAACCTAGATTGGGGAATTGAATGCTTCTTGGAGTTAGATGCTCATAAAGAGGGGATACCCGGGTAATTAGATCCCCCTTGGACTTCAATTATATAAATGCTCTTCTCTAATTTAATTACTCGATGGTTCTGTTGACCAAGGGTTCCTATCGTTCTTTCACTCACTCTCTAATCCCGAGGTGAGCTACTAATCCTAGTGCCCTTACTGATGATGTTCTCGAACCTTATATCTTGGAAAGATTACGGGAATAATACATCTAAAGGGGTTGCTCTCCTAAGTACCCGGGTTCCCGGTGTACTCGTAATCCTTTCTATTGGAGATGGTCTACACACGGGGAGGCGTTCGCTTCTTCCCTCAGATGGACTACTTAAGATCCCTCCGGGCTCTCGTAACGTAGAGGGATCGACTTACATTAAAACATCCAATAGACTCAACAATGAAATCAAGTAATTAAAGTAGAGAGGAAACATTGATTAGCACATGTCCAAGGGTTCACCAACTACCCAGCATCTACAAAATTAGCCCTCCATGAAAGGGGGGCAACAATCCACAATGAAGATACAAGAAAGTAAGAAATACATGATAAATGAGATTTGCGCAATCACCGTTGATAGCTTCTCGCTTTTCCTTCTTCGATCTTCCCTCTTCCTGCTCCTATGCCTTGAAGAAGATGAACCTCCAAGCCCTCTCCAAGGTGTCTCCCTTGCCCTAGCAGCCAAGCCCCCCTAAACCCCCTTTCCATTCGCCTTTTATACTCATAGGTTTAGAGGGTACGATTTACCAAGTTACCCCTTGGCCAGGCCTGCAGATCGCCCAATTTTAACGATGTACGGGCCCGTATACGGCCGCAGGCCAGCCCGTATATGGGCCAGCCACCTCCATACGGGCCTGTATACGGGCCATATATATGCCCGTATACGGGCTACTGCTCAGGTTGCTTGTTGTACGGGCCGTATTCTGGACCATATGTTCTCCAGGGTCTAGTATACGGCCGTATGTCAGCCCGTATACTAGCCCGTATGAGCCCTTATAACTGCTTCGGGGTCCCGGCTTCTACCAAAATGCTTTCTTTCCTCCGGGGTCCTCTTATTTTGGCCTGTTGATAAAAATAAGCAAATCTTGAGTACCAGTGGGTAACAAATCCTTAAAATCTCATGCCAAGTCCACAAAAATATAGTATAGAATTATGCTCAAATGAACACTTATCAAATATCTCCACACTTAAAGGTTTGCTTGTCCCCAAGCAAAGAAAATTCAAACAACAAACAAAGGTATAAGTGTTCATTTTCTTGGCCATGTAAGTCATACATGAATTTCATTCCAAGTTCACCATCAAAAGTTCGCATTCTCCTATTTCCATACCGGGATCTAGATTGATCTTGTGTCTTGTTTCATTGCAGCTCTAGATGTATGTCTTCACGCCACATACCATGTTCTAGAGTCTTAGCAAGACAAGCATACCCTCAATGGACTCTAGAGGATCCTTGAGGCCCTAAGTTTCAAGATAACCGATTCCCTACACTTTGAGCACGTAGTGGACAAGCTCGAGTTTTTTTTATATATTTTTTTTTTTGGGTAGGGCATCTCTTTTGGATCCGACTTTCCCATGCTAAAGAGTAGTGTAGAGTGTAGGTCCCCTTTTCTTCAGAGTGCACATGCTATTTAGGCACCCGAACACCCTGGGTACTTAGAGGGTTACAGCTCTACCTAGATATGTTCATACTTAGAAGAGACTTTTCGGATTGAGGAACACCCTGATCAGGGGCCGGGACCTCAAACTACTTCATCCCCATAAGTAACGGAACATGTCTTTATTGCTTTAATGCTAAACTATTATGTACGTGCTATTTTATTCTTCTCTAACTTGTCCACTAGGCTAAGTTATGAAGGGTTAGAAACTCAACTAGTGCCACGAAGCCTCTCGGAGCCATTGAAAATGATGCTTAGCAATTAAAGTCAACAGAACATGGCAATGGGTTACCTATTGTCACTAGAGATTTTGAATTTCACAACGATGTTCTCTAAATGTCCATGGTATGTCATGGGAGAATTCGAAAAAATTTGAGTTCTATGATGGTGTTCTAGGAATAAAATCATGTCATATGTGCTATCATGAAAATTTGCAATGAATTCTCATCTATGAGCTACCTATCTCCACACTTAAAATTGCACATTGTCCTCAATGTGCGCAATAATATCAATGATGAATCATGCATGGAGAAGGGTGAACTGAAACTTCCCCGGTTTTTTGTTGGTGTGCCAATTGTTGTCCACGAATTCGATACATGGCCACTACCGGGTTGTTGTTTCAGCTTTCATTTCTGCAGAGCAAAGAGGAGATCATTATAGCTCAATAAAACATGAGAGGAGAGCAATGGGGTCTATAAAAGGAGAATGAGTGTAGCAGGGCGATGCCCTTGCTAACTAAACATGGTGCGCAAATGAACTAATAAGTCCACAAAACACAGCATATGGAAAGAAAATGCAAAGTAAAACAAGTCTCATCAACAAGAAAGAAATGCATCCAAGTCCTCAAAAGGCGGGGTCATCTGCTGGTGGTGCTGGTGCTGGAGGGGGTGCAAAGGCCGGGTGCCCACGGATAAAGATGGACAGCTCCGCAAACTGGTCTCCCAAGCGGCGCTGCTCCATGAGAATCGTGTCCTGGGTGGCCCGGATGTCCGCTATCTGCTCCTCCAGGTGGGCGACTCGGCTCCGGCTCGCAGAAGGTGGAAGCTCGCCGGCAGGGGGTGGGCTGTCTGAGTCCTCATCGTCGGACTCCTCCTCATCGCCAGAGCTGTCGACTCTCTGGCCCACCAGTGGGTATCGGCCCCCTACGTGCCGGACGAGCCCCATCTGGCATAATGTGCTCATCCCCAGAGCCACCATGAGCTGAAGTCGCTCCATGTCCTCCGTCCTCTCCTCGAGGTCCATGCTGATGATGAGGCGAGTGATGTAGGGTCCCGCCGTGATCGTCCGCAGCCGGGTGTGGGTCCCCTGGTGCACCAAATAGTCGGCGAGGACGTAGCCAAGGTGGATAGGCACCCGCTCGAAAATGCTGTATAGAATGAAGAGGTCGGTGACCGTGACCACTCCAGTGCTATCATCTCGCCCTGCGATGGAGCGGCTGACGAGAGCGTGGACGAATCGGTGGACTGGATCGGACATAAGGCTCGCCTTGTGGTTCCCGTGGTTCCCCCCAAGCTGAATCTAGTAACGTGCGGGGGTGATAATGTGCTCGGGGAAGGAGGTGAGGAGCTCGCGGTACTCCCGAGTGTGGAGGGCCTCCCGGTCGTAGAAGCCCATGTATAAGGCGAAGCGGGTGTAGCTCATGGTCCTCTTCTCCCCGAAGAGCTGAAAAGAAATCGCTGTGAGTGCTCGCTCCTGCACGGGACTCCGGTCGGCCTCGAATGTGCTAAGGACCTCCAGTGTCGCTTCTCGAAATGTCTCGTGGTTGATGGAGAATATCTTGTCCCATCCACCAACCCCGAACATGCTCTGTACTCGGTCATGGATCCCCAGCTCAGTGGTGACGCCCCAATCGATGTACCGCGTCCGCCCAAAGGGCTTGGCGGCTAGCCTTTGATAGCGGTGGAAGAAGCGGTCCTCCTCGAACTGAGGTGTGGAGGAGGATCCCTCGCCGGTCCTCCTTTTCTTGGAAGCGATCACCTTTCTCGGCATGTCTGCAAAGGGAAGTCGAAAAGGATGTTAGTGCTGGCAAGGATTGATAACAATTTTAAAATACAATGCGCACTATGGATCTCAATAGACCCTATACGGTCTTCCATACGGGACGTATGCTAGCCCGTATGGGGGTGCCTGGGGGCCACACGGGCTGTCATACGGCCCGTATGCATCGGGGCGCGACGGCGCCGGCCCCTATGGTGTACAATCCCCACATTTACATACATTAACCCTAATCTCTTTCCAAACATTTCCACATGCCGTAGATCAACACATTCAAGCATACATTTGACAAGAAGATCAACAAATCCATTCAAATCAAACCCATTGAATCCCTAGGTTTTCTAAAACGGTGAAAATGAAGAATATCGACAAATCAATGCGCTATAGTGCATACCTAGGGGAGAATGAAGCCCAAAACTAAAGAGAAAGGATGTCTTGGCGAGGAGAAGTCTCGGGTCGACGCACCGGCGGGATGGGGCGGCTAGGAGATGATAAAAGAGGAAAGGGGTGAATGTGCCCCTTTTTAAAACGCCCAACCCCGGCTGTATACGGGCCCGTATACAGGCCATATATCAGCCCGTATATGGCCCAGGGGGTGTCATACGACCAGGGATGCGGGCCATATGACAGCCCGTATACCCCCCTGGGAGCTCCATACGGCCGTACGGTAGGCCGTATGTGCGCCCGTGTGGGCCTGGGTTTGGCTTATGCAGCCAATCCAGGACACCACCCAAGTCCTCCTCGCTTTCCCTAACAATAAGCACATAGTCTGGGACTATGAATGGATTAACAACCAGCATGAGGACACAACATAAAATGGAGATGGAATTCATACATCTCAATCATTTATTTCAACCATAAGATCTAACTACTGCAGAAAAATAAAAGATTGTATTAAAAAAGATGAAGAAACATTTCAAGAGCTTGGGTTGCCCCCAAGAAGCGCTTGTTTAACGTCACTAGCTTGACGTACCTGGATATTACCTTACGGGGGTTCTAATACCATGTAGTTCTCATTGGCTCCTCCTTTAAAGCATTGTCCAAATAAATGCAAACCCAAGTTGATATACATTGAGCAATCAGTTTAGTTCATACCTGGGCTTCCCTTGGAAGTATTGCGAGCCAAAGGTGCTGTGCTTACCCCTTTTTCCTTTACTTTTTTCCAGCATGCCGATGGAGTCTTAAACTTGTGCTTCCTTCGCTTGACTTGCACCATTTCCACCTTCGTTGCAGGGGAGTCTTCTTGGGCCTCCTCCGCGTGCTTCTCTTGTGTCCCCAAGTAAGGGTACAGTGGTTCTACCATGAGAAAGTCTTCGACGCATTCAGAACTAATTACATCCACCTCGTCAAGGCAATATGAAGTGTCGTCTTGTGCCATTGAATGTCGCATTGCATCGGGCAATTGAAAAACAACTTCTTGATCTCCCACCCTCAAAGCGAGCTTCCCTTGAGCATGATCTTCAAGGGCCTGAGCGGTGGCGAGAAAAGGTCGCCCAAGAATGATGGGCACGTCGACTTCATCATCAACATCTAGCAACACAAAATCGGTCGGGAAGACAAATTTGTTGATTTGAACAAGTACATCCTCGGCTATCCCTTTCGGCCTTTTCACCGATCGGTCGGCCAACTGTAATGTCATACCCGTGGGTTTGGGGTCTTCGAGGCCTAGTTTCATGTACAGCTTATAGGGCATTACGTTGATACTTGCCCCTGAATCTGCCAAAGCCTTCTTCGTTACCCCTTCTCCAATGGTGCATGGAACCACAAAACTACCCGGGTCTTTCAGTTTCTTTGGCATGGCCTGTTGAATAACTGCTGAACATTGGGCATTGAGTGTCACTGCACCCACATCTTCCAACTTCTTCTTGTTTGATAGGAGGTCTTTCATGAATTTTGCATACTTAGGCATTTGGGCCAAGACCTCCACCAAGGGCATACTAATGTGCAGTTGCTTTAACATACCCTTGAACTTCAATAGTTGAGCTTCTTCTTTGTCGTTTTTCAACCTCGTGGGGTAAGGAGCTTGAGGTTGATAAGGGGGTGTGGGTGGTGCATCCATAGTTTTCTTCTTCTCCACCCTTCTGTCATCGGATCCCGCCACAGGTTCGGACTCCTCAACTTCGATGGGGGTGGTTGTTTGAGGCTTTGTAACCGGGAGTTCCACCTCCTTACCACTTCTTAGAGAAATGGCCTTACATTGTTCACCACGAGGATTCTCTTCTGTGTTGCTCGGCAAACTGCCTTGTGGCCTCTCTGCGATTGACTTGGCCATTTGCCCCATTTGATTCTCCAAACTATGGACGGTAGCTTGCAAATTTCGGATGGCAGACTCAGTGTTCAGCATGAACTTCGCCATCACTTCTTCCAGATTGGGCTTCTTTTCTTGAGGCTTCGGGGGGGTGTTGAAACCAGGGAGGGTACTGTCCTACTTGTGGATTCCAGTAGGATAAGGCCGGATGGTTCCATTTAGGGGCATATGGTCGATATTGACCATCCGGTTGCCTTGGAGCATTCCCCATATATTGTACTTGCTCCACGGGAGTCACTTCCGTGCTTACTATTGAAGCTTCATGCCCTCCCCCACAAGTATTGCAATACATCACTGTGGCTGATCTTGAGCTACTTCCAGTTGTCAAGAGTTCAATCTTTCTAGTTAGAATATCAAGCTTTTCACCAAGAATCGGGTCAGAGATTATAGCTCCATCTATGGACCCCACCTTTTTCACTTGCTTGTCCCTTGTGGACCAATGGGCTTCGTTACCGGCCATATCTTCAAAGATTTGCTCGGCTTCCTCCGGGTACTTATTTCCCAAAGACCCACCGGCGGCGGCATCTAACAATTGTCGAGTCGAATTGTCTAGACCATTGTAAAATGTTCTCACCTTAGCACAAGGGTCTAGGCCATGTTGTGGGCAACGCCGTAGCAACTCCTTGTACCTTTCATAAGCTTCAAAGAAAGATTCGGTCGGCCCTTGCTTAAAAGATGAGATGTCCAACCTTAACTTTGCGGCCTTGCTTGGGGGAAAATAATGGCCCAAGAATTTATCCAACATTTCAGCCCAAGTGCGGATGGATCCCGGAGGTAGTGAAGTGAGCCACCTATAAGCGCTCTCCCTCAAGCTAAATGGAAAGAGTCTCAACCGGATCGCATCATCGGAAGCCCCATTGATTTTAAACATATTACAAATCTGAATGAATTTTGCCAAATGAGCATGGGGGTCTTCGTCGGGCCTCCCATCAAACTGGGTTGTATTCTGAACCATGCTCATTGTGCTCGGCTTGATTTCAAAATTGTTCATGTTGACATTGGGCGGGTGTACGCTGAATTCCTCCCCGGTATAATGAGATCGCTCATACTCGGCCAAGGTCCTTCTTCGCTCGGCCATGATTGGTATTTTCCTTACTTCCCCAACGACCTCGGGAGGAGTGAAATTCACTGATTCCGAAGAGGATCCCGGAAGGGTCTCTTCAATTTCCTTTAGTCTTTGATGTAGGGTTCTTTCAATCTCACTATCAACTTCAAGAACTCCTTTAGAATTCTTCCGGGTCATGCAATTTGTGCCTCGCAAGATATTTAGGAAATGAGGATTAGTGTCTTGAATCCAAAATGAAATGGCAAATGAAACAAAACCAAGAGAAAGAAATTAAAGAAATAAAAGAGCAGGAAATAAAACGACTAAAGTAGTAAACGCCTAGTTTTCCTAGTAATCTAATTCTCCCCGGCAGCGGCGCCAAAAACTTGATGCGATGAAACAGCAAGGGAACGGGTCGTATCAAGTAATAAGAGTGGACATAGAAGTCGGGTTGTCGATCCACAGGGAGAAAGAAGTACTAGTAATTACCAATTGTCTACTATCTAGTCAATCCGAGACGATGATTGGTCAAGCTAATTCTAAATTGAATAACGGAAACCTAGATTGGGGAATTGCATGCTTTTTGGAGTTAGATGCTCATAAAGAGGGGATGCCCGGGTAATTAGATCCCCCTTGGACTTCAATTATATAAATGCTCTTCTCTAATTTAATTACTCGATGGTTCTGTTGGCCAAGGGTTCCTATCGTTCTTTCACTCACTCTCTAATCCCGAGGTGAGCTACTAATCCTAGTGCCCTTACTGATGATGTTCTCGAACCTTATATCTTGGAAAGATTACGGGAATAATACACCTAAAGGGGTTGCTCTCCTAAGTACCCGGGTTCCCGGTGTACTCGTAATCCTTTCTATTGGAGATGGTCTACACACGGGGAGGCGTTCGCTTCTTCCCCCGTATGGACTACGAAGATCCCTCCGGGCTCTCGCAACGTAGAGGGATCGACTTACATTAAAACATCCAATAGACTCAACAATGAAATCAAGTAATTAAAGTAGAGAGGAAACATTGATTAGCACATGTCCAAGGGTTCACCAACTACCCAAGCATCTGCAAAATTAGCCCTCCATGAAAGGGGGGCAACAATCCACAATGAAGATATAAGAAAGCAAGAAATACATGATAAATGAGATTTGCGCAATCACCGTTGATAGCTTCTTGCTTTTCCTTCTTCGATCTTCCCTCTTCCTGCTCCTATGCCTTGAAGAAGATGAACCTCCAAGCCCTCTCCAAGGTGTCTCCCTTGCCCTAGCAGCCAAGCCCCCCTAAACCCCCTTTCCATTTGCCTTTTATACTCATAGGGTTTAGAGGGTGCGATTTACCAAGTTACCCCTCGGTCAGGCCTGCAGATCGCCCAATTTTAACGATGTACGGGCCCGTGATATCGGCCATAGTCACCAGATACGCGCCACCTCCATACGGGCCCGTATATGGGCGGTATATATATGCCCGTATACGGGCTACTGCTCAGGTTGCTTGTTGTACGGGCCGTATTCTGGACCGTATGTTCTCCAGGGTCTAGTATACGGCCGTATGTCAGCCCGTATACTAGCCCGTATGAGCCCTTATAACTTCTTCGGGGTCCCGGCTTCTACCAAAATGCTTTCTTTCCTCCGGGTCCTCTTATTTTGGCCTGTTGATAAAAATAAGCAAATCTTGAGTACCAGTGGGTAACAAATCCTTAAAATCTCATGCCAAGTCCACAAAAATATAGTATAGAATTATGCTTAAATGAACACTTATCAGTAGGCCCCAATCTGTCAAGTACCGGAGGTCCCCTTTGGTGCCCAGTCTTTCCCTGAAGTGTGTAGTTAACACTTCTGCTATGCCTCGGTCACCCTCAATGGTCCTTTCACCCACATGTATTTTGTGAATCCAGTTCCTATTCCGTCTTTCAGTAGTGATTGCATGGAAGAATCTGGAGTTTCGATCACCCTCTTTCAGCCAAGTGATTCTAGAGCATTGTCTCCAATAAGCTTCTTCCCTGGTGATGATGCCTTCATACTCCCTTGTCCGGGCCATTCGCTCCAACTCCTCCTCTTGTGTCAGCTCGTTCCTTTCCTCCTGAAGGTCAAGTCTTTCTAGAATCTTGAGGATGGATTCTTTCTGGGCCTTCTCCTCTCTTCTCCAGTATGCATTCCATTGTTGAAGTCTTTTCCTCATTAAGGTGAGCTTTTTGGAAACTGTGAATGTCGCTCTACTCGTGAAGTCCTCTTCACTCCACCATTCCCGTAGAAGCTCCCAAAAGCCTTCTTTGTTGGCCCATTCCCGGTTAAATCTGAAGGGGCCCCGAATGATGTCATGTCTTCCACATTCCAAGGCAATTGGAATATGGTCTGATTTGATACGCGGAAGCCAGTTTGCCATACCCTTGGGAACTCCACCGACCACTCCGATTATAGTAGGAATCTATCCAAGCGTATCATAGTCAGGTTTCGCCTGCCATCTGTCCATGTGTATTTCCTTCCTACTAATGGGGGGTCCCATAGTTGCAAATCTGTGATCAGCTTGTCAAGATCATGTCTCCCGGGAGCTCTTAATTTGTGCACCCCTGTTGCTATCCTCCGCCAATCTAGTACCATTAAAGGCACCTCCCACAATCCAAAGGCCATCCCAACTGGTTCGAATATCATGCAACTCCTCCCAAAAGACTTGCTTTCGTGCTCTGTCACATGGCCCGTAGACTGTGGTGCACATCCATCTCTTGAGATTGGAGGAATCTTCAAAGATCGCGGAGATGCTAAATACATCTGTATAGGAGTGAATGAGATTGAATCGATTACAATTCCATCCTATACAGCATCCCCCTCTCGAGCCCTCTGCTGCAAGTGTGATTCTTCCCTTGTATATTCCTCCCCCAATGCTCCGCCATGTTTGGTCATCAATGCCTGCCAATTTTGTTTCTTGAAGACAGAAGATATCCGGCTGTTGTGCTTTGAGGAAGTCTCGTACCAAGAAGCGTTTCTTCCGTTTGCCCAGTCCTCTCACGTTCCATGTAATAATCTTCATGAATTGTGTCATATCTTGCCCTTCCCCTATGTAGCCCTATTCAGGCTTGGATGCCCTTGCCCTACGAGAGCTTAGTTGCCCCCTGCAGCCCTGGTTACATTCTCAGCCTCCTTTTATCGCATATGTTGCACATATTCTTGAATATCCTCATCTCTCCCCATGTCCACCCCAATCAGTTTAGCCTTTGATGCTATATCATGTTCGGCCCAAGTGGAAAAAATGAGAGGAACATTAAATAAGGAAGAATCCGTACCTTCAATTTCATGGAGCTCCATCTTTCGCTTCCCTCGGTCTCGTGTAGATGCTTCGGGTTCATCCTCTGTTGTGGTTCTGATTTTCTTGGGTCTCCCTCTAGTCCTCGTAATAGGTTCTTGGTTGTTTAGTTCCTTCCCATTCTTGGTTGTTCCAGTTGTCTCTTTAATTCTTTTTTTGTTTGTCGTCTCGTTGCACACCTTCTTGAGCTCCATATCTTTCCTTTCTTCTCTTTCCCGGTCCGGGTTTGCTAAGAGATTTTTTAGCTCCGAAAAACCTTGTTGCAGTATCTCCATTAATTGTGTTGCCTGCGGACCCATAAAATGTGCTCCTTGTGTTGGATGAATATTAGGATTGTTGTAAAGTGGCAAGGATGGTAAGATGTGGGGTATGGGTTGGGCCATAGAGGAGCTGGAGTCATTTTCAATTTGATAGGCCATTTGTGTTCCTGGGCCTTCAGGTGAAATTGTTAACTGATTTCCACTATCTGTGTAACCCTGATGGGCCATTTGTGTTTCTGGGCCTCCAAATGAAAGTGTTAATTGTTTTTCATTAGAAGTGCCACTAGTGTTACAAAGTATTAGGGCCTTTGATGGCTGTTGGGCCTCCCCAGATAATCCCATCTCTCCACCCTTCATGCCTCGAGATTGTGTTCCAATCCCATCCACCATTATCACACTTTGAGATGTGGCTGATGGTATGCATTGAGAATGATGAGTGCCACCCATCCCATCTCTGCCTTGAGATTGGGTTTCCTCAACCCTTCTAGTGCCTTGGGATTGATCCATCACATCTTTTCTCCCATCTTTGTCAATACATTTGCCTCGAGATTGAACAACATCTACTCCTCTTTCTTTGCATTCCAAATCCCTGCTGTCACGAGGTAGACTTTCTCCATCTCTATAACGTTTGCCTCGAGATTTGTCTGAGGTGACCTTTGCATGGCACTGTTCATCCTCCAACAAATGAGTAAGCTTAAACGCGGTTCCCGACCGCATAATGCATACCACCGCTAGCTTCCTCCTTCGATGGCAGAGAAGCCATGGTACGGCTGTTATCCTCCTTGGGCCGGCGCTGCTTAGTTGCAGCGGCAGCCGGAGCCTTGTTGCTACCCGTTGGATGGTGCTGTGTGCCCTCTTGATCATGATGTGGACCTGCAGCTCCGGTCCTGGCTGGTGCAGCTCCGGTTCTTCGTTCACCACCGCCAGAGGCCACACCCTTGCCTTTTTCCATCCTCCTGGCTTCCAGCTCGGCAGCTGTCCTTTCCACCTCAGCCTGGTTCTTCTTTTCCGGCTGTCCTTCGTGAGACCACGGTAGTGGTGGTTCGCCCCGTTCAAGCTCCACCTTGATCTCGTGCTTCCGGGTTCCAATATCACACAAAATGTCACATGGAAGCTGCCGGCCTTGTCGGACCCGGACTGCCGCTCATGTATCATCGGCATAGTACTTCCCTCTCCGATCGAGATACTCCAAGTCTCCAACCGGTTTTAGGATGCGAGCCGCCGTATCTCTATTCCAACAAAAACCGGGAGCTGTTGAATAACCAGCCACCTAACCTCACCATCAGGCCTTCCTAGGTTCCAGAGATCCGCCGTCAATGGCTCGAATGTTAGAGAGAAGGTTGGCAACACCATTTCTTCACCCCGTTCAAGAGCACGGGCCTCAGCGTCCCCCCTGCAATGAATAACATACCGGCCATCTCGCAGAGGCTTAGTTGCCCACTGCCAAGAGCCATCAACAGCCACCTGCAAAGCCACCGTGATTTTCTTTTCATCGACCCACCCTCCACGGACGGCTGTCACCGATGCTATAGTGAATGGCTTCATCTCCTCCTTCCCCTGCACCATCAATTCATCAAGGGCCAACGAGATATGGTGTTTGTCCCGTCCCTCCACCGTCGTTCTCCCCATCTTCTCATTCTTACCAGCATCCCTATCCATCTGAGCCGTCTCCCTCCGTGGAGGTCCCACTGGGTGGTTCTTCCGGCCATCTCCGTCCTTCCTCGGGGCCGCCTCCTTTCCTCTCCTTCTGGTGCCAGCCGTCCCCTGCGAGGATCGCCATGAAGATGTTCTTCCATCCCGACCCACAGTAGCAGGGTTGTTCCGATAGTCCCTACCCTTGTGGCCAACCCCACCTCATACCCGGCACGTCATTAGTCTCCGACACTCCCATGCCATGTGCCCAGGCCGGAGGCATTGGCCGCAGACCTCCACATCTCCCATTGGCGTCTTCAGAAGTGGTGGTGATCGCCTTATCTGGTCAGTAGTGGGCGGTGCCCGTTGAGGTTGTTGTAACTGTGGAGACGCCTTCCTTTTTCTTTTGAAGTGAACATCCTCCCAACCTCTTTCCTCTGGGGACGATTCATGCCCTCGTTTAGGTGATGCAGTGAGAGCTGTGGTGCTGTCATCCTTGCCGGAGAGCGCATCTGCATACGTGACTCCTTCCCGGCGAGGACTTAAGGAATCTCTCCTGCCGCTCCCCACATGCTGCCAAATCCATGCCATGAGTGTTGTTTCCTGGTCTCCCGCCGTTAGGCTCGTTTCGCCGCCGCTGGGTCGCCACCCGCCGAGAATCGCGCCGCCCGACTCCTCTCTCTCGTTAATGCACTTCATGTGTACCACATTTAGACAAAGCAAAAAAAGCAATTTATTTTTATAAAACAATATCACCTCATGAGTCTCTTCCATTTAAAAGGGTTTAATATATGTATATATCGGAAATTATGACACTATAAGTGTGGGAAAAAGTTGAATTAAGTAGGTTGATTTGGGAAAATCTGTTTGAATTTTTAGATTTATAAACGTGAATAATGAATTATATATAATTTTATTATTGAATTTCAAATCAAATCAAAACTCAATTAAGTTCATTGAAGTGATGTTGATTTGGGGTCCCAACCCAACCAACAATTATTTTGGTTTCTGACAAGAACATGCATCATTTTCCTTTTGAAGACAAATGGAGGCAATAGAAGCATTCCAAATTAGTTGAAGTTTGACTTTTGCTAGAAATGTGGATTTTTTTAATTTTTTTTCATACATATATATATATTTCATTTTCTACATTTACTTTAGAGAAGTATCACCGAATCAGTCAAATTAGACATATCAAGTTAGACATATCATGTGAAGTGAGGGAGCAGGAATACGGCAACGATGTTGATAAGAACCAATACCTTTAATTTCAATTCACATTAAATGTTTCTATTTATTTATTAATATTTATTAAAAAAAAACAATCCACAATGAAGTAAAATATTAGAAATAAAGTGTTTCAAAGAATAAAAAAAAATTAAAAATAATGATAGATGGATTGTTACTTTTATTTTGGTTTATGATGTATTTTCATGTTTATATCTTGAAACCACTACCAATACCACTTCTCATCATATATATATATATATATATATATATATATATATATATATATATTAGTCGTGATAGGGTGAGGTCGGCCGGATCACTGTATAGATCCGACTGTCCCCCATTTGGGTACTTTGAGAGTGTTTCAAGGATTTTTAACTGTACGGATGGAAAGATCATCGAAAAATAAGCTAGCATGTCCATTTTCATACAATTTGGTGACCGTTTGGTCCTCCCACTTAACGATTCTTATTTTATAGAAATTTTAACGGTTCAGAATTTCAACCGTTAAGTGGGAAGACCAAACGATCACCAAATTGTATGAAAACCAAACGGTCACCAAATTGTATGAAAATGGACATAGTAGCTTATTTTTTGATGATCTTTCCATTCGTACGGTTGGAAATCCTTGAAACACTCTCCAAGTGTCCAAATGGGAGGCGACCAGATTTGCACAGTGATCCGGCCAATCTTACCGTATTATGAATATATATATATATAAGGAGTGTTACTGTGTGGCTTGTCGGATCACTGTGTAAATCCGACTGCCACCCATTTCGGCCCTTGAAGCATGTTTGAAGGATTTCCAACTTTACAGATAGGAAGATTATCGAAAAATAAGCTAGCATGTCCATTTTCATATCATTTGGTGATCGTTTCGTCCTCCCACTTAATAGTTGAAATTTTGAACCGTTAAATATGGGTCAGGATCATGGGACACACTATTTTGACACCAGCTTTGGCCTCTTGGATGTGTGAGTTGCATTAAACCAAGATACTGTTAGGAAGTCAATGTCGCAGATTGTTTTCTTGAAAACACGTCTTTTGTCATGAAAGCATCTCCTATTACGCTCCATCCCCACTGTCCACTTAATGGCGAGAGATAACAGGTTCCATCCCATCTGGGCATTACTGGGTAAGAGATTGGGGATGGCAGATCGGCCCCACAAATCTTGTATTTGTATAGTGGGGGAAGGGTTCTTAACTGATACAACTGTGTGAAGTGGTTGCCATATACTTTTTGAATATATATGGACATTGTAGGAGTAGGTGTTGTACCGTTTCCTCATGTTCCTCACACAGGTAGCAGGCGGACCTAGTACCATTCCAGCCACGTTTCCTTAGATTGTCTGGGGTGAGGATTTTGTTATCCAACACCAGCTAGAAGAACGCCTTGATCTTGTTGGGGCATGGTAGTTTGCAGAAGTTCTTCCCAATTTCTGACCCGAGTCCCCCGTCTATCAAGAATCTATAGTAAGATTGGACTGTGAAGTTTCTTTGTGGTGTTAGTTTCCAGCTTTTTTTGTTTTGTTCTGTTCCCTGAGTTTCATATAATCTCTTGTTAAGCTGTTCCATTTCTCTTGTTCCTTCCTCAGTGAGTGGGCACTCTAAAAGTATAGATTCCCCTTGGGCCAGAGGCCTTAGTGATTCCTGAATTGTGTGCTCTTTCTTTCGGGCCATAGCATATAAACAAGGGAGTGTTTTGTGGTGCCTGTCTATCCAACCAATTGTAAGGCCATAGAAAAACTGTTTTCCCCCTTCCCACCTCGACGATCATATTATGTAATAATGCTTCATGTTGCTATGTGATCCCCTTCCAGAAGAATGATGTGCGTGGAGGTGCCGGGATATGGGGATCGAACTCATGGTCTCTAAAGTACTGATTTTTTAGAATCTTCGCTCAGAGACCCGCTCATCCTGTGAGTAGTCACCACCACCATTTCCCTAGCATTGCTGTGTTAAAATAGCGAAGATTGATAAGACCCCATCCGCTTATTTCCTTGGGTCTGCATAATCTATCCAGCTCACCAGACTATAGGCCTTCTTATCCTCTTCAAATCCTCTCCAAAGGAAATTTCTCCTGATTTGATCGATCTGGTGGATGGTCCACTCCGGTAGGTGGTAGATGGAAAACCAGTAGTTCGGGATTGCTGTTAGTACTGCGTTGAGCAATATAATACGTCCCCCCTAAAGCTAGTATTTTCCTTCTCCATGATGTTAACCGATTCTTGATTTTGTTGATGATTGACCTCCAGTCCTCCTTTTTTGGTTTGGAACCCGAAATAGGTAAACCTAGGTATCTGATAGGTAAGCAGCCAATCTTGCATCCCATCATCTGCTCTAGATCCTGGGGTGTGTATGAGGTTGTATTAACGGGAATGGCGACACTCTTGCGGTAGTTGATTCTGAGTCCGTTAGGCCTTCATAGAGGAAGAAGATCATCTTTAGAACTCTAAAATCTTCCATTTCCTTGGAGCACAGTACAAGTAGGTCGTCTGCATATCGGAGGGTGGAGATTTCCTCCTCTTCTGAGTCGCCATAGCGAATGCACCTATATAAATTTGCTCTTGTGGCATTTGTTATCATCGAACTGAATACATTGGTGACTAGTACGAATAATAGGGGGGATAATGGGCCCCCCTGTCTCCAGCCTCTCTGATGGCGTACATAGCCAGTCGGTAACTAGTACGAATAATAGGAGGGATAAAATGTAATCTTTTGTTTTCTTTTCTAAACCCTCACTATATTGAAAAATATTATTATAAAATTAGTTTTAAATAATTATTAAAAGTTAATCACATATATTGAATTGATTATTAAAAGGGGTGTTAGTGAGGCAAGGGATTGGGCAAAGACTGTCTATGATAAGACCCTGGTTGGTAGTCGTATCGAGAGCACCTTTCTAGTAGGTGTGAGCTCCTAGAAGAATTCAAGAAGGAGGCTAGGGATGAGAGGAAAGGTCAGAAGAGCCCAGTAGTTCCTTGATAATTTAATGATTGTTTCCTTACAGCAAAACCCTAAATATATAAAGAGAAGCAACAATGGTGATTTCGTGGTCTCAAAGCTTCTAAACACCTACTGACCATGTCATACACCTTTATTCTAATAAGACAAAACGAAATAGCTACGAATAAGGCTAGTGCTCATTTTGTAAACCCTATCATCCAATCAAGTAATCGTGCACCCATGCATGCTGCCTTGTGATACGCTACACGTCTGTGATTTGATTGGTGCTTTCATGTCTTCTTCCTTCTTTTCCCTGCCTTGTTTCTCTGCAACAACTCTGGTGACTCCAGTGGCCGGAGTTGGGGTCATATTATTGCCCACTCCTTGAAGACCAACCTTGTCCTCCAGAGGTTGAAGTGTAGGGATCTACAAACTCCAGGAACTTATAAAGCTTGCACAACCAAGGGTCCTCTCCATGCCCGATGCCGGCCCTGACCGTGAGTGCCTCAACAATGAGCAAAGCTGAGACAGAGATGCCCGTCTCAACTTGACCAAAAGGAGCGGTGCCATTGCCATCGATATTGTAGGCATCCGAAAGAGGAAGTTGCATGGGAGTGTTTGAGAGTCTCTTAGGATCGTTGATCATCTCAAGGACTTCTCGGTGTGTGGGATCCTTGCACCAGTCAAGGTAGGTGGACCTCTCGACCCTATTGTTACCCTCGAACATATAAATGGGGACGAAGTAAATTATACCAAGTTTGTATTGTAGCTTCTGGAGACGAGAAGACTCACTAAGGGTGAAAAGGAGTAAAGCATGCATGCGTGTCTGTCTATCCTTAGAGATACCAGCTTCAAAGCCACTTACTGTTGAGCAAATGATAAGAACAACACAGTTAGCATGAAGCGTTCCAGAAGTCATGCTGGAAGTAAAGTAGAACAACACTTGGCCCAAGTACAATGCCTTCAACGAAGCAGAAGACGAAGCCTGAGAAATCTTTTCCATCAAGTGAGACACCTTATGATTACTATTGCAAACTTCATCATCAATGCATATGGTCGTCACTCTTATAAATATAGCAAAGGTGAATGATTTGGGATGAATGCAGGACCTCTACATGTCCAAAAACAGCTGAAGAGATTCCCTGTAGAAGCCATGGCTTGCAAAACCACAAGTCATTGTTGAAAAGGATACAATGCTCTTATAGCCGGGGCAATTCATCAAACACTTCCCCTGTATCCTCAATCATCTGTTAGAAGCCCATGTAGTTGGGCCTTTTTATGGGTTTAAAAACATTCATATATAATGAAACATCTTTAGTCCCACATCGGATATTCATAAACTTTACATCCTCCTTTTATATGTTCCACTCTAGTAACTTGTAAATTTCATTAGTGGACATGCTCTCTTACGCGCGTGCGCAGGGGGGTTGCAAATCCGGGTTGGATTGGGTTCATTTGGCTTAGAATTTCCATGCACTAGTTTGTTCGTTCATCTTGCGCATTACATGGTTTTGTTTTATTTACCTTTTATTATTCGTGATTGTAGGGCTCTTACCTATTCAAACGATCCTCTTCCCAAACGGTCATTGCTTTTCTCGCAACAGACAACAGTCATCATATGAATTGATGCTTCTCTTCACAAACAATTGTGACCCTTTGGATTTCATGCTATAAAAAGAACCCTTGCTCTTCCTTTCAGACTACACAAATTTTGTTTTCCTTCCTCCTTTTTCTTCCTCCTGCATCCTCCTCTTCATACTTTCTTTCTCTATCGGAACAAATCAAAGAGCGCTCATTGTTCTCAATACGGGTACACGAATCTGTGGACGAAGATTGTTGTATCCTGGGAGAACATCGCCACTATCATCCTGCTGCATCGAGATAAACACTTAGAGAAGGCGAAATTGTTCTTAAGGTCAGTGCAACCTGCACGCCTCAATCACCCTATTCATAGCACTTCCTCCATCAACCACTTCCAACATCTTCTTCACTCTCACCCGAACTCTCAACAATATGTTATTTGTGACAACATCAAACTCCATCATGCCCTCAGATAACCTAGTTACCGCATTTGCTACAACAAGAGCCTTGCAGTTTGCAGCTGCATGTTCTTGGAGAGCAGAGGCTCGAGCTTTGAAGATGGAAACATTCTTGGGCATCACATCTTTCCTTTCCATCCCCTCCACCCTTAGGAAACCACCATCCATAACAACTACATTAACTCCAGTGCAAGCCTCAACCACATTAGTAGTGGTAACAACTCCTTTGAGTAGAGTGATGGCGACATCAACCAATTCTATCTTAACCCCATTTAAAGACTTTGCAGTAGGGGGATGTCACCCATCTGCAGAAGAACAGGTTGGTTGGGACCAAAGCTTACTTCTCCGGTAATCATTGGTATAAGTATATTTCCAATTTGTCCTGCGACACCAGTAACGAGAACTCGAATGGGATCCTTGGTCATCGCTGGGGAAAAAGAGAGGATCCGAGGCGATGGAATCCAGAAGCGAAGGCAAAGACCGTGAGAATGACGACAAGAGAGAGCAAACTAGATCTTTCTTTTGGTTCGGGTTCGGATCTGGTGGTGGACTCGACTTAACGGATCTGGATTCGTCATCTTGGCGGGTGTGGAGCTCCGCATCTACCAAGTAATTAATGGAATAGTGGATTCAGATCTCTCGACCCACGGCCCAGCGAGACGCACATCCACTTTGACCATCTTAGCCATCAGTGGTGGTGGTTTGGAAGGCTAAAGGTTAGCTACCAACTCCTTCAAGATCTGGTCACGATAATGAATGCCCACGATTGATTCGTGGAAAACCCTAGGATAGAGCACGTCTGCTTCCGGCTCCTCGGTGCCGTCTCCACCGCTGCTGCTAGCCAACTGATCTTTCTGCCGCCATCATTGGTGTTGTTGCGCATGACTGGGCGATGTCCGTCCCACGCTGGTTTCCTCCGAGCCGCCTGGTTTCATCTGGGTCGTAGTCTCGCTCGAAGCCCGAGGCTCAATGAGGTCTTGATCCCACTCATCAGGAGGTGGGTTTGGAGGACAGTGGTTATGGGGGGATGAAAAGGAGGGAAGACTGTAGGTTTGGAGAGAGAAAGGTGATGGAAGAGAAACAAGATATGGGGTTTGCTGGAATGGTTTGACTAGTTGTAAACGTGGGCATGTCTGAGAGGACTGCTGTGGTGGTGGTGGAATATAGATTGGAGGAGATAGTGGGGTATCGTGATGAATTGGTTCTGGTGGGCAGGTATAAACTGGAGGTTTGGAAAGCATGTGAGTGGTTTTGGGAGGGGCTGAGAGTGTGGTGGGTGGAGTTGATGAAAGAATGGCTGGTGGTATAGTGGGTGGGTGGAGAGCTGAGTGTTGCCCTTAGGTGGAGGGCTGGGAGCTTTGGGAGCATTGGGATAGTAGGGGAGTGAGGAAGACAGTGGGCTTCGGAGGTCCGCCGAGGGAGCTGTGGTTGATGGCGCGCAGGTGCACGCCAACTCAAAGGTTTCCCGCTTGGTATCCGACATCGTCCAGTAGCGCAACTCTCATCGGATATCCGGTCGCAACCCGGTGATAAAGAAGATGATGAGTAAAGCTGTAAAGGTTCGGAGATCCTAGTGACCCCTGCATCAGATCTTCAAATTCTGCTTGAAGATCGGCTACCGAGGACGTCTACGTCAACATCGAGATGAAGTGCATGGTTGCCCAACGATGTTGTTTTGTCAAACTCCGCAAATACTCTTGTTCTTCGAGTGGTGAGTTGAAGGGGCTGGTAGCTGCGTCGAACTCCACCATAGTGTGAAGCTCCTCTCAATGAAAGCACCAGTGATAAGACCTTGGTTGGCGGTCATATCGAGAGCACCTTTCGAGCAGGTGTGAGCTCCTAGAAGAATGTAAGGAGGCTAGGGATGAAAGGAAAGCTCAGAAGAGCCTAGTTCATTGGTTCCTTGATAATTCATTGATTGTTTCCCTACAACAAAACTCTAAAATATATAAAGAGAAGCAACAATGGTGATTTCGTTGTCTCCAAGCTTCTAACAACCTACTGACCATGTCATACACCTTCATTCTAATAAGACAGAACAAAATAGCTACGAATAAGGCTAGTGCTCATTATGTGCACCTGTCATCCAATCAAGTAATCACGCACCCATGCATGCTGCCTCGTGATACGTTGTGTTTTTATTGGTGCTTTCATTTCTTCTCCCCACTGTTCCTACCTTGTTTCTCTGCAAAAACTCTGGTGACTCTGGTGGTCGGAGTTGGGGTCGTATTAGTCTCCCCCACCTCACTTTGAAAACCTCCTTCAAGAGCGGCTCAAGGGTAAAGCCGGTGAAGCGACCGCTTTAGGCCCGCAAATTTTAAGGGGATCATATTTACTTTTTATCCTATAAGATTTTTTATTTTTTGTGAAATCTTATTATCATAACTATAATAATAGATTATTATAATAAATTGATATTTAAAAATTTTAATTTTAATTTTAATATTTATTGGAGGCCTCGAACAAAGTTTAAACCTTAAAATTTGTTAAAAACTTATCATTGGAGTTATAATAATTATTTGTATGATAAATTAATATTTAAAAATTTTAATTTAATATCTAATTGAGGCCTCTTACTACATTTGAACTTGAAATTTTTTAAAATTTTATCATTCTAATAATAATTATTATTTGTTATAATACATGCATATTTAAATTTTTAATTTTAATATTTAATCAATTATATATCTTTTATCAACTAAATTTTTAAAATAAAAGATAATAAACTAAAGTTTTAACTAAAACTAATCCCAAGAATTATTAATTACTTGGTAAATTGGTAAGTAAGGATCTTTTTCTCTATTATAAATCAAGGTAATAATTAACTATTCATTGGTAGGGGTGTAGTGTAATAGTATTTTGGGTGTGTGTGTTCTAGGTGGAGAATAGTATCAAATAGTGCTAGGGACTAATAGGGAATTTGCCCTAAATCAAGATTGTTTTAATTTTTTTTTTTATATATCTTTACTCTTTTCAATCTTTGCTTTTGAGTTCTTGTTTGCAATACGTTAATAGGTTCTATTGTTTTAACCTTATTTTGTTATTTTAATTTGGGTTATTTTTTTTACCCACCTGAACAATGTTGCTTTTTCGATTAGGCACCTTAACGATTTTAAGTCTATCAAAAAGCCTTAACTTTTTTTAAGTTTCATAAAGGCACCTCTGTCAATTTCTGTAAGACGGTCGTGAGGTTAAGTCACTAATTTTTTTATTAATTAAAAGAAAAATTGATTAGTTAATTAACTTTTTTGTTAACTAAATTTTTTCACTCACGTCAATTTCAGTTGTACATCTTCCAATTGCTTCATCCTCCCTCGTCCGATCGACTCCAACGAGTCGAGAACTACTCCGATGCCCAAGAATACCTCGATCCCACCTTCCCCTCAGATCTTCTCTCGGTCGGCGATCCCTCCTGCTCCAACGCCATCCTCTCCTACTCCTACACCCACTCCTTCAGCAACCCTTCAGTCTTCGCCAGCTTCTCCCCTTGCCCCTCCTCCTGGACCTTCGCAGTCCTTGATCTCGCCATCTCCTACTCTGGCAAGCAGTATGACCACATCACCGCTGTATGGATCGGCGGGGCCGAGGTCCTCCACACTAGCACCGCCAAGCCCATTCCCTCCAGCATCTTTTGAATAGTCGACCAGGACATCACCTGCTACGAGCCAAGCAGGTCCATCCCCACACAAAGACTCATTGAACATCAGGCCTGACTTGGAGGAACTCAAACTGAGGAGCTCAAGTGTTCACATATGAAGAGTTGGAGAAGGGCACAGGGAGGTTCAAAAAGGAACCACTGGTAAGGAAAGGCAGCTTCTCTTCTATCTTCAAAGGCGTGTTGAAGGATGAGACAATGGTTGCAGTCAAGAGAGCGATAATGGCGTCGAGAGTGAGGAGGAACTCCAAAACGAGCCGATTTTTTCAGAATTTCCCCAAACCGGAAAGCTCCAGTTGGGTGCGTTAATCCAAAAAACATAACTTAAACATACATAATCCGCATATACTTTATTACATCTCCCAAGATCATATCAAAAGTTTAGGAGTTTAGGAGTTTAGGACACCATATACATTATTACAACCTTTTAGACATGTGCAAATACTAAACACATAAACTTAAATTTCTTGAAAGCGGCCTAAGCGCCCCATTACGCCGCTCTCCTCCTTAGACTTCTAGCTCACCCGGGTGGGAATCAAAGAAATAAAGGGGTGAGTCAAATAGCCCAAGTAAGGTAAACATGAACTGTAAGAGTAAAACATGAACCGCTGTGAAAGTAGAGTCATTGAAATAACAAAGTCATGGAGGTACTAAACATCAAACATAAGCATCAAACAGGTGAAAAGATATCATGAATAGTCTGGATGCCATAAAAATTGTCAAGGCTAACCTCCCGGACTTCATTCTTACTTTTCATAAATGTGTCAGGGCTAACCGCCATGACACCATACTTGTTATCCACTGGGTCTACCACCTGCGGATACGCTTTTACCTAACGATTGGGAGGTCAGATAATTCGCCCACTCGTCAACATAACATTTATCCGCACTTAAAAAGCGTAAATAAAGCATTGAATCCCAAAGAAAAATAAAGGATCGCAAATATTCCTTGCTCATGCGAGGTAAAATATAGCCATGTAGCACATATAAAAGAATTCAACCATGGAAAAGCTTCCAAGTTAACCCATGTAAATCAAAATAATCGCAAGAAAATGGTTAATCCTTTACCCACAAAAAAAGTGGATCCCTTTACCTTAGCTCGCCCTTTGTCTTGTCTTGTTTATCATTAACACCCTTGTGGATTTTCTACGGCCATAATAAAAGTGAGGTACTATTGTCGCTTCAAATCTTTTTATTCTCTCTCGTATAGTTTTAAAAGATGATTGTACTTCAAGCCTACTACGGTAGTCTTTTTATCAATTTCATATAAAATTGATTTTAAGCCTAAACTTCACGAAAATTTACCGGTATGTACTTATAACCATTAAGTACCATTCCATGTTTGGATCTTGTGAATATGAATAGATCTAAGTGGTCAAAAAAACATATTCAATAGCAGGTTTTGTAAAAACTGCAGCAGTCATGGTAAAAGTCCAACACAAGTATGAGGAAATGTCCAAACATTCTGAAATTTTTGTATGTGGTAGATAACATCTTTCACTAAACCTTTCTTATTTGTATCCAGTTCCAAAGATCACTGGATGGTCCCCAGAAATATGGTGACACGACCAGTTTCTAGCAGAAGAACAGATCCAGCAGGCTCTTTTTGTAAAAATCATTAAAAACTGTATTTTTCATGAAAGTTTCTGAAATTTTGTAGGCATAAAGGAAACATCCAGATATACAACCTTTGTTCACAAAGTTTTTGAAAAATAATTCGTCTATTACTCCAGAAAGAGATGACAATATCTTGTTTCCAAGTAGCAAACTTGCACTAAAAATGGACCAGCAGTCCCTCTTTAGAAAATCATTAAAAACTGGATTTTTCATGAAAAAATTCTGAAAATTTGCAGGCAATGAAGGAGACATCATGATCTACAACCTTTGTATATAAAGTTTTGGAAAAGAATTCGTCTACTGCTCCATAAAAGAGAAAGACAGTAGGAATAACGATTGATTGTTAAAACACATTTACGTTCTCTATGGAGATTAAAAACCTTTGTAAAACTCTTCATAACATTGGAAAACTCATTCATATGGATGGTTATGTGTGTAAGAGATGAAAAACCATTGTAAAACTCTTCATAACTCATTCTTATGGATGGTTATGGATGGTTATATGTGTAAGTATCAAAGAAAGTTTGGTAAAAGGAAAACTTAATACTTGAAGACTAGTCTTGATCTTTGAAGACTCTTGAACTCTTGATTTCTGCAGGGCTTCACCAATGGAACTTGGAGGATGAAGAAGAAATAGAGAGCAAGAGAGCAAGAGAGAAGAGAAGAGCTTGCTACATTGGAGAAGATGTGTCTATTTATAGAGAATGAGAGGCATGGATATGTCAATCCTTTTGAGAAGGGATGAGGGCAAATTTATAAATTTCACATGAGCATGGAACTTCTTGGAAACATGTGATCTGGCGGTTAAGAGAGATTTTTTGACATTTTGCAATTTAACCCCTATAACATCCCAAATTGACATTTTGCAATTTAACCCCTATACTTCAATTAAATCCCAAACCTCCTTTCTCTTCATTAAATATATAATTAGTCATTCTTCTTTTCTTTTCTTCATCTTGTTCAATCTATCATTCCACTTAGTGATTTATTGAAGTCGAAAAAAAATCAGGGTATTATACCTTCTCTCGAGGCGAAACCATATGCACCTTCTCAACTTGCTAGGGTATTGCGCAGAAAGAGGAGAGAGGCTGTTGGTGTAACAGTTCTATGATTTGGCGCATGGATCTCTATACCAGTATCTCCATGGGAAGGAGTGTGCGAGGAAGCTGCATGGATCTTTATACCAACTTCTCTCTCTCTCTCTCTCTCTCTCTCTCTTTCTCTCTCTCTCTTTCTTTTAACGCTCATGCTAATGTTATGATGCTGTGTGCGAGTGTGAAAAATGTGGAACGAGCTCGAAAAAGATAACAAGGAGTTCTTCGAAGAACAAATATGTGCGAGCGAGAGGCTGGCAGACGATGGAGTCACTACAAAGTATACAGGCCGAGTCCAGCACCACTTCTGACTGAATAAGGCTAGTGGCATGAGCTCTTGGTTTCCAGTTTCCACTTTGAGCAGTGAAGCACATAAGCAGCGTGATTGCCTCTATTTATAAGCAGCAGTGTTCTTTGTTTATTGGCATGCATTTTTAGACCACGTGTTGTTTTGCATGGTTTGTGAGTAAGACTCTGTTTACATATTAATCAACGGAAGCTGCATGGAATTGTTGCTTCCCAGGAGTACTAAGACCTCATGTATATTTCAAATCATAGATTAAGTTCTATGATTTGGTGCATTGGACCAGATGATTCCCAGTCCCTGGGTTTAAGTTTCCCATTCCTTAAGTTCAAAGAGGAGAGATTAAGTTCTATGATTTGGCACATGGATCTCTACACCATCATCTCCATGGGAAGGATCCAGTGCTGAAGGAGAGGTTGGACTGGGTTAGGAGAGTCACCATTGTCGTGCAAGCATGCAGCAGGGGGGATCGAGTACTTGCTCAGCTACACGTGCCCGCCGGTGATCCACCTGGACATCAAGTCATCAAACATGCATGAAGCAAACAACCAATGCTTGCCATGAATGATGTGTGCTAAATGGAGATGAAATCATAGATATTATCAGCGAAAAAGCACAAATAATGAGCAGAAAGTTAATTACTTGCATAGCACAATCCATTGATAATGGTTTTATGCAACTTATCAAGATGTGGAGGTATCCAAACATGCATGTCTTGAAATTTTGCCAAATGTTTCCACACAATTGGCATCAATTCAATCCCGTGTCCAACCTCTGTTTCCCCCATGATCTTGCACTAGGTTTGTGTCGTTGATGTATGTCTAGATTGATGCTATGCACCTGCTCTTTGGATTCGAAGATGGCTTGGTTGGCGGTGAAGTGAGAGACAGCGGAGGAGTCGTTGACCTCCAAGATGTTTTTCGCCGGTTCACCTTCGAGAGCATAAGCAAGATCTAGTTCGGGCTTGATCCAGGATGTTTCGAGTTGTCTTTTCTGACGAAGAAGTTCTCTACAGCATTTGACCTCGCGTCGAGACTATCAGCGTGGCGTGAGACGACGACATGCACAGTGACGTGGAAGCTGAAGCGGCTGTTCAACTAGGGGTCCGAGAGGGAGCTTCGCAGCGCCATCCGGCTGGTTAACGTCTTGGCGGAAGAGGTCATAAGACAGAGAAGGAAGCTTGGGTTCATAGAGAACAATGACCTCCTGTCCAAATTCATGGTCTCGGTCAACGACGACAAGTACCTGCGAGACATAGTCATCAGCTTCTTATTCGCCGAGCGTGACAGGTGGATTCATCAAAGTGGCAAAGAGAAGGCAGAGGACACATGGATTCATTAAACAAACGGCCGTCTCACAAATATTGATGGAAGTGCCTTTTTGAAACTTACAAAAAGTTGAGGCTTTTTGACAGACTTAAAAAAGTTGAGGTACTAAATCGAAAAAGCAACATTGTTTAGGTGGGTAAAAAAAAATTAACCCTTTTAATTTATATTTTATAAATCTATTTTGCTTAATTAATAAATTTTTCACAAATTTTTTTTCTCTTTTTATAAAAGAACCTATTATCTTTCTATTGTTTAAATTTTTGTTTGTTTAGATTTTTTTTAGTGGTTATAGAGTTACTTCCCCATAAAAACCCATTATTATATAAAATAATTAAAAAATATCTCATATTAGTGTTTATTAAAAAATTAATAAATTTTAATTAATATTAAATAATCAAAAGCCCCATTTTAAAATTTTGCTTTAGGCCTCCAACTCTCTTGAGTCGCCCATGCCCTCGTTGATACTCACTCAGCTGGGATTATTAAAAGAAGAATTCCCCCATATTTTTCTAATTATATAGAACTAAAAGTCTAAAAGGATAGAAAAATTAATTTATAAATAAGGTTTTAATTTTGAGGCAAATTGAACCGAGCTAGAGTTTTCAAAATTATAATTGAGCTCTTAATTTTGAGTTAAATCTAGAATAGCTCGAGCAAGTTTATTCAAACTAATTTTATGCTCATGTTGAGCTCAAGCTCAAGCTAGGCCCAACTTGATCAAGCTCTGCCCATTTACAACCCTAATGATAATAAGAATCTAAAACTTAATAAACAACTTCAACTTTTATCATAAAAACCATAAAGTAATATAACAACAACAACAACTAAGTCTTAATCTCATACTGGATGGGGTCAGCTATATGGATTCTCTGTCTCCATGTTACTCTCCAAAAAAATAAATAGATAAATAATAATAATAATAATAATAATAATAATAATAATAATAATAATAATAATAATAATAATAAATACATAAAAAATAAAGATAAAAATGATACATAAATAATAAAGAATAATAAATAAATAATTCCATGAGGGCTTGACATGTTAAAGTAGAAAAGTATCCTCCAAACAAAGCTAATGAAATAAGAGATTTTTAACCGACTTATCCATACTCCCATACTAGATGGGGTCGGCTAGATGGATTCTTTGTCTCCATGTTGCTCTCTTAAAAACAAGATCAGGTTCAATATCTAATATACATAAGTCCTTAGACACTACCCTCTCCACGTAATTCTAGGCCTACATACCTCTACCCCTTTTTTTTACCTTTTATAACTAAACTATCACATTTTCGAACCGGAGCACTTGGGGGTCTCCGGCATACGTATCCAAATCACCTTAAACGCCATTAACTTATTTTATTTTCAATTGGCGCAATATGCACTTTTTGTCGAATGTGTTCATTTCTAATCTTGTCTAATCTTGTATGACCACTCATTCACCTTAACATCCTCATTTTTGCCACATTCATCTTATGAATATGTTGAACTTTAGTTACCCAGCACTCCCTCCCATATAATATGGCCGGTCTAACTGCCGTCCTATAGAATTTTCCCTTCACTTTGTTAGGCATCTTCTTATTACACAACACACCCATGACACTTCTCCATTTCAACCATCCTGCTTTGATTCTATAATGGGTTATATCTTCATCTATCATCCCATCATCCTGGAAAATGGAACCTAAATATTTAAAATGGTTAACCTTAGGCATTACCACCCAACCTAGTTTCACTTCCCCTTCATTCTTCATACTTAGACTAAAATTACAATGCATATATTCTGCCTTATTTCTACTTAGTCTAAAGTCTCTATTTTCTAGCTATAGTATTTCTCCATAGTTATTAAAATTTAATGCATATTCACAGTAAAATCATTCATATAATATTTTCACAACCATCACATGACTATGTGAGAAACAAATTTGTGTTCAAATGTAATCCCAAATGTAAACCCAAATTACTCTAGGACCCCACATTCATCATTTTCCTTCTAAATAAAAGTATTATTAAGAGAGCAAAATCAAATGTATAAAGATAATATTTTTAAATATAAAAACATATTTACATTTTAATTTTTTTTTTCATTTTTTCTATGTATAAATTTCTTTTAATTTGTACTATTGTACGTACCACTAATTCTAGACTAATCGAACCCTCCCAAGTAATCTATAGACATGTATACAAGAAACATTAAGTACAAAAATATTTATTAGCTAGCTAGATTGGATTGAAGAGTCATCTAACATCATTAACATAAAAATATTTCTATAAACATAATATTTAAATATGAATTATAATTTATTATTGAATTTCAATAAATTCAAATCCACAATTGAATTCATTGAAGTGATGTTGAACTACATTTTATTTGTCAACCAATAATTTGTATTTATTTATTTATTTATTATTATTATTATTTTATTATTTTTTGAGAACATGTGCATCATATTTATGCCGGATAAGAAAAATTGAAGAAAAAGACAAATTGATTGGAGCTCAATGGGAATGATCTTCTTCTCGAATCATATTATTTGTTTATTTGTCACATGTACTTTGAAAAGTATCACCAAATCAGTCAAGTATGAACAACCAATACCTGTAATTTTAATTCACAATAAACATTTCTAACTATTTATTGGTATTTTATATAAAAAAAACTCAAACCAAAATGAACACAATATTAAAAAGAATTAAAGTGGTTTTTCTAATTATAATATTTAAAATATTAATTAATAATTATATTATTTTAATTAATTAAATCTTGTATTTTTTTTTTTGAATAAATGTGGATCAACCAGTAGTATGTCATAGACATGGGTGGAACCCTCAATCTCTCCTTGGAAGATTAAAAGGTGTTTGAATGGAGTTAATTAAGGTTGAATCTCACGTAAACACTCTTTAATGATGGTTTTTCAACTAAAAGAATTTTTTTTAATTATTTTCAGAATTTAACATTATGATTTCCTTTTTGGTTGAATTTTGAAAGTTTTTTAGGATATTTGTTTGGAATATTAAATTGAATCAAAAAGATTTACGGTGTGACGTTGGCTTTAATTTAAATTTTTTTATTGAAGAGAGACTAAATTTAAAAGCAAGGGATATTCATCAGCCCAACTAAATTAAAAATAAAAGATGCAATTAGTATCCGTGGACAGTAAAAATAGAAATTTTGATTTTTAAAATATAAAAAATATTTTCCACTATTAATATTTATATTATTTTTAAAAAAAACTTTGGTACCAATACCAACTTTCCAACCTTCACGAAAGATTGTAACCAATGATCAAATGGTCTATTGATATCTCAGTCCCCACAAGAATTCCAACAACCAAGAGATCTCGGGTTCGATTCACGGGTGAGGGCACATATCTGGGAGTGTGAGCAATGGTTATAGCGGGTGGTCCCATACTCCCAGTGCCCATATATGCATAGGCCCCGCTCTCATGTCTGCTCCGCCAATGCTTGTGCACGTTCTTGGTTTCTTGGCGGCTTGCTGCTCATATTACCGAAAAAAAGAAAACTTTCAAAAAGGAAAGTTGGCTAGTACAACAACATCAAATTAGAAGCAAGGGCCCCTAACCCATGAAGGGACCCAGGAGCTAGACAAACTACTGAAGGAAATCAATTCGACCCGGGCAGATGAGGAGGACGCATGGAGCTGGAGACTAGGCCAAATGGGAGATTCTCAACTAAATCCCTATACACTTTCATGGTTGACGGAGACACTCGGAGTCGATTCCCCAAATATCTGTGGAGACTCCCCTGTCCTACGAAGATACTGTACTTCACATGGTTGGCCCTAGAGAACAGAATACTCACCCTGAACAACCTTATCCTTAGACATTAGCATGGAAACCGCATCCACTGCTACTAATGCAACGAGCAGAAGGAAATGGTGCACCACCTGTTGATTGTGTGTCGAGTTACTAGGCAAACATAGGAACATTACTGCCCACTATTTAACCTAGCGTCTTGCCCCCAGTCGACACAAGACCTCTGGGGACACAACAACATTGGGAAACAACTGCACAAGTGATGTGAATGAGATGGAACCTCACAGTCATGGCTATAACTTGGAGTACCTGGTTAGAAAGAAACCATAAATGCTTCAGAAACAAACAACACGTTTGCTCCGGAATCATTCGTGGGATCACGTTTCTCCTCATGTCCTGGTACGACGCGGCCAATGACGCCAAGAAGTCGATACTGGGTCTGATGGCATCCGTCGTCCGAAGATCCTTGGCCGCTGATCGGGCTATCCCGCAATAGGTGGAATAGAATCGGGACGACTTCAACGATGAATCATAAGGGCAAAACACTCGGGACTCAGGAGGAGTAATATTACTACTAGAATCCCAGATGGGGCACTAGATGGGAGCTTAGACAAGAGCAACATTGTACCGAACCTACCCAAGCAATAATGAATGTGGTTTATCCGTTTTAATAAAAAAAAACAAAACAAAACAACAACATCAAATTAGATTGATTTATTAGATGCATTGGGTAGAACTCATATAAGATCATAATATCAAATTCAATTTATGATATCATGATAGCACAACAATTCCGATGGATTGGAACTTCCTCCTAGAAGTACTATAAGCAACTGGTTATGGTCCTACAAGTTACTTAACATGTGAAATTTTATACGGTTGGAATTTTACCATTTAATATGAAGACCCTACAAGTTACTAAATTGTATGAAAATTGACATGCTTGCTTATTTTTTGATGTTCTTTCTATCCATATGATTGGATTTGGTTAAAACACTGTGTAAATTAATGAATGAAGAAGGATGTCAAATGGTGTGTCAAAATAGTGTGTCTCATGATCCTAACCCTATATATATATATATATATATATATATATATATATATATATATATATATAGTGAAGATTATTAAAAAATTATGACATAATAAGTGTGTATATTTTTTTTATTTCTCTGATAAAATTGGAATTAAGTAGGTTGATTTGGGAATATTTATTTGAACTTTTTGATTTATAAATACGAATATGTATAATTTTATTATTGGATTTTAAATCAAATTCAAATTCAATTAAATTCATTAAAGTGTTGTTGATTTTAGTTCCCAACCAACAACTAATCATATTAATTGATTATTTTCCACATGTACTTTGAAAAAGTATCACCAAATTTGTCAAGTATGAACAACCAATACCTGTAATTTCAATTCACATTAAACATTTCTATCCATTTATTGGTATTTATAAATAAAAAAATTATTTCAAAATTAAAAAAAATATTAAAAAGAATTAAATTGTCTTTTCTTCATCCACTTCCCTCAAGGATGAGAAATGAAATAAGTGGTTATAAAAAGAAAGAAAAAAAAATCAACACTTAGACTTAGAAGATCAGATGAATGATAATAAGTGGGTAATATTAATTAATAATAGTTCTTTAAATATCAATTGATGCTTATATTAACTTGATTTAAAAATTTAGACATACTTGGGATAGCTCAAAGTTTGGTGATGATACTTATGGGGTACATCACTTACCTTTCTCAATTAATTATTTATATTTTTTTTCCAAAAACAAATAAATTATTTTTAATTAAAAATAATTATATATTTCAAACTGATCGATTTTTGTCCAAATGTCAGAATTTGCATAGAAAATCTGAAGGTTTTAGTTGCTTTCATTCCTTTTCTATTTGTGATTTATTTCATTTTTTTTATTTCAGCTTTTTTGACTTTAAAATAACAAAAACAAAAACTCCATGGCCCTCCAAACTGATCAAGTCTATATAAAGGAGACCAAATCTTGTATGAACTTTGCACAAAAGAGTTGAGAACTTAGAAGTATACTCCAAGGCAGACATCAGACATGTCTCTTGTGAGCTCTCTTTCAGTATCAAACAATATCCCTTCATCCAAATCCTTCACTTCTCCATATTTGGGGAACCCATGTCTCATCCTACCATCTGTGAAAGCTAGCAAGCTTCCACTCCAAATAAGTACCAAGACCACGTCCTTCCCCATTGCATGCCAAAGAGATATTACTACACATGCTGCTGCTACTGCTGACAGAATTTTGGTTATACCTAAGGAAAGTCTTGGGAGGCACAGCTTCCCTCCTGGGTTCACCTTTGGAGCTGCCTCTGCTGCTTATCAGGTACGTCCTCATCATAATTAAGAGTACTTTTAATACAAACCATGCATATATTATGGTTTTTGTTTTACAGTTATATTAATTTGTTGATGTTTGTAAACTAATAATGGTGTACATGCATGCAGACAGAGGGAGCATGGAATGAAGGAGGGAGAGGGCCTTCCGTTTGGGACACCTTCTGCCATGAACATCCAGGTCTTGTTATTATAAATGTAACACTTCATGTGAAGTGATTCATTAATGAAGGCTAACTACTTTGTGCATTGATTCTGCAGAAAAGATTGCTGATAGCAGCAATGGAGATCACGCAATTGATTCGTACCATCGATACAAAGTAAAGTCATGGAACAAACTACATAAACTTACAAAATTTTCAGCAGTTTTTTTTTCTGACTCGGCTAAAGTTCAGGATCTTATAATATATATAATTGACAGGATGATGTCAAGCTCTTGAAGGACATGAACATGGATGCTTACAGGTTCTCCATTTCCTGGTCAAGAATACTCCCAAGTAATTAATACCAATTAATCTTGTTCATCATATATATACATTTATATATGTAATATTCATAATAATTTTGCAAACAATATTGACTTAATCCAAACATTATATTTCTGTTGATTGAACTTCACTATAGCTGGATCGTTAAAAGGGGGGATAAATCATGATGGAATCAAGCACTACCACAAGCTCATAGATGATTTGCATGCAAATGGTAATATTAATTAAATCATTGTTCGGAGATAAATAGTTTTAACATTTACCTTCTGATTAAGTTGAAATTACAACGGAATTGGACAAACGCAGGCATAAAACCTTATGTTACTCTCTTCCACTGGGATCTTCCACAAGGCCTCCAAGACCATGGTGGATTTGCTAACAGGCAGACTGTGTAGGCATCTTGCGTGTTGTTTCTTATTTACAATAATGCTGAGTGGATTAATGCTCTTCTTCTAACATGCACATTCAATTCTTGCATCTCATCAGGAGTGACTTCAAAGATTTTTGCAATATATGCTTCCATGAATTTGGAGATAAAGTCAAGCATTGGATCACACTGAACGAGCCATGGCATTATAGCACCAATGGCCATGGCCGTGGCACCGATGCTCCTGGCCGATGCTCCCCAATTTTTGGTTGTTCGGCAGGCAATTCCCTATGTGAACCATACACCGTCACACACAACCTTATTCTTGCTCATGGAGAGGCAGTCAGACTCTACAAAGAAAAATATCAGGTATAAATTTTTCATTGCTAGCTTTCAACAAAGAATTGCAGAAAAATATAAGTACATAATATATCTGTTTTACAGGCAAATCAAAGAGGTCAAATTGGAATCACTCTAGATTGTTTTTGGTATACCCCTTACAATGACATGTACCAGCATAAAGAGGCAGTAAATAGATTATTGGATTTCAATTTCGGATGGTAAGCTCTTGGTGAAATCATGAACTAGCTGTTGGTGAATTCAGAAATTCACAAACTTAATTACTTTTGTTTGTTTTGTTAATTAAGGTACATGGATCCATTGGTTTATGGAGATTACCCATTTACTATGAAAGCTCTAGTAAGAGAGAGACTTCCTACTTTCACTCAAGAAGAATCAAAGATGATAACTAACTCCTTCGATTTCATTGGCATTAATTACTACACTGCAAGGTATGCACATAGCAAAGCATTTTCACCTGAGAACTATCCAATGAAATCCACCGATGATACATATGCCACTACAAGAAATGTTACATTTACTCACGGAAATTTTACTCACAAAAATTTAAGCGTGACTAAAACTTTTATATAGTCACGTTTAAATGCATGCGTGAGTATTAAAGTAATCTATAGTCACGGTTATTTTATATGTGATTATAGAGGTTTTTTTAGTCATGGATATTTTTTTACCGTGACTATAAGTTATATATTATAGTCACGCTTAGATTCACGCAGATACAAAGAATCTATAAATGCTAAGGTTATTTATATATATATGTGTATATTTTTTAGTCACAAATATTTTTAACGTGACTATAAGTTTTTATATATTATAGTCACGCTTGGATTTACGCTGAAAGTATTAAAGTATCCTATAGTCATAATTATTTTATATGTGATTGTAGAGATTTTTCATAAAAAATTTTTGTCTGTGAATATAGGTTATATATTAGTTATGTTTAAATTAATTTATAGTCACAATTTATATTTTTAATATAATTCAAATAAAGAAAAATCCTATTTTATTCTTATTTTTTTTTTAAAAAAACTCATATGTTTTTAACATACTTATCATTTTTAATAATATATAGATACAACTCTTTATTTTAAAGAAATAATTTGTAAAATTAAATATTAGTTAATATTAATCAACAAATAAAAGTTAAAAAAAAATAAAATTTATTAGAGATTAAGGATAGAGAATTATAAGTATTTGATAATATAATTTCACTATTTTTCAGGGAGTAAAATATAAAAACACCGAAAAAAATTTCGGCTCCCATGATCCCACGAGAGCTCTTACGTCCCTATTAAATACCACTCCTCCTCCTCAATCCTGTATCCCCTCACCGCTTGGTCTTCTTGTAGTCTTCTCCTCGTATGTCACTTCCCCAATCCGTGCCCTTGTTTTTCGCTCAAGTTCTTCCCACCCCCAGGACTCAAGGCCAATGGCGATGTTAGCCGATCCAGCGGAGATTCTCGCGCCTCAAGGAGCGGATAGGCAATTTGGGAAATGAGCGATCGAAGCGGTCAGAGAGCATCCAGGTGGAGGCAGCTTGAGGGAGAGTGAAAGGGAGGAGATACTTGAGATCATGGCGAGGGGAGAGGAGGGAAACAAATTCGTGGAGAAAAAGAGATTCGAGAGGATTTGGGGAGTATAGTGGGGATTTCCTTTGGGGCCTACTGGCTCATGAGTCTCCATTGCAGGATCGCATGACATCGATCACCCGATCATCGTTCCTCGAAGTTATCTCGGGTTGAATTTCTTTTTCTCTTAATTTAGAATTGATTTGAAAGAAAATTGAGATTTACCACTTCTAGATGTTTAATCCATATTGACACTTATTAGAATAGAGCGGTAATGTTGGTTAAAATGATGTTATAGAGATATAATCTGTGGATTTTCCTCGTTGATATCTTGAGTGTTGCTAATTTCAATGTTATTATTCAATTAACATGATGAATTAAGTGTGTGTTGGTGTGGGATTTTACGTTTAATGTTTAATGTTTACGGTCTTTTGATTTTTTCTCTTGTTTATCAATGTATTAGTGTCATCATAGGTCTAAATTATCACCGAACAGGAAAGTTCATGGACGCGTTTATGCATGTTTGCCAAGGACCCTACTGTAAAAGGAGGGACATACTATCCAATGTAAGTTTTCTCTCTTTCTAAATAATATGCATTTTCATGGAATTATCTATTGATTTTAACTTTAAATACCCATATGATTAGGGTTTGTTTCTCTTATTATTCCCTTGATCACTATTAGCAAATGGGATGTTGATGAAAGTCTCGTTCTCAAAATTTTGATTAGGGTTTTGAAAGAGATGGCTTTCGGGATAGTCTATGGGATTTTACTCCCCACTTTAGGTGTATTGTTATTTGAATGGGTTGTTATTTTTAAATAGGGAGAATGGGTTGTTGTTTGAATTGTTTGCCCCGTTATTATAGATACTCATAGTATTGAATGTAAATCGCTGATGGGCTCTAAAGCTTAAAATGACACTTATATTATCTACTTCAGTTTGTTTTGTAGTGAATGATATATTTGAACACTGCTGCAAATGAGTAAGTAACTTCAGCCTATAATTTAATTGCAAAGTTAGCTTAATCATAACGCAATTAAACTCGATTCTCATAGTTTAATGACTTATCCTCTAATTAACTTCTTTTAGTAACTCCAAGGAAGTGCTAATTTTTAATTAGGTTTCATGATGTTATTATTTGGGGAATTCTATGTGGATATTTCTATTTATAATAGGTAGGAATTGCATTTTGAGGGCATTGGTTTTGATATCTAAAATTGTCTCTCATGGTGGTGGATTATGGATAGAAACCACCATAATCTTGTGGTATGATATCTTCAGCCCATTTATCTTATTTCATATGTACTCTTTCCTCATTCTACAAATAAATAATATATATATTATTTATTTGTTTTATATGCACCTCTTCATCTTATTTCATATGTTGCTGTTACAGAAAACCAATCCTATTGTTGCAGAGATATTCTCTCTCATGTCAAGGGATGAAGGCAGGGATGCGGGTTATGTAACTCTCCCTTGTTATTTGTATGAATCTTCATCCGTTTGCATTGATATCCTAATTTTTGAATTTCAGGTTTCTGAACAAGGCTCTTTCTGATTTCAACTTGGCATTGGACCTGGGTTTCTTAACAATGATTTTTCCTTTTATCAATGATTTTTTTCTGAGAGTTTAGTCATATGCTTTTCTATCATCATTTTGCTTCCATGTCTACTGATATGCTTGTGGTTGTGCAGATTTTTCCTGCTGATGTTTATGTTGATGAAATTATTCGCAATGCTAAATCTTCAAGGTAAATCATCAAAATTACTTTAAGTAATTTCTTCCTTGAGAAGATTTTTAGATATTCAAGAAAATGTGTGTTCGTAGGTTTGATGTTATTTTTAGGAAAGAAAATAAGGATGACAAGGAGAAGCGAGAAGCGTAAGTTTATCTTGTTGGGGAAAGAGACAAAGGGAGCTTTCACCGGAAGCTTTAGCAAAGAAGTTATTGAAACTTCTTTCAATGTGAGTTAAGTATATTCAACCTTATCAAAATGATCATTAGTAAGATTACCAAATTGATCAATTTAGTTTAAATCTATTCTTTTCGATCATTATATTTTAGTTTGCTTCTAATATATAGCATTGAAGGCAGTGATTGTAACTAGTTTTATTTTTTGAAAGCAAGCATCGAAATCACTCCAAATAGTCACACGCTGGGACATAAATGAAGCGGTGGCCCTTAAATGTCACTTGCTCCACTTCTAGTTTTAATTTGGATACATAAGTTTGAGGTTGTTCTTTGTATCTAATAAAGCTTATTAGCTTAATATTGTGTTGTCATCTTTGTAGGTTGACAAAGTGATGAGGTCTTGAAGTCCGTTTGAGCGAGAGAGTAGGGGAATTAATGGTGAAGGCACCGAAGAACATATCGGGCACCATTAGCAAAGCACTCTGAAGGCGGTCCTGAATTTTTGGTTTTACAAGGTTTTCAGTATCCAAATGGAAGTATCTATACTTGCATTGGGTCCTTTAATTTGATGAATGTACAATATGTGATATTACCGCTATGTTTGGATGAGGTGTTGTATCACAAGCAGTTCTTGAATCATTTTGATCTTATAAATTTATATATTCTCATACATATTTTTACTATCCAAATGCATGTGTATAGATTTTTATATATAAACGTATTGTTATAGAAAATTTTGTGAGCATATTTTGGGTGGGGAAAAAATAAAAATAATAGTCTTGCTTTACTCAACATAATATCCATGAGTAAAAGTAAAGAAAGATAATAAACACTACTTTTACTCACGGATAACATCCGGTAAGGTAAAAGTAAAAGAAAAGTAATAATCACTACTTTTACTCACGCATGTACAAGCGTGAGTAAAACCTAAAAATCTCTGTTTCTCACGGAATTTTTCCCGCTGCCAATATGGCTATACCGTCGCCCCCCTTTAGTCATGGCATTTTTAGCGCCGGTATAAGGTTTTTTTCCGTGACTAAAAATATTTTGGTCTATATTCACGCTTATTGACACTTTTACTCACGCTTATGCTGGCGTGAGTAAATGTAACATTTTTTGTAGTGTGCTGAACAATTAGGTAGGTACCTCTTATTTCAAAAATATGAAATATATAACATGAATTCATCACTGAAACTTTCTTTAATTCTTACCTTTATCTTTCTCTTTTGCAACAGTATCAAATGGTCATTCTAACATCGGCCAATGGGTAAGCCATTCGTTTAATTAACCAATGCAGCAGGACTATTAGATCAAACAATTATCTTTAATATATTTTCGCTGTTTCACAGACCAACGGTAGCTGGCTCCAAGTGTATCCAGAAGGAATTAAGGAGCTAATGCTGTACATCAAGGACCGATATCGCAACCCTCCCATCTATATTACTGAAAATGGTGAGCTCCAATAGAAGTGTCTGTTTGTTAAATAATAACACTGTATCAACTTTCACAAAAAAGTTGGCAATCCCATTTCCTTCTACAAACAGAGGTCGAGGGTTCAAATAACGCAACTAATCTAATGGCTTATTCATATTTATTTTAAAAAAAAAGATAAATGATAACACTGTCCATATGGCATGATAGGCTATGGCGATCTCATTAAGACAGGGATGACAAAGGATGAAGCAATAGCCGATAAAGCGAGGAAGATGTATCATGAACTTCATCTCACTAAACTCAAGGAAGCTATAGAGTAAGTAATAAGATCTATATAAGATCCATGTTATACATGGCTTAATTGCCTTTGGATTTGTAAACCACCACATGATATGAATGAATGAATGAATGAATGTTCGATGATTTTCAGGGCTGGAGTAGATGTGAAGGGTTACTTTGCATGGTCTCTCACAGATAGCTTCGAATGGGGAAGTGGGTACACTTTACGATTTGGGCTAGCCTACGTTGACTACCATACATTGGAACGCACACCTAAGGACTCTGCCAAGTGGTTCTCAAAGATACTTGAGAAATACTAATGGTGCCAAGGAGAGGAAGAGATTCAGCTTTCTTTATGTTCAGCCAGTGATCAAGTATCTAGTTATGTGTGTTTTCTTCGTGCTAATATTAATAAAGCCTGAACAACTGGCTCGATCTCTTCGTGAATTATGTCTGTTTTGTCAATGAAATATTGAAATAAAAAATCTTGGAGAAATTTCACTAAAAATTACCATTGATTTGTCTCTATATCAATTCGGGGCTTTGGTTTAATTTGTAACACTTTAGTACCCTAGTCTAATCCGTGAGCAAAATAGTGCCAAAATGCTCAACTCCGTTAAAATTTGCTGACGTGACATAAAAAATTTAAAAATTAAAAATAAGAACACTAAAAAATAGAAAAAAAGGGAAAACTTCTCAAAAACAAAAAATCCCACATATTAAAAACGTCATAAATAAATTAAGGAAATTACCAAAAAAACAAAATATTTAAAAATCCAAAAAAAGGAAAAACTTATAAAACCCTCATAAAATCCCTTAAATTCCAAAATAAATAAATAAATAAAATATTAAAACCCAAAAAAATTCTAAAAAATCCGTAATCCATGAAATTCAAAAAACAAAATAAACTTAAAAATTTCCCAAAAAAACCCACAAAACTCTTTAAAAAAACAGAAAAATCTGAAAAATTGTAAAAAGTACAGAAAATAAAAAACATTCCACAAAATCACCTAAAAAACTAAAAAAAACCTAGAAAAATTTGAAAATATCCATAAAATTCAAAAAATAAAAATAAAAATAAATCTCAGATTTTGCCAAAAATTCCAGAAAATTTCATAAATTTCCCAAAAATCCCAAAATATAAATAAATAAATAAATAAATAAATAAATTAGATAAATGAAAAAAAAAATCTTAAGTTTATATACAGATTTTGGATTCTAATTTTTATGTATTTATTTATTGATATTTTGGGATTTTTGGGAATTTATGAAAATTCCTAGAATTTTTGACAAATTTTGAGATTTTTTTTGTTGTGAATTTTCTAACTTTACAATTTTTTCTAGTTTTTTTTAGTTTTGGTATTTTCTGCATTTTTTTATATAAATTTTTCATATTTTTTTTGTTTTTTAAAAGAGTTTTGTGGGGTTTTTCGTTTGGGGAATTTTAAAGTTTATTTTATTTTGTTTTATTCAAATTTCTTGGATTACGTATTTTTTTCAGAAGTTTTTCTAATTTTTTGAGGTATTTATTTATTTATTTTGAAATTTAAACGATTTTCTTGGATTTTTATAAGTTTTTCTCATTTTTTTAAATTTTTTTCAAAATTTTTATGTCATGTTAACAAAAATATGGATTAAGCTTTTGACACTTTTTTGCTCATGGATTATATTACAAGGTATTAAAATGTCACAAATAAACCACATGTCATAAATTGATATAGATGCAAACCACATGGTAATTTAGTGAAATTTTCCCAAAAATCTATAATAAGTTCATAGAGATAACTGATTAGTATTGTTTCATTTGCAAGAGGCATAGATGATAGCACCCTAACTGAAGATCAAGAGATTTATTTAATTTTGCATAAAACTCTCTTAAACTCTGGGTCTTTATTTTAAACAACAAAGATTACAACTTGGATGTAGAACCAGAGAGAGCATGATTTGCAAGCTCTCTTCTCAGAATTTTTCCTGATGGTGTTTTTGGGATGGAATTTATAAATGCCACTCTTCGTATCTTCTTATATGGTGCCACCTGCATCAACAATCAATCTTAACTCTCCATGGATCAAATGAAACGAGTTATAAGATACAAAATTGTTTTCTGTGTGAAACTTGTTATCCATTGTTTTTCTGAACACCTATTTGCTATTTCATAATATGAATAATTTCAGAAATTGTAGTTCACAACAGGTATAATTGATCTAGTTTTCAGAGGCTAGCATTAAATAAATAAATTAAAAAAAAACATTTTTTTGATGTTTTCTACTTGTTGTCGCTAACATGTCATCTTCAATATAAGTTACAATTTACTAACATTGAAAGCTATCCTACATGTTAATGTAATCAGTTTTATTAAAGCTGTACTCTGCTAAAGAAAATTCAGTAGAAGGTTTAGAAATAACTCAATAAGTAAAGATGGATAAATGATAGTAAGAACAAAGGCCATACCAATTCTGCTACAAATTTCATCACATCTGCTTCACTGAGGTTGCTCCCTGGTCGTCTCACCACAAACGCCATTGGAATTTGTCCAGCAACTTCATCCGGATACCTATTTCGTATGGTAAAAGCCCATTGTAACTTTTACAGGTATGAATCCAATACATCAAGTGTTAATTTTGTCAATCTACAGAGCTAATGTTTGCCATAAATCATATTTTTAACGGCATATCTTCTTGACAGAAAATGCTAAACTCAATAAAGTGCCCATAAAAAATATGATTCCATACCAACATATGGAGCTCAAATTCATGAAATTGAAATAAATATATCATCACTCTCTAGCTGAGGATCAAAGATACAAATATATGAACAGGAGAGTGCTTTAGATGCTTACGGAACCACTGCAGCTTCAACAATATCTGGTAAAGAATGTAGTACTTGTTCCAGCTCTGCAGGAGCTACCTGCAACAACATCAAAGTCTTAACTGATTAAAACACAAAGATAAGCACATATATCGATCTATACCTGGTAGGCCTTGTATTTGATCATCTCCTTCAAGCGATCAACAATGAAAAGGAAGCCATCCTCATCAAAATAACAAAGATCACCAGTCTTTAACCATCCATCAGAGTCAAAAGCAAGAGCATTAGCTTCAGGATCACCAACATAGCCTGATAGGAGTATTATTCGACAAATTGCCACCTTGTATGAGAATATGTTAAGAATTTGTGTTTGCAAGTATACATATGCACATACCTAGCATGATTGTTGGTCCTCGAAGGCAAAATTCGCCTTCTTGGCCTACTGACAAAGCTTGGCCAGTGACATAGTCCACAATCTTAGCCTCAACATTGGCACTTAGACGACCAACCGATCTCATGTGGTGACATTCCTCTGGTCCAATCATCCTAGATATCAATCCAGCCTCTGTGGCACCATAACCCTATGGATTCACAAAGTTATATATAATCTAGCTATTCTGTTGTAGGTGTAAAAAACTGTTGCAAGTGGAGATAATATATAGACTTAATTGAACTCTAAAAACTTATAACTTCAATATTCAGTGTATCTATACTCATTACTATCATCATAGATTGCTTAGAGATAGTTGAAGATGAGTACAATTAATACGAATTTAGAAGAATTTTAGTATTTCAACTAACATTAGTGGAGTTTAATCATTTTCTAATTTGTATTTTCTTTGTTAGTGAAGCCTTTTCATTTTTCTAAAACTAACTAAACTTAAAAATTCATGGAATCTTTGACTTAAGAGAATTAATAGATGTTTTCAAGATAAACAACATCTTTACTCAAAACTAAGACATTCATTTTTTAATGCTTTCTTGGGTTTGATACAACAAACACGACCAAGAGGGCCAAGCTGATGATAATGGAAGCTCTTATTAAAAAAGGTTTAGCTTTTATCAGGGAGAACCAACCACAACCCCCAAGCGTGGAAACTTTCCATGCAAGCTAAGGAGAGTCATACAACATATGATGTATCTTTTCTAGTTCTTATCGTTAATATACACCACTAATGTACCAATTATCTGACTATTTTTACTTTTAATGAATTATGGTTTATCCATTGCTATTAAAGGAAAAAACTAAACCTGCGAACCAAATGGTTTCAAATCATGTTAGACAATTATATATAGTTCCAACAAATTTAATTATTCTAAGCATCATCATTATATTCCATGTGATGTATATAAACACCTTGGGGGTTATGGCTGAAGAATGAAGATAGAAAGAATCAAGTTTTCTCTTTCTTGAGAGAGTTAGTTTTTTGTGATTGATCTTTCCTTATAATTAGAGACAAGTATTGCAATCATATTTTGAATATAGTGAAATCTTTCTATTGTTGCCAATAATCTCTATGTCTAGTTATTCTTTCATCGATAGTTGTGTAATAGCTTCAACTCCTTAATCCCACTCACAAGTGGTATCAAGCAAATCTCAATATGATGACAATGATAAAGTTTGATATTGAGAAGTTCAATGGTAGTAATTTCTCATCGTGGAAGATAAAGATTAAGGCAATTTTAAGGAAGGACGATGGCTTGACAACAATTGAAGAAAGACATGTAGATATCACTAATGATGGCAAGTAGAACGAGATGGACAACAACATAATTGTTAATATGGAGTGTTATCTATTATGGCGGAAAAGAAGATTGCTAAGGAGATTTGAGATACTATAACAAAGATGTACAATGCCTAAGAAAGAACAAAGTTGGATCCAAAATCCAGGAGATGTATTTTCTTAGGGCCCACTACTGATAAGGTTATTGTCAGCACGGATGAGATATTTGCAAAAGATAGCTACAAAAGAAAGATGGAAATGATAGCACATTGAAGAAGAGTTTAGAGACTACACCTGTACACGTGGAAAATAATCATACTCAAGAAACTCCAGATTCTTTCGAAAAAGCACTAGAGTCTGAGACACCAAAAGTTCGTCGGTCAACTCGTGAGAGAAGGCCTCCAGCCTGGTCTACGGAGTATGTTACAGAGAGCAATGTTGCATACTGTCTTTTAAGATGGAGAACCTTCAACTTTCCATGAAGCTACGAGTAGGTCAAATGTTTTTCTTGTGGATAATAGAAATACAGGAAGAAATTGAAGCTTTACACAGGAACAATACATAAGAACTGGTTCCATGCGGTAATGGAAGAAAAGCCATTAATAACAAATAGGTCTACAAGATCAAGCGAGATAGCAATGATCAAGTGGAACAATATCATGCAAGATTGGTCGTGAAAGGATATGCTCAAAAAGAAGATATTGAGTTTAATGAGATATTTTCCCGATTGTTCGACTTATAACAATTAGAATAGTCCTGACTATATATGCTACGTTTGACTTACATACGGAGCAGTTGGATATAAAAACTGCATTTCTTCATGGAAAGCTTGATAAAAAAATTCTATATGCCTCAACCAGAAGGTTTTATTGAAACATGCAAGGAGATATTGGTTTGCAAATTGAACAAATCTCTTTATAATCTCAAACAAGCGCCGAGGTGTTGGTACAAGAGATTTGATTCCTTCATCATTAGCCTTGGATACAACAGACTCAGTTCCGACCATTGTGCATACCACAAAAGGTTTGATGATGATAATAACTTTATTATCTTATTGTTATTGTATATGGATGACATATTGGTAACAAGCCCCAACAAAGATCAAATCCAAGAATTAAAGGCACAATTGGCTAGGAAACTTGATATGAAGGACTTGGGATCGGCAAACAAGATTCTAGGGATACAAATTCACCGAGACAGAAATAACACGGAGATTTGGCTTTCCTAGAAGAACTACTTCAACAAGATCTTATGGTGTTTCAACATATGCCAATCTCTATACCACTTCTTGTTCATTTCAAGTACTTATCCTCAAGTATGTGTCCTAGCAGTGAAGTGGAGAAGAAAGAGATGTCTCGAGTACTGTATGCATCAATGGTGGTAAGTTTAATGTTCACTATGATATGTACAAGACCATACATTGCACAAGTAGTGAGAGGGGTTATTCGATTCATAGGCAATCTTGGTATGGCATTGGAATTCAGTGAAGAGGATTTTGAGATACATCAAAGGAACCTCAAATGTTGAGGATTGAAATTTACTGTCACGGACTATATGAATTCAGATTTTGCGGGATCTCAACAAAATCAAATCCACTACGGGTTATGAGTTAATTTGCACTTACAGAAGGAGCAGTAAGCTGAGTTTCAAAACTATTGTGGCTCTATCTACAATAGAACTAGAAGCAAAATACATGGCGGCCACACAAGCATATAAGGAAGCAGTCTTGATTCAAAGGTTATTGGAGGAGTTCAGACATAAGCAAGAGAAGATGGTTTTATTTTGTGATAGTCAGAGTGCCTAGCACATTGCAAGGAATCCAACCTTTCATTCACACCGATGAGAACCTGACATGTTATGACCAAGCTGATTAATACTGACAAGTTTGTATAGTGCAGATCCTGTCTAGTAAAGTACTAAAGACATAAGGAAGCATGGAACTTGACAAGTGATAAGATATGAATTTTAGAAGAATTCAAATGTATTATAGTTTTACAAGGATAAGATATGATTCTTAGGAGATTCAAATGTCATGTGATTTCGTTGTTAGTGAGAGGTTGAAAGTTCAAATATGTTGTAGGTGGTTTGTCCATATTTATAAATAAAATAAAAAAAGGATTACCTGACTTATCTCCACGGAGGGAAACAGCGCCTGAAATCTCTCGGCGGCGTCCTGGGCGAGCGGCGCGCCACCGCAGTAAACCTGCCGGAGGGAAGAGAGGTCGAACCTGAGCGCGTCCGCGGACTGCGTGAGCGCTACCACGAGCGGGGGTGCCACCGCCATCAGGGTGACTCTATACTTCGCGGCGACAGCTATCGTCCGCGCCAGCGGCCCACTCCCTGCCAACACCGTGGTCTCCGCAAGCGCCAGCCCCTTCAGCGCCAGGAAGAACCCCATCGAGTGGAACATCGGCGCCGTAAGGAGCATCGTCTCCCTCTCCGACGTCCCGGTCGCGTGGAGCTCCGCGATCATCGCGATGAATTTAAGGTGAGGCAACGCAGCGGCTTTAACTATCCCGGTGGTACCGGACGAGAAGAGTATCGCCGCCGGATCTGATTGGTGGATCTCGACCGGATCCGATAAAGGGGAGCCGGATTCGAGGAAGGATCGGAAGAGGGGGGAGTCGATGAGGACGGGGGTGACGTGGCGGGGGAGCTTGGAGGAAGACGATGACGTGGCGAAGAAGATGGTGGGGCCTACGAGATCGATCAGGCGGGAGATCTCCGATGGTGTGGCGACGGGGTTGGCCGGTGTGACGACGGCGCCGATGGAGAGCAGAGCGAGGTAGAGGACGGGGATCTCGAGGCTGGAAGGGCAGAGGATGAATGCCACGTGGCCTTTGGAGATCCCGAGATAGGAGTGGAGCGAGGAAACGAGGGAGTGGACCTGGGAAACGAGAGAGGGGTAGGAGAGGGAAACGCCGGTGGAAGGGTCGATTAAGGCGGGGTGGGAGGGAAGAGGGTTGGGGAGTAGGGAGAAGGCGTAGGAGGTGACGGAGAGGGAATGGGAAACGGGTGGGAGGAGAACGGGGGGACGCATGCTGTGAAACGTTTTGGTCTCTCGGCAGTAGCCGCTGCGGGGGTCGATCGACGGCGGAGAGCGAGCCATCAGTCGGTGTGCTGGTTCCGATGAAGACGGTGGCAAGTCTGCACTCCTCTTTACGTGCACTGTGATTCTCTCCCTCTCTCCCTCTCTCTCTCTCTCTCTCACACACGCGCGCGGACACACAAATAAAGCCTAAAAAGAGATTAAAAAATTTAAAAAAGGTACATGTTTAATATAAAAAATAATAATTGAGACTTTTATTTATTTATTTATTTATTTATTTGTTGTTCCACTATCTTTGATAAGATTTGTGTAGCCAAGTGTCATGAAATTAATCTAATAATACTTGACATGATATTTATTTTTTATTATTTAATAGGAAAATGAACTCTGTTTAATGATAAGAACATGCATGGTTAACATGTGTTTTAACGTTAAGATGCAAATTAAGTCCCATTAGTGGGATGATTGAGCAGTGGGATTTCATCCCCCTAAAGAGATAAAACAATTAGCACTAATATGATCACTTATTGTGAAAAGGTGCCCAATGTTAACATGGACAAATAGTTATAATTTTATGTTTGTTATAATGTCACGTTAGTGGGATGACTGGTAGTGGGAAATTAGTATTAATTTGTTAACTCACACATCATAATTAATGCAAGACTTCATTAGGTTACGGAATGAAGGATCATGATAACACAGAGAAAAAAAAAAAGCTTTAGATGCTTACGGAACAAACCACTGCAACATCAACAACATCTGGTAGATTGTTGGGCTCTCTTTTGCTGAGATGGAAAAAAAGGAAAAACTAGGGCTCCCTGGTGGCGCTGGGTTCGTCGGTGACGGCGGCAACTTCGCAGCTCCCCCCTCACGGGTTGATGGTGGGGGGAGGAGATCACCTTGTGTCCTCACAGTGGCGTGAGTTAAGTCATGGTAAACAGGCTGCTCCAGCACAGCTGGGGAAAGTCTCCTTTGTGTAGGGCTCGGGACAGAGAGGACCATCATCCACCTCAGGCGGACGTCGGTCTTGAGCTAATTAATGTTGTAGGAGATCGCTGGGATAGGGAGATTCCAGCAACCGTTCTGGCACCTGGTCCGCTACTGGATCAGCTGAAGGCATTAGTGACGAAGTTTGTATGGATCCCGGATGAAATCCTTGCTGAAGCAAGGGAAGGTATGAATCGAGTCCTCTATGGTAAAATCTTTGGTAAACTCCCTCCACTTGAGCTAATTCGTGAACAATTATCTCGTTTGTGGGGAACCTTTGGGGATTTCTTTGTGTTTGACATGTTGAATGGTTTTTATGTCATCAAATGCTTGTCGGAGCAAATGGTGGACGATCTCCTTACTGAGGGTCCTTGGTCTCTTAGTGGAATTGCCTTCCACCTTATGCGATGGAGGCCGAACTTCCAGCCTGCCTTTGCTCATCTCACCACCGCTAGCGTCTGGATCCACTTGATCCACCTACCAACTGAATACCTAAAACCGAAACCTCTTGAAACGGTAGTAAATAATTTTGGGAGAATGCTCAAATTGGATGAATCTACACAAACTGAAGGACCGCTCTAGATTTATTAGGGTTGTGTGGAAATGGATCTAACGAAGCCTTTGGAACGAGGCATCTGGGTGAAATCTTCTGACTCGGATGTTTTTATATCTGTTTTATATGAGAAATTGCCAATCTTCTGCTATCGATGCGGGATAATGGGGCACACTGCAGACTCTTGTGTGGAGGAGATCAATGGGTGCCTGCCTGGAGAGACTGGTACTCATCCGACCACCCCTGTTCCGAAAGGAAAGGCAATGGAGGTCAAGGTTGAGGTAGCCCCTCTTCAGGAAGTGAATACATTGAAAATCTCTGGCTAAGGAGCCCAACTTGTCCGCAGCTACCTGCCCGCAAACTTATGGATCATGGCTAGATGCCGGAAGGAAAGGAATGGGGAAAGGTTTGGCTTCTGCTAGTCGGGGAGGGGGCGAGGAGGAGGCGGTCGGGGTTGAGGTGATGTCCACACAGGGAACAGATGGTATGGGGCTTCGGCTGCTAACAGGTTTGAAAGCATAGCTGTGGATGAATCGCGGGAGATCGGTGGCGGAGAAACGGAGGAGATGATCACATGCACCGCTCAACAACATCACGTGGATGGGGAAATTCCAACAACTCTGATGATGATGGGACATATGGCACACCGCAGACGTGATTAATCATGTGGGCACAGAGTTAGAGATGATCTAAACGCTGACCCATTCGATACTCTACCTACAGTCCAAGGTCCTGAGGGCCAGGTCCCGAGAGAAAGAAGCAGGGATGGTCTGGATATGACAGCTAGAGACCTTTCACATCATAAGGACCTATCAAGAAGAACCCGTGCTAAATACTCTGATCGAGACCGGAGCAAGCCACGGATTGACGGAGACAAGTACACCGAAGCAACTCAATCTCAGCCAGCCATGATGGAGATGATGACTTCCCTGCATGAAGGTACATCCTCGGGCAAGGGATTTCACTGAAGCACATCCTGCAGATCAAAGAGGGTATTCAGAGAAGAGTCTACAAGATCATTCAACCTTGGTTCACTTGGTTACAGGAACTTTGGAGGAGAATGATCGCCTCAACCTTATTGACCAAGTAAATGCACGAGGTCATGCTATTGATGATGGTACGGAATTAATGGAATCTACTGTTGTTAATAGAGAAGAAAGATATCTATCACCTTCGGCAACAACATGAAGTGAGGCTTTGTAGGTAATACCGAGCATGTCAGCTCACCCATTTCCCTATCTAGTTCTCAATGAATCTTCTCCTATGGAACTGCAGAGGGGTGGTAGGCAAGGGTACAATTAACAGAATTAAGCTTTTGTTAAAGTGTCACCGAATCAATGTGTGCTGGCACTGGGCTGCTATCCCAACAACGGGTTTCTCCGGAGGAATAATCACTCTTTGGCACAAGGACAGTTATGTTGTAACTCCTATCTCTCGTTCCCGATATGTTTTGCATTTGGTCATCACGGGTCCTTCCAATCAACCATGGTTGGTGTCAACTGTATATAATGGGCAAGGATTGGCTAAACAAAGACGTGTCTGGTATGAACTTGAAGGGCTCTCAGGGAAAGTGGGCCCATGGCTCATCGCGGGTGATTTTAATGCAATCAGGGATCCAACGGAACGACAAGGGAGCAAGAAGGGTCGATGTCTATGTATGAAATCTAACCTGTTTAACTCTTTCATAATCAATAATCATCTTACCGAGCTCCAATCATCTAGACCCCTATTCACCTGGTGTAATAACCAAGGTGACCACTCTAGAGTTTGAGCTAAGTTAGATAGATTTCTATCCAACCACCAGTAGATTGAATGTGTCCCTACTTATTTGGTAAATAAGCTGCCCCGTAGCCAATCGGACCATAACCCCCTTCTTCTTCAATGCAATCTGGAAAGAATTAGAAGACCCCGGCCATTTCGATTTAGCAATGTATGGATTACATCCCCCTTATGCCAGGATAGTGTCAAGTTAATTTGGAAAACTGGTTCTAAGGGTAACCCACTTCATGAATTATACCATAAATTCAGTATCTTGAGGAAGGATCTACTCAAAAAGTGTAGTACTCTAGGCCAAGGTCTTGAGCATCCAATTCAATATCTAGAAAGGGATATAGTTCAGTTAGAACAGGAACTTAGTGACACACCTAATGTCCCTGATCCCAATTTGGACTTGAGGTTAGGATCTATGTATAATAAGCATCAGGCTCTACTTAGACAACATACCATTCATTGGGCCCAAAAGTCCCGTATACAATGGTTACAGGATGGGGATTTAAACACTAAATTCTTTCATAGAGTCACCAGAGGGCATAGATCAAGGAATAGAATTTCTTTTCTGAAGGCAGCAGATGGTAGAATGCTTACTAATCATCCAGAGATTGAGAAGGAATTTGAAATTCTTTACACAAGTTTGTGGGACCCAGGTGATCAAGATGTCAACTTAGATCTAGAATTGGGATTGCCATATGATCTTTCTTGCCTTACAGAAGAACAAGCTAGACATCTGGTTAGGCCTGTCACTAGACATGAAATTTTTCAAACTCTAGAGTCAATGCCAAAAGGGAAAGCTCCGAGGCCTAATGGGTTAAATGTGGAATTCTTCAGGGCTTTCTGGAATACTATTGGTCACTCTGTCTCTAATGCTATTGTACATTTCTTTGACACTTCATCTCTTTCCACAAGCTGAAATAGAACACTTATCACACTAATCCCCAAAATGGATAATCCACAGTATGCAAAGGACTACAAACCTATTTCCTTATGCAATGTCAATTATAAAATCATCTCCAAATTCACTACAAGAATCTGATGTATTAGCAACGAAAATTTAGAAACGGACTAATTCCGTTTCTAAATAGAAACGGATTAGAAACGGATTTTATATCCGTTTCTAAAATAACAAAGGATATATTATCCGTTGTTATTTTAGAAACGGATATAAAATCCGTTTCTAATCCGTTGCTAAATAGAAACGGATATAAAATCCGTTTCTAATTTAGAAACGGATAGAAAAATCCGTTGCTACTTTCGAAACGGATTTTAAATCCGTTTCTAAACTTAGAAACGGATTTTAAAATCCGTTTCTAAATAGTATTTATCATTATTTTTTTTAATTTTAATTTCTTTAGAAAATTCATTAAAAACCTTAAATATTTAAATATTTAAACAATAATAATGATTATTTAATAAATACATTTTTGAAATGGAATCGACAATATAAATACAACTTAATTAAATCCATAAATATTAAGTCATGTAATATATAATTCTTTAGAAATATATAAATTGTATGAATATAGTAATTCATATATTAATATATAATTAGTTTTAAAAATTGCATATAAATATGTCAAAAGTAAACATAGATTTTAAATCCATTCTGTTGACTAATCTCAATGGGATATATATATATATATATATATATATATATATATATATATATAAATTTAGTAACGGATTTTAAAATCCGTTTCTAAATTAGCAACGGATTTTCAATCCGTTGCTAATGTAGAAACGGATTTGAAAATCCGTTTCTAAACAGTATTTCTTATTAATTTTTTTTAAATTTTAATTTCTTTAGGGTTAATGGAAACTTTCAAAAATAATAATAATAATAATAATAATAATAATAATAATAATAATAATAATAATAAGAAAAGAGAGAGGGATGAGAGGGACCATCCCTAGCCCTTTCCCCTCTTCTTCCTTACTTTCCCTCTTCGACCCTACATGTGCCCCTATCCTTCTTTACCGACGATCACCACCGATCGGAGCCACCAACGACCCGAGCAAGGTCGGCGCCAGCGAGCAAGGCTTGCTCTGTCTGGCCAAGCACCACTCAAGGCTACCGGCTGAAGCCCGCTTCACTGGCCCGCTGCTCCTACCACCGCTTTTCCTCCTCGGTGCCGCTCATCTCCTGGCCTCATTCTCGCCTGACTCCCATTGCCGCCGGTCAGCCTGCTCTTCCTCGTGCGAAGCTCTAGGCCTCCTCGCCTCCTCGGCCACGGGCCAGACTCTGACCGACACCACTGTCTTGAGCCACTCACGCGATGTGTGCTTCGACGCCACCTCTCGCCATTCAAATCGGCGAACCATTGCAGCCCCACTTGCTACTCCGACGAACTGATCTTCAGCCTCGAATCAAAGTGAGATGCCTTGATTTAATTTAGAGTTATGAATGGAGCTAGGGAATCGAATGTATGAATGGATGTATGGTGGATGAGCATGGGACTTGTTAAGTGTTGATTAAAATTATAACTTTGTTTAATTATGCAAATATGGTGAATGTTTGTATGAGTTTCGGAGCCCTAGAAATAGGGGAAACTCTGCCGGAATTTCTTTAGAAGTCGGTACCGGGCTGCCCCTTTCAGGGATGGATTTAGCCCACGATGCCTTCCCTGATCGGGGAGTATTAGCGATCATTAGAAAGGTCATCGAGAGACTTTCGTGATGATAGCTTGATCGATACGATCGGGCTTTTTGATCGGAAGTTATGAGCTGTCCAAGTTGACTACTCTAAACTAGCGATTTCGAGTTATAAGTTAGAGTTAAGATTTTTATTTTTGAATACGGAACCTAATCCGTATTCTGTATTCTTATTTGGTTACTATTACTGATTCTAGGAAGAGACATAGGTTCCGTGGAGGACGAAGCAGGACCAAGCCACTACTAGGAATTTGCGAGGGACATAAGGTGAGGAAACTTCTCCGTATATTAGTTCACTACAAAAATAAAAGCATTTAGGGGCGGGCATTTTGCGGCGGTTCAAACCGCCGTAAAATGCTTTCTCGATGTATTAACAAAACCGCCCGCTAATACGAAAGGCCGAAGATTTAGCGCGGTTTTGAATAATCACAGATATAACAGCCGCTAAATGTAGACCGCATTTCAAGGGCGGTTTTAGAGTAGACTTAGCGGCGGTTTTGTAACCGCCGCTAAATGATCAAGGGAGCATTTTTATTATTATTTTTCAATTTTTTCTTTTTTTTATTATTTTTTTTAAAAATTCTTTTTTTTTTTGAAATTTATTTTTAAAAAATTTCTATGCGCGGTTTCAAAAACGCCGCATGATGAAAAGAACTAATTTTTTTTATTTTTTTATAAATATTTATTTTTTTACTGTAATCCAAATTTTTAATATCATTTCCACTCATTTCAAATATAAAAATAATAAAAAATTTATTGATAATTCAAATATAATTAAAATAAAGTTAAATTTACAAAATTTGTTCACAAATCTTTAATTAAGAATCAATACATCAATACTAACAATGAAAAATTATTCATTTACATTTCCACTAACCAAAAAGAGTGGAAGATGCTCTTCAGTTCTCACTGTTTTAAACTAGACCCATGCTCAAATTATTCTAAACAATGATGGTAGTTTCATCGAATTCAGAGAAGAAAACATCCCATATGTGTTGGCTTCTTCTTGATCTTCTGCGGTATTGCTAGGCGAAGAACAACTTCAATGCAGCATCAAACACCAACTTCACATTCTATACAATTCAAGAAAAAAGCTTCTAAATCAGTATAAACTTAATTACCAGTTCAAATACATCTAGATCTCGTTTTTTGTAAGTTTTGAACTTAATTTATACCTGCTGAGTTTTGGAGCTGCACTCAATGTATGCTGCCGCTCCAATCTTTTTCTTCAGTTCTTCACCCTAAAATTCAAACATATGAATTCTTTTAAACAAAACACTCAGAGAAAGATACTTGAAATAATTTTACATAGATAAACCACATTAATTGATAAAGGTTCTTAGTAAAGTCTGATTACAAATTGCATGAATAAAACTCACCTACGTGGTTGAAATTGGAGTTACACTTGGCTGATCATGCAGGACATATGGTACCTGGATTTTGAGATTTCATCTGTTGAATTTTTGGTCACTCTCACTGTGCTTGCTCCTTCATCAAAAGAATTATTTTCATTTCTAAGAGTTTCAATTCCTTTCATATGAAATTTTGGCATTATCTGAGAATGAATTAGTAATAGCATATAAAAGGTCAAATCATCATAATTTTTAAGTGAATAACTTAATTCTATTTAGTTAATCTTCAGTAGAACGGTGTGCTAAACAAAACACAAAATTCCCACCTTATTCTCCCCATAAGTCTTGGACTTTTTTGGGCATTCTTGATGAACTAGTGTTTGAGAAGTTCTTTGGCATTTGTTCTCTACATGAAGGTTGTAACAAAAGCTTATGCTTACAAGCGCAATACCAAAGACTTGATATAAAGATCAGAAGCTCAAGTATGGAATAAAAATTGATTTTTATAGGGTAACATCATAAAAATTTCCAATTTGACCACAACAAGTTTAATTTATTGCTTAGCCCAAAGTTGTAGCAACTATTACTCTTGAAGCAAATATGATAAAGACAAAAACCAAGAAAAGAAACAAATAAACCATTTTAAATAAAAATGGAGGTCTGGTGTACATATATAACCTACTGAATATCCATGTGTCAAGATCAATCATTTAAGTCACATTGTTTCTCCCCTATAGTAGGATAGTAAACTAGGATACTAACTACAAATAGATCTCCAATAAAGGTGGAAAATGCATAGAGCACATTTGAACAAAAAATACAAAGATGTGGCCATTAAGTTTTTCTTTTCAAAAGCTAAATTGAGTAGCTAATAGGAAAAATAGCTATAAAGAAAGAATAACATAATTAATCAATTAACTGAATCTGTGCTTTTTATATTTTTATTCTTACCACACAAAATGTGATCTTCATGATTAAAAAACACCAGAGTTCATGATATTTTTCAATAAAGCAATAAAGGTCATTAAAATATATCTCATTATGTAGAAGAACAATAACATCCTTAATCTGAAATTCGGCAAAGTATCCAGTTTAACATTAAAAACTAAAAGAACAAGAGATCCAAAATGAAGTATAAACAAGTAAAGGAAAGAGATCCAAAATGAAGTATAAACAAGTAGAGATATGTCTAGTTATTTTCATTTCTAGAATGTCATAAAAAATAATTGTTGTGCTCCAAATCAAGGGTAGTACTGATCATAGATATTTTCATTTCTAGAACGTCAGAACATAAAAAATAACTAAAAATATTAAAAGTATTGTGAACACTTATCAAAAGATTCAAAACCCATCAATTAATTGTTGATGTACTCAAAATCAAGGGTAGTACTGATCATTCCATTATGCAAACATAGTAAATCATTTTGAATTTTACTCAAAGAATGAGCATAGGAACAACTGAAAACTGGACAACAAAAAAAAATATGATCTAATGGAATGAGCATAGGAATCCATACTTCATTAGATGATACCAAAAAATCCAAAAGAGATGTTGGATGTGTATTTGCAACCTCTTATTGTAGAATTGAAGCAATTGTGGGAAATTAGAGTTGAAACATATGATGCAGCAAGAAAGAATAATTTTTAAATGCGTGCTGCACTTATGTGGACCATAAGTGATTTCCCAGCATTTTCAATGTTGTCCGGATGGAGCACTGCAGGCAGGACTGCTTGTCCATACTGTAAGGAAGATTCAGATGCATTTACTTTAACAAGAGGAGGGAAAGCAATCTTGGTTTGACAATCATCGCAAGTTTTTACCTCCTAATCATCCGTTTAGACGGAACAAAACCGCCAAGAAATGAACGAGAACAAAAATGGCCCCGAAAACCCAAACCGGTGATGAAATTCTAAAAGAAATAGAAGATTTGAATCTAAAAAGAGTTATAGATTCTGATGCCCATGAGAAGAACAACCTCATTGCTAAGAGTACTGGTTGGAGAAAACGAAGCATTTTTTGGGATTTACCCTACTGGCAAACAAATCTAATTCGTCACAACCTTGACGTTATGCATATCGAGAAAAATGTGTTTGAGAATATATTCAACACTGTGATGAATGTGGAAGGAAAGACAAAGGATAATGCTAAATCAAGAGAAGATCTAAAAGAATTACATTTACTCACCGAAAGTTAGAAAAAATAATGCTACAGGAAATATCCCAAAGCATGTTACACTTTGGATAAACAGTCAAAAACTGTGCTTTGCGAATGGCTTCGAAACATTAGATTCCCAGATGGATATGCCTCAAACATGAGCAGATGTATTGACATGCGAAAGTTGAAGCTTTTCGGTATGAAAAGCCATGACTGTCATGTTTTTATGCAAAGATTACTCCCGATAGCATTCAGGGAACTGCTTCCATCAAGTGTTTGGCGGCCATTAACAGAACTAAGCAATTTCTTCAGAGAGCTCACTTCAACTGTAATACGAGAAGCTGATATGTTAAGGCTTAATGATGAAATTCCTCTTATCCTCTGTAAGCTAGAGCGTATACTACAGATGAAAATGACTATTATGGCCAATTAATCGAGGTTTTATGCTTAGAGTACCCAGGATTACCAATCAAGCGAACCATCTTGTTTAAATGTGATTGGTTTGATCCAACACCAAATGTGGGGACAAGATGTCATCAACATTATAAACTTGTGGATGTCAACCATAGGCGGTTCTTTAATAAATATGAACCCTTTGTTTTTGCAATTCAGGCAACACAAGTTAATTATACGACGTATCATAGCTTAAAGCGTGACAAAGTTGACTGGTGGCCGGTATTCAAAGTAAAAGCTAGATCTGTTGAAGAGCTTCCTCAACAAGTTTCTGGGACAACACCGGTATCATGTGAAGCACCTTTTCAACAAGATGTAATGGAAGCCCCTTCAATAGACATCAATGTTTTTTATGCAGAACAAACTCTACATGATCCAAGTGGGGTACTAATTGAAATAGATGAAGAAGAAGCAGAAAGTGAAGAGGAGCCTCTGCTTGAATCAGAAAGTAATGATGACGGGGATGAAAACAATGAATTTGATGAAGTTGAAAGTGATAGTCAATAAATTAAGGTAATTCTATTAGTAATAGTTCAAATGAGTAACAACAATCAAAGCACTCTAGTTTCATCACTCATATACTTGATACTTTCATGCATTTTCCGGGGCTGACGTTGGAGGCTTGCAAAGATTACTTCCTTTGGTCCAAGATGATTGTGGGATTGTCACCTCTATTGTTGCTTAAACCTTTGTTGTGGTTATGCTTTCATTGTTGCTTGTTTGCTTTAATTTTTGTTGTTTTGTGTTTTTTTTTTTTGAATTTCTCTTTCAATATAATTAATCTTGTTCATCAACATTCTAGGTATCATCAATTAACTCATGTTGGAAAATATCATGTTTATGTGTTTGGAAAGACTTGGACCAAGTGTTTTAATGCATGTAAATCTTTCTTATTATATTTTGTACATTCTAATAAGATAGTGATGGTACAGTCAAGATGAGAGGTATGGGCCGCAAAGGAAGTTCTAGTTCCAGAGGCGCACATGATATTTCTGCACCTATCGCATCACACCATCAGCCACTGTCACATGTTGGTTGTCCAGTTGGTGGCTCGTCCTCATCTTCCGCCTCTATTCCTTGTGCTAGTAGAGGTGCTACTCCTGATGGTGGCCCTACCACGGCTGCTAGTGGAATTCCCACACCACAAGTGGATAACTTGGCCGTTTCTACAAGGTTGGGGAGAGTGCACATAAAATTAGTGAATGGAGTGTAAGTATTAATGTTATGCTAGTTTATGTGGCTTCATTTGTTATAAGTAATTTGTTTTATTTTTCGATTTGACTTTTATATTTGATTGTTATAATCTTTGCTTATTTATAGTTTGCATCCTTCTGATGTTTGTGCTCGACGGATCACAACCATCTTTAAAGAAAGATTGGATGAGAACGGGCACTGTTGGAAAAATGTTTCTATGGAGACAAAAGAATTTTACTGGAATGAATTTCAGGTATTAACTAAGTTAGAAATATTTTCTATCAGGTTTAAAAATGTTTGGAAAATGATATGTGCCAAACTTATTTTCTATCTAATATGTATTTTTTTATGTTAAAATACAGAAACACTTTATATGGGATGAGTCATCATCTGTTATCAAGGTAGCATGGCAACGCAAGGCTGCGGAACGTTATAGAGGAATGATGTGTAGTTTAAGAAGAAGGAAAGATAAGACCATACACGTGACTGACACTATATGGCAAAATTGGAATGAAGCATGGAATTCCCAAGAATTTAAGACTCGAAGTGAGGCGTCTACAAAAAATCGTCTTACTGAGGTTGAAGGAATTGGAACTGGTATATCCCAACACACAGGAGGTTCCATTTCCCACATTTCACATGCAGAGAGACTGGTAAGTGTTAATTTATATTTATATAAATGTCCCTCTACATAAAATTTAATCTAATGTTAATTTTAACTTAATACAAAGTGTTACATTATTTTAGCAAGCAAGCCTTGGTCGTGATCCTCTTCCATTTGAGCTTTTCAAAGTGACTCATACAAAGAAGGGAACCTCTGATCTCGTTGATGCAAGAGCTGAGGCCATTAGGGTAAATAAATTTGGCATTTAATCTTTGTATTTAATTTTTAGACTTTCTTTACACTTTATGTTTTTTTTATTCAATCATGTTAACCATAGTTTTCCTTTTACAAACTTAACATTGTAGGATCGTTACTTGCAACTTGAGGATCAAGAATCTCAAACACAAGAAGGGGGCGGGGAGCCTCCTGTTGTGGACAAGGTAGCTCTATTCTATGAAGTCATGGAGGGAAAAAGAAACGTAGGGTTTATGGAACTGGCTCTCAAAAATCGGTTTTCTATCCCCAATCATCGTGCTCATCATCTACAGGTATTAGTTAAAATTTGGCATTATTACTTGGGTTAGAACAATTGTTTGTGCTTCATCTCAAATTACTCGTCTTTGGCATGAAACTTTTTATAGTAGTTAATATGACAAAATATATTTCTAATTAACTGTATCATTGTTGAACTGGTAAATTTTCTGCTTATTGAGCTTATTGCATTTAAACTTGTAGAATTCAATTAACTCATATATGTTGTTGGATTGATGCTTTTTATAGTTCTTAATTTGAAGAAAATATGCATGTAAGCTTTTTATAATGTCAAAAATATGAAATGCATTAGCTGATTGAGTTTTATATGTGGTATTTAACTACTTGAATTCTTTTACAGGTGCATCATCTATGGAGCTACAGGCTAGGATTACACAATTAGAAAATAATAATAAGGAGCTTCAAGAGAGGCACGCGATGAGGATGGAGAGAGATGATTATCATGAACAAGTGAAGCGTAACATCGAGGATATGATGAAGCACTTCGAGGCCAGAATGCGCTCACAGTTCACAAATCAGGATTCGCAGCCCTTTAGTGATGATCATGACATAGATCATCTAGATGACTTGTAGTTTGATCCTTGATTGTTGGTGTTTTAATATATATTGTTTGAACATCTTGTAGTTTGATTATTGATTGTAGTTTGAACATCTTGTAGTTTGATTGTTGATTGTTGAATTAATGATATTATCAGTTGTGATCATTATTAGGCTTATAAATTTATTGTAACAGGTGTTAATTCGTTTGAATTATTAATATATAAATTATTATAATTTTTTTTGGTATTAGGGATTTAGAAACGGATTAGAAACGGAATAATATGTTTTAAAATATATTTTTATATTTTAGAAACGGATTTCAAATTTTTTACATAAAGATTTTTGTTTCAAATCCGTTTCTAAATTTAGAAATGGATTTTATTTCGTTGCAAATCCGTTTCAGAATTTAGCAACGGATTGGCAACGGAATAAAATCCGTTGCTAAATGCCAACGGAAATAAATCCGTTTCTAAATTAGGAACGGATTTAATTTCGTTGCAGATCCGTTTCAAAATTTTGAAACGGATTAATTCCGTTTCTAACTATAGAAACGGAATTGCAACGGAATCGAATCCGTTTCTAATACATAGAAACGGATTTGATTCCGTTGCAATTTAGCAACGGATTTTTGCCGTTGCAAATCCGTTGCCAAATCGAATTAGCAACGGAGTGTTTCCGTTGCTAATCCGTTGCTAAATCGAATTAGCAACGGATTAGAAACGGAAAATGCCGTTTCTAATCCGCAATTTTCTTGTAGTGATTGATGACCAATAGATTAAGGGAAGTCCTTCCTCACATTGTTGGGGTTGAGCAAACAGCCTACATTCATAATAGGTACATATTTGACAATATCATTCTTGCCCAAGAACTTGCTCACTCTTTAGAAAAGGACCTTGACCACCCATTGATGATTATCAAAGCTGATATGGAAAAGGCTTAGGACCTAATCAAATAGAATGTTGTCTTGGCTGTTCTCCGTAAGATGAAGTTTCCACCTAAGTGGATTAACTGGGTTCAAGCATGCATTGAGTCACCCACTATGACATTCATCATTAATGGTAAGATAGGAAATTGGGTTTCACCCAAATGTGGATTAAGGCAAGGGGATCCCTTATCCCCTTATTTATTCATTTTGACATCCCAAATATTGACAAATATCTTCAATAAGGCTAGCGAAATGAAATTGTTAACAGGAGTGAGGATTAGCCCCTCAAAGGTCCTTATACACTCCTTATATGCTGATGACCTTCTTATTTGTTGTGTTGCATCCAGAGCCAATGCTAGGGCTGTCAACTTGTGCCTAGACATTTATAATACTGTCACAGGACAGAGGGCTAATCCCCATAAATCCAAAGCCTACTTCCCTTCCTGGCTTAATCTACATATCAAGAGAGCCATTTTGCACATCCTTGGAATTAACCAGGGTACCTTTCCCTTTAGGTATCTAGGTGCATTGATATCCCCTGTGAGAATTCCCCTTAATCAGTTTGGATACTTCACTGATAAGGTTAAACAAAAGCTGGCTCACTGGAAGGCCATCTATCTCTCCATGGCTGTGAGAGTTACACTTGCTAAGGCAACTGTACTTGCCTTTCCCATATATACCTTAAGCATCTATCCAGTTGTTGATACAGTGCTGGACCAAATATCCAAATTAGTGAGAAATTTTATCTGGGGACACAACAACAAAGGTAAACTACAAATATATCCTATTGACAGATGCTTCTTGGGTGGATACAGGTGAGGTAACTGGAATAGCCTATCTCTTTATAACTAATGCAGGGACATATGCAAACTTGTGAGGCTCTCTCAGCTTTTGATGGTGAGATCAAAGCACTGAAGCTTGGACTTGATCGTATTGTTCCTGAAAATTTCAAAGAAGTTCTCATATACACAGGTAATTTACAACTGGCATTGAAGATGAAAAAGGGTGGCTTATATTCTTGTGGCAGAACAGTGGACACATGGAATCGATGCAGATATCTACTCAACATTATCGACGACTGAGACATTCAACATCGATCTCGTGAAGGGAATAGAGTAGCTGATGGGGTTGCTAAACTGTCAAGGGTCACTGGGAATTGGGATTTTTTCTCCCATAATTCTGATCTGCCTTTTGTTATTAAAACCTTTTGTTTGCAATTAGATACTGAACTCAGGGTTAGCCTGATTGTTAGTTTCAATGAAGCCCTTTTCTCTAAAAAAAAAACAACATCTGGTAAAGACTGAAGTATAAGCTCCAATTCCATCTGTGCAACCTATTATAAAATTGAAATCATATTTGAAGATTAAACAATATCTCAAGAATACATCCCATTTTAACATGCAACACAAATATATATATATATATATATATATATATATATATATATATATATATATATATATATATATATATCACCTCATTTTGACCCACTTGCACAGTGTTTTGAGAAAATCCAACTATATGGATGGAAAGAACATCGAAAAATAAGCCAGCATGTCAATTTTCATACAATTTGGGAACTTGTAGGGTTTTCATCTTAAAAGGTGAAATTTTGAATTGGTAAGATTTTTATAAATTTTCACTCATTAAGATGAAGACCCTAAAAGTTCCCAAATTGTATAAAAATTGACATGCTAGCTTATTTTTCGATGTTCTTTCCATCCATACTGTTGGAAATCCTTAAAATACTGTGCAAGTGGTCAAATGAGAGGCAACCTTACTTGCACAGTAATCCGGCATGCCTTATAATATCACTCTTATATATATATGCTAATGTATACCTGGTAAGCCTTGTATTTGATGGTCTCTTTCAATCTATCAACAATAAAGAGGAAGCCATCTTCATCAAAGTAACAATCACGGGTTTTTAACCATCCTTCAGAGTCAAAGACTAGAGCATTGGCCTCAGAATCACCAACATAACCTGATAACAGTGAAGTTAAACCAAACAAAAGTGCACCATATATAGTATAGAATCTTGTCGTATGTGTGTGTATATACCTAGCATGATAGCAGGTCCTCGAACCCATAACTCGCCAAGGAAACCAGCGTTGATATTGATTTTCATGACTAGCACACTGGTTCCCAAACACAGTGGAATGGATTGATGGAGGCGGCGGACCAAACAAGCACAACCCAAAATCAAACAGAAAAAACACATAAAAAAATTTACGTGGTTCGGCCATGTTTGATTAGAGGTTATCCTTAATATAATTCTCTGTAAAAAAGTTTTATTATTAAAATTTTTAATTAAGATTTAAAAATATAATCCACCAATGTATAGAAGACATATTACTGTCTTATTATTAATATTTTTTTAGTTTAAAAATTATCTTTAAAAAATTAAATTTTTTTAAATTTATTCGTATTCTCAAATGAGTAACCTAAAAAGTTCTCTAAAAAAACAGTAGAGTTCCCTTGTCTTATCAAGTGCAACCGACCTTTTTGGGCTATCACTCACACACTCTCTCTCTCTCTCTCTTCACCTTAAAAGCTTCTTGAACCCATCAACTCACAATGTCAACATCTTAACAAAAGAAATATTAATTTAACATTTCTCTTGCCTGCATTCATTTATGAATTCTTATCATAGAGAAGGAGCTCGTCCTCGGTTGCATTCATTCATGATCTTTTATCATAGAAAAGGAGCTCATCCTCAGCCATATCTCCTCAAGCTTTTGGGTACTCGTCCATATCTCTATAAGAGGTCGGCTAGACTCGTCTCACCTTGGTAATTCAGAACTCTACTCGGCACCTCAGCATCCTAAAGTTTGGTAAGCTCGGCACCTTGTCACCCTGACTAGCTTGTCACCTCATCAAGCTCTTCAAGGTCGGCAACACCTCAACACAGTTCAGAGCTAGGCAAGCTCAACACCTCGAAGCTCGACAACTCAGTACCTCGGCAGCACCTCGACAACTCTCGGCAAGGTCGGCTAGAGGTCAGCCAAACTCCGGGCTCATCTCGAAAGCTCAGTAGGCTCCATTCCTCACAATCTCCTACATGGTGACTTATGGGCTTCATTTTCTTCTTTTATATGCTTTCACGTGAGGCTGAATATGAATAAGGGTGTGGGTTGGTTGGTCCTTTAGTATAGAAGACCAACAAAAGTTAAGCATGACCTCAACTTCTCCTTGGTGACAACCTTCATCAACATGTTTGTCAGGTTGTCTTCGATGGGGATCTTCTCAAAGTTCACTTTCCTTTTCTCTACGAGTTCTCAAATGAAATGATACTTGATTTCAATATGCTTAGTTATTGAATGAAAAACTAAGTTCTTGGCAAGATAAATAGCACTTTGACTATCTGAATGCAACCATCATTTATCTTGCTCCTTACCCAGTTCCTTCTTGAATGACTTCAACCAAATCAGCACTTTGCATGCCTTTGTAGCTGCAACATACTCTGCGTTAATAGAAGATTAAGTAACCGTCTTTTGAAGTTGTGACTGCCATGCTACTGCTCTACTCCTAAGAGTAAACACATAGCCTATAGTGCTCCTTTTGGAGTCCAAATCACTAGCCAAATCAAAATCCATATAACCTATAAGTCTTAGGCTTGATCCCCCAAAGCATAGACTCATGTGTGATGTACCTTTCAAATACCTAAGAATCCACTTCATTGTCTCCCAATGTTCCTTTTCAGAATTACTCATATACCTTACCACTACTCCCAATGAATGAGACATCAAGTCTGGTGCAAGTCATAACAAACATGAGAGTACCCACTGCCGAAGCATAAGAAATACTCTTCATTTTATCTCACCCCTTTTGTGTGGTTGGGGCCTGAACCTGAGAGTCTGAAATATGTTGCAAGAGGGGTGCCAACAGTCTTAGCACCATGCATGTTGTACCTCTGTAGTACCTTTTCAATGTATTTTGCTTGAGATAATTTCAACACTCTCTTCTTTCTGTCACTTATAATCCGCATGCCAAGTGTCTGTCTTGATGGACCCAAATCCTTCATTGCGAATTTTTGCGACATGCATTCTCCTCTTGAGACACAATCTCAATCATATCTGATCCTACAATAAGTATATCATTGACATATAACAATAGTTCAATATAGGAGGTACCAAGGTTCTTAAAGTAACAACAATGATCTGAGTGACACATGTAGAACCCAATTGACTGTATGAATCCATAAAATCTTCTATACCACTGTCTTGGAGCTTGTTTCAAACCATACAAGCTCTTCTTCAACTTACAAACCAAATTTTCTTTGCCTTTAATTCAATGTACCCCTTAAGTTGATGCATGTAGATCTGTTCCTCCAAGTGATCACCATGAATGCAGTCTTCACATCTAACTGCTCAAGATGGAGGTCCTTTACTGCTACCATGTTCAAGACTATCCGGTTGGTAGCAATCTTCACTACTAAAGCAAATATTTCTGTGAAATCTACCCCATGCTTCAGTTCAAAACTCTTGACTACTAGTCTAGCTTTGAAACGTTTGTTCCCATCGGCTTCTTCTTTCAACCTGTAGATCCATTTATTATGTAGAGTCTTTTTCCCTTGGGACAAGTAAGTTAACTCCCAAGTTTTGTTTGAAGACAATGAGTCCATCTCATCATCCATGGCACGCTCCCACTCAAGAGATGAATCTATGCAACATGCCTCCTTAAAACTTTCAGGCTCTTCACTATCTATCAACAACAAATAGTTAATGCTAAAGTCATACTTTGGATTTGGTTTTTGTGCTCTGTTACTCTTCCAACTAGCCAATGTTTGCAAAGGAACTTCAAAGGATTGTGGGGCATCAACTGTCTCATCATTAGCCTCTTGACTATCAACTTCATGATTGTCAACTGATTGAGATGCTTCTTGGATAAATATAAATGGATTCACATTCACCTTTATTTCTTTCTAGTGCAACCACAAACTGAGGATTTGTCAACTACCTCAAATTCTACAAACTGAGATATTTCATTCCCCTTTTGTAGAGTTTGTCTGTCTTTATACAAATTTGACTCATTAAAGACGACATCAATGCTCTAAATCACCTTCTTTCGCTCTGCATCCCATAACTTGTACCCATAACTGTTAGTTCCATAACCAATAAAATAGCACTTGCTTGATTTAGAGTCAATCTTTCCCTTATTTTCTGGTTCAACATGCATATAACCTGCACATCCAAACCTCCTTTCTTGTCCATACCTCCTCAGGTAATCCACCATCTAGGGAGTAAGATAGGGATCCATTGATCAAATATGTCACTGTGTCGACTAAGACAAAACACCATCTATGATTTAGTGGATGACTAGGCATTTCTCCGGAGGGCAATAGGGTCTTTTCCTACCAAAAATAACTCTGTTTGTGGGAATATTAAGGGGGCGTTCACTTGCCCGAAAGTGCTTGGAAGTGCAGAAGTGGACCGAAGTGGGGGAAGTCCCAGTTCCCGAAGTGAGCTGAAGTGAACACTTCTGGTGTTCATTTCCATCGAAGTGAATGGGCACCGAAGTGTCCGCTTCTCCACTTCTGGTGTTCATTTTGCATGAAGTGAGATCAGTTCGGATTGCACTTCAGTAGGGTGTTCTTTTTCACGAAAGTAGGGGAAGTTTGAATTTTTGCATGCATTTACTTTAATTATAATAATCTATTTGATTAGTATAATTTAAAAATATTTAATTAATAATGATTTTAATTCAAATAATGATTTATTTTAAAAATAATTGTCTTAATAATTTTAAATTATTATAAATTATTTTTAATTAATGTAGTAATTGAAATTTTTTAATCTTTGTAGTTGAATCACATGATAGATTTTAATTTAAGTTTTTTTGTATGAGTGATTTCATAGTAGTTATTATGAAATTTTTATTAATATAAAGCAGCTAATAAGCAGCACAAAACCATTATTTGGATCCATGTCCTTCATTAGCAACACACCAAATTAAGCTGAAGATTTGCATCATCTCCTCAATTCACACATGTTGTCAGTTAGAGAACTATGCAAGGTATAATGAATTGGCTCCGTGGATGATTAACTGCCCATTTTGCTATGTTAAAATCTCTTTCATTCACTTCTTTCTTTTTCTTGTGTTTTTTCATAATATAAAATATATAAATTCCATCATTGAGATAGCACAGAAGTTCTTTATGGGGGCAGTGATCTAATTATGGGACCAGATTCTTCGTTTCCATGTTTTGTTCCTCATTATTGTCTGTGTTCCTACCTCTCAGTTTGTAATGCATGAATCTAATTTTCAACATTCAAATTGAAATCAAACTTTAAGCTAAACGTGTTTACAATTGTATATATGTATATATTATAACTTTTTTCTATATGACAAGCATTTCTTCAGCCTACTTGAATGATTAAATACAAACTTTTAAATATATGTCTAATTCTCCCTGATATCCCAACATGAACATCTACATTAGAATAATTATTCTATATTTAAATTCCTAACAAAATGATTAATAATCAATACAAAAGGTCATTTACCACAACAATCACATAATCCATCTGTACTATATACCCTGAACTCAATTTTATGCAAGGTGTCCATGTAGAAAATAATAATTACAGATGAAATCAGGCTGTTCATACATATGCAATAGATTCAATAGAAGTTAAACAAGTCCTAGTATTAAATCCATCAAAATCAAAGAAAGATTTATAGTCATACAATATCAAGATTCGATTAGTTTATAGAAATACAAAAGGCAGTAAGTTTACAAGTCCATACAGAAACTCTCAAAATAAAAACACAAACATAATGACTAAAACAAAGGGGAAGCTCTCAACATTCCATCCTACTCAGCAACAAGTTACAGTTCAATAGTCATGAGCGCTCCGGTCAGCAAGATACTGGTCCACGAATTTCTTGCGGAGAGAGGGCTTTCTCATGTAGAAGTCCTCAGCAAGGTCTCTATTGCCACGCAAAGCCAAGTACACCATCTCCAAATCATCATCGTCGTACCCCTCCATGCTCCACAGAGCATCACTCATTTTTTCCTTCTAATCCTTATATCGATTGAGGTTGCCAAATGGTCAAACTTATTACTCATTGTATCCACTGCAGCACCGTCATTACTCACCCTTGAAGCACGTCTCCTTTTTTGAGCATTGTTGGCTGTAGATGTCCTTGCTGCTTCGCTTTCGTTGTTGTTGTTGTTGTTGTTGTTGTTGTTGTTGTTGTTGTTGTTGTTGTTGTTGTTGTTGTTGTTGTTGTTGAGGTTGTTGTTGTTTACAGATGGTTCAGACTCCATCTCAGCACCGACACCTTCTACCTTAGTGTTTTCACTTCCAAACTGGTGGAATATTGTTCGTGCAAATTCACCCGTAGCGTGATCATCCCCACACATAATTCGCAGATCATTAAAGTGGGGAATGGGCGTGTTTAGTAGCTCCTTAGCTTTAGGATGTGACTACAAATACATAGAACATTATAAATCAGTCCCAAATAAATTGAGGTATAATATGTATATACTAATTAAAATACATGCAAGTGTATATACGTACCTCGACATATGTACGACATGTCTCATCTTCCAGCACAATCATTTTGAGCTCATCATTCCAATTGACGCCGCTTAGATCCAATAACTTCTTCATCTTCTGATATTTCACCTTCATAGTGCGCATACGATTTTCAACATTATCCGCGTCCATGTTCGCAGCTGGGATGCTCCTGTTGACAATGTTCGCAGCCTCTACAAATGCTTGCCGCTTAAAAGACTTATCCACTTTCAACCCGGCTTTTGCCATCTCTACAAGAGCGGGGATCAAGACATTATCCATTTCTTTCGACCATCGCCTGTTAGGCGTCCCTTTATGCTTTTGTCCTGTTGAGCTTGAAGGTCCACCATCCATTGTTCCTGTCATATTACAAGGAAAAGCATTAGAAACTTCCATTCATATTCATCTTTCAAACAAGAAACAATAAAGCACAGGAATCACACTATATTGATTCCTAAAAGAACAATGATTGGAAGGTCAGAACTCAGTTAAATAGCTTCATTAGAACAAGTACTGCATCTTTCCATCCACAAAATTCAGCTGGTGACACAGGAAAATAAATCAAATTTGGAGAATGAATGTAATACAAAAGTTACACTTGCATTAAAAAAACAAATCCATCAGCAACCAGTTCATCATTGTTGAAGGTGCTAAGATATCAATTGGGAAACAAAATAAAGAACTAACAAAAATGTCAAAAAGCAAAAGCATCGGTGACACAGGTCTTGCTTTACTAATTCAAGTTTAGATGAAAATGACACAAAATATTATGTAATAGAGAAATCATAAACAAAACAGTAAGAAAAAGTATACATAGACATGGATAGCAAGTCTTTCATCAATTTGTGATCTTCAGGGCATCCTTATACCCATGTTTAAATCAGGTCTCTCATAGGCAAGTTTGTTCTAATATATTCATTACCCTAATTCTAAGTCCAGTTGCCTAAATCCGTCAAATACATCACAGATCTCTTTTCTCCCTTTACTCATAAATCCAACCCACCAAGCAAAAGCACAAATATAACAACTCAAATATAAACATAATAATACTTAAATTTAATCCCCTTTCATGATCATCACAACTTCAGTTGCAATCTTTATGACTAAAATTTTTTACAATCATATGCAATTGCCTATTTTTAAGCAAAAAAGGAAAAAGAAAAGAACATTTGACTCTTCTAGAGAAGGTGAAGAAACCCTTTGGTTATTTTTTTTTCTAGAAAAGCATGAAATAAAAAATAAATGAATTTAGTCGGGTATTAAAACAACTCAGGAATAAGAATACTTACTCTCTCTGCAGGTCTTACAAAAGTAGAACTAGCTATTCATAAGATTATGGGACTTCCCACTCCTTAGACCAGATTTGATATAATAGGCTAATCTGTTATTTAAATGGAAGTCACATAGATGTTGATCCAGAAATAAACCGCATGACTTCCCCAACCAAACATGCAGGATACCTAATCAAGGCCACTTATTTTGGTATAGAATGCTTTTATTTTCTAATCCTATAACTCAACAATATGCCAAGCCATCCATGATCCAACAGACACATTTGATGTGCAAAATTAACAATGCCTTCTAGGCCAAATGCTTTAACACCTTTCATCTTCCAACCCATGCAATACTCTTTATCTTTTATCAGAATAACTATTCAAAGAATGTCAAAAGATCTTATTATATCTTTTGAGACAATTGTTTTTAGGTTGGCAAATTTTCTAAAAATCACTAGAGTGATTCTCATTAATATTAAAATACAGATTTGAAGTGTCATCTGCTGAGTAATTGGGTCTGCAATATGTAAGCCACTTCATAATCAGCTGACAGAACTTGGCCATCATAACCATCATGCATACTAATATACATTCTTCAGATGTTAACTACACCATGATATATTCCAAAAAGAATATTTTAGGATTTTACAACATTAACATTTGCATCTTCATTTAAAATTGAACAAATTCAACTAAAAAATCGTCAATCAGAGAAGTTAAGAGAACCATGTGATTCAAACATCCCAAGTTTAAGACAACAACCCACAGAAAATATATCAAAATAATGAGATAAAATGGGCAAAGTCACAAGCTAGGTCATTGGAGCAAAAACCTAGCAACCACTGTGAAAGAAGGCCACATTCCCAAATAGTCTCGAATCAATGGAAGTAAGTGGGAACTCTCAAACCATCTAAGGAAGAACCATTGGGAACATGCAAAAAATACAGTAAAATCCATGCCTCAAGCAGGCATTTGATATGCTACCATGGTGCATAATGAATCATTTGGTTTTATGTGCCAAGTATATATAATCACAAACTAAATCGACACTACCTGTCACCAAGTATATGCAACCATTCGGTTATGTTCTTTTTTGTCATAACCCGCAAGCACACCATCTTATAGAAATTTTAGGAGTTCTTATAGGAATTATAGGAATTTCACTAGGTATATAACCTGCCAGCATTTTTTGATGTCACAAAAAAGAACTTAGAAAATGATCTACTGTTATGACAAAAAACTGGATGCGTTCACATTTCACCTTGCACATTTTGATAAAAAAAACATTTCAAAATGTGGGACACAACAGATTTGACACAACTAGGCTGGATATCGTGCTAAGTAATCACGCCACATTGCTCTCGCTATCTGGTTACGGAGTTCCCGCCACTCAATTGAAGCCGCTCGTTGTTCCTGACGACTGCCTGATATGAAGTAAGTAGTAGCTTCTTCCTCAATAGGAAAATCTTCGTGCAAGAGCATGTCCACCGGATCAACTTCCTTTATAAAGTTGTGAAGGACACTACATGCAAGGACAATGTCAACCTGTGTAGTCAAAGGATAGAAGGGCCTCGAGTCCAAAATCCTAAAACGACTCTTCAGAATCCCAAAAGCTCGCTCAATCCGTGTTCTAAGTTGAGAGTGACGTAGATTAAATAATTCCTCTTTGTTGACTGGTCTGCTCCCATCATGCTCTTTAAGATGATACCTCACTTTCCGATATGGGGCTATAAACCCTGTCGTTGTTGTATACCCGGCATCAACTAGGTAGTACTTACCTAGTACAAAAGCATAGGAGATTTACTATATGATCATGAACTAAACATCTAAGTTAATATAAATAAGATGACTACTATGATACTAAACCTTGAGGGATATGTAGCCGATACGGTGGAGGTCGTGACAACGCATCCTTCAGGACAAGATAGTCATTGACTGATCCTTCCCAACCAGCGAGAATATATGTAAATTTCAAATCTGGATCACACGCCGCTAGCACATTTTGTGTGATGCCCTTGCGGCCCCGAAATCGAGGTGCTAGATCGACTGGCACCCTTGCATCTATGTGGGTCCCGTCAATAAATCCAACACAATCCTATATAGGAATTATCTAAATGAGTCACAATTGGTTATAAAAAGATCTTTATGTATTAGGATCATTAAAAGGGGAATACCTTGAAGTAGGGATAAAAAAAGTTCGTTGAATTCTATATCAGGATGTAGCGAAGTGTCTGGTTTCTTGACAAAGAGATATTTGATTCAATAGATAGCTTTAAGAACAACATTAAAATAATGGCTAACCGTTGCACCCGATCTAATGAAATCAATTTTCATTGATCGATTTTTTGCATGGTGACCTACAATATGCAAGAAAAGGGCCACTTGTTCCTCTACGGACACGTGGATCGTATCCCTTAAATGCCCACGCCCTCGTAAAATTGCAGCAAGCCTGAGGAATGTTTCTTTCCTCATTCGTATATACTCTACACAATTGTGGACACCTCCATCCAAGATTCGGACCATGTGCGCACTCCTATGGATATTCCTAGTTGCTGAGGGTTCTCGAGGTAATGTAGGATGTCGTTGGCGATCTTTAATTAGAATCAAGGCAATGGTCACGAAGATGGGTATCGGAATATGAACGAGTTTATGTAGATTCTCGTCCAACATCCTATAAGTATATCATTGAAGAATAAATGGCAAACCCGAAAGATGTAAATAAACTTCAAATAAAAAGCATTCAAATGAAATGAAATTTTCAGTTTATACAAATCAAACAATATATGTTCTTGGACAGATTATAGCAGCAATGTATTCATCTTCTTGACATAATTTTCTATTGATTTTTCTAATTCCTCCCTATTACTAGAGTTCTCAATTCTCACTCAACCAAAATCAATCAATAGCAGGGTACTAGTGTGCGAGACTATCTTTCTTTTGAATAAACAAATACTAATTATGTTGGTTGCTCTATCAATGAAAAAAAATCATCTTTCCCAAGTGATATGTGTACAATGTGGTATTTTGTCTAGATTCATTTGATATAGCTGTCACCTCTCTCTCTCTCTCTCTCTCTCTCTCTCTGAACTTCAGGCTCAGTTCAGAGCTCTGCAGGTATTTATTTTTATATTCCTGTTTCCAAATGTTTGTTATGGTGGTTGCTTAATATGTTATTTTATTAATATATAATATTGACAAGCTTGTATATATACCATAGTCAGGAGAATGATAAACTAGGACTTATAGTGATTTATCTTCAGAAACCCTAAACAAGTATACAGAGTCACTTGCATGCATTCTCACAAAAAATTACGCCAATACTATGAAACTTATACTAGATTTTTTTGAAGCTGTGTATATATTCTCTCTATTCAAGAACTTGTGTTTCAAGTGGTGATCCATGTGTTATCTAAAATAGTTAGTTGATGCTCATACATAAAATTTCATAGAAAAGGTATCATCATGCAGGTTAGAAAGAACAATTGGTTTTAAGATCCATTAACTTAGATAAAACTCTACATGACAACATACCTCTTCAAAAGGAAAAATAAAAAAAAAATAAAAAATAAAAAGGAAGCTAAATGGAGAGTGAAAAATAAAATGAGTTCTTTATATGGTTGATGATGATTATTTCAAACTAAATTTTAGTTAACCGTCTCCCATTTGATAACTGTTGCTTATAATCAAAACATAATAAAATTCAAATACATCAGACCACGTCATTTACTCAATGACTTGGTCATTGAATAAATAAAGTATTTTCAAACTATTAATTCGAAGAGTGAAAAAGAATAGTTTACTGTGTATTCAAACCAAAACATGGTCAATAAGTACTCATGTAGACTGTACTATAAGAACATGGTCTTCAAGTATGATAAGATAGCATTGAAATGGGTAGGATGAAGAGCCATACACATAATTGCATGCATTAAAAGCTTGAAGGCCACCTGTGATATATTATTAATTAGATTAGGACAATGTACATCAAGTCTAAACTGGTCAACTGATCAAAATGAAGCCATTGGTTAATGTTTTAATGTTGCCATGAAGATCATCACTCACATTGTAGGGATTAGCAGAAATTCAGTGATGTCTTGTTTCATAGATTAGATGTAGGAAGTTAGCTGCATTCTTCTGACAAGGTTTTCTTTCCTGGTATTATTGTTTGGTCACTGATTATATATTTGAGAAAAGGAACATGTATTATTGATCAGAACAAAAGAAAATTCTAATTGGTAGTGAAAGATAGCTGTCAGGCAATATTATTTCACAGAAGGTCAGGATCACAGTCCAATTAATTGATTGAACAAATTAAATTTGTTGACCATGATATCTCCCAAGGCCCACCATTTGGATCTGGGTACCATGCATTGGTCCAATTGCACCTATTCTATCCAAATCAAAGCCTTTTAATGCTAATGAAGTGAAATAACTCTATGCAATTGAACTACTGATTTCATTCTAATTCAATAGTTTAGTTATCAAGTGGATGAATTTAGGTTTGTGTAGTGTTGGGGAAAAAGGAATGACATTTCAGGAACAATCAAGAGAAAAAAAAATTAGAAATGAACAAAAGGCTGATTAATGATGAACAGAAAAAACACCAATTGTAGCTAGAAAGTGTGCTTAAAATCACTTCCAAAATGGCACAGATATTTGCTTGATGTCTATATATGTATAACCAAACCTGAGAAAGCTATGTCACTGCAAGGTCTCTGCCAAAGTACCAAAAGCTGGTGCAGCAGCTCCAACCACTCTGCAAAACCACACTTGAGGTGAATTCAAAGCTCATAGGTCAAGAGGCATTCAAGAAACCATGAATGAATCCCCAGAACTAATGAAACATTATTGAGAACACCACATCCAAAACCCCAAGTGAAATATTGAAACAAATCAACAAGTCTGGAACATAATGGAACCAAAACACTAACATAATCAACATCAATCAGAGACAAAAAAATAGGGGGAAAACAAGGCACAATTGGATCACAGATCTACAAGAAACAACCCTAATTGGACAAAAAACTCAACAAATCCATCAAAGAAACAAAATAAAGAAAAGAAATCTTGCCATCAGAAATCTTAGAAACCTTAGAAACCATGCCATCAGGAATCTTAGAAACCAAAAAACAGCAATCTTAGAAACCATGCCATCAGAAATCTTAAAAACCAAAAAGAAACAAAAAAGGATCACAATCTTGAGATCAAGAAGATGTGGGGAGAGGAGGAACCGCCCCGATTGAAAAACCCTAGAATGAGGTTTTCAATGAAGGAGTGGATGGGAAAGAGGAAGAGGCTAGGGTTTAAAGACATGAGATCGAAGAACGAACCTGGTCGAGTGGTGCCCTAGATCTGCGTGGCTGGTGATGGAAGGCTGTAGATTGAGGAGATGGAAGAGACTCGCGAGGCTGGTCGGCCGGTGAGAAGAACGACCGGTGTGTCGGCTGGAGATGGAGATGAGAAATCGCGCTTTCCCCAATCGCGATCCTGAAGTGCCAGTTCGGAGAAGCTCGCAGAACTGGCTAAAGTGGCCTTTTATATTTAGGCCACTTCAGCCACTTCAGTATAATTTTGGCCGAAGTCAGGCTAGTGCAAAATGGCTGAAGTGGACTGAACTACTACAGTATGCGGAAGTAACCGAAGTGCTCACTTTCGATCAAATGAACACCAGAACTAGCGGAAGTGGGCCACTTCATCACTTCCGCCAGCCACTTTCTGGCAAGTGAACGCCCCCTAAGTTGAATTGGGCACAGGGTGAAATAATTTTTGAAAATTTTTAATTTTTTTTAAAAAAAACCTTATAAAAAGGTTTTTAAGGCATTTTAAGGATGATATAATGTTTTTTTTTTGTTATTAATGTACAGGATGTGTAATTAAGATATTACCCTCAGTTAATTAAACCAAGCCCATACTTCCTTCCATGACGCCTCATGACTTCCTTGGCCCATTGGGATGCCGAACAGATACGTTCTCCTCTATGTCGCCAAGCGAGAAAGACCTACTTCAGCCCTCCCCCAGTAACTCCACCCGAGGAGCCCCCAGAGAAGAAGCCTTGTGAGTGAAATCCCTGCGCACTTCTCTCCCAACATGGTCTGCCGCTTCATCGAGCCATATTGATTGGCTGGTCTCTGGCTTGTAGGACTTGGAGTGGGCCGCTCTACCCTCCGCAACAATGACGATAGAGGTAAATGTTCGTTAAACCACCGAGGGTTTGAGTAGAATCTCATAAATGAACTCGTCCTCGAAAGAGTTAAGGTTGTTGGTTTCCATCTCGTGTCCTTAATACGCTACGTCCGGTTCGATCACTCCTTGTTGCAACACTTGTGGAATAGTGGCGAGGCGAAACTAACACCATCCGCATGCCGATAGATGAGATGACGATCACTCTACAGGATGTGGAGGTCCTCATCAGCTTGTGCTTCGATAATTGGCCAGTGTTAAGAGAAAGGTTATAAAATGAATCATGTTATTGAATATACACCAGAAGCTTATTTATAAGCTAGTAACATATATACCATATATAAATAATCAATGTGGGATTAAACTATATCTAACAACCATATATATCTTATCCATACATATCTATATCTCATATATATCTCATAACAGCCAGTCATCGCGAATATATACCATGACTTTCAACATGTGCGTGTCCCGATATTCAGGGAATCACCGGGAGACGTCAGCAATGGGATGTTGCCGATCAACTGGTTGTACTCGACCTTTACCGAAGTCCTTGTGCCGCCTAATCGTGAAGATCATGTTGCTCATGCATACATCCCTACATCATCGAAACAAGTTTGAGGCCATACTCCTCAGGTTATTAATTTGGTACAGCTGAAATGGTTAACCTTCATTGATGACTTTGACCACTATGGAGAGTTAGCTTAGGAGCTATTGTGCTTTCTCACCTTTATTTAAAGTTGTTCAGAGCTTCGAAACAGTGATGCAACACCACCATTGCTTGTTACACCCTTGTCCAAGTGGGTAACACATCTTACATTGTTTTTACCTTCTTAGCATTCTTTAACACCTTAATGCATTCACTTCTACCAGCCGTGAGCCTGGGAAAGATTTCCAATGTTCTGGTATGACTGAGAGGACCCGTTATCGGAATTTGATTTTGGTGAAGATTTTAGTCTTGGTATTCGGTATGATATCTATATATTGATGTACATATTACACCACCTCTGTGATTTATTAACATGTTTCCTCACTGACAGATGGGGTAGATCATTAACCTATGCGTGCCATTTGCAAACGTCCAACGTGCACATATATAGGAAAGACCTCGACCTACTCGATGAATCAGGGGTACGTATGTTGATGTCTTCCTTTTCTTTTCATTTGTGTTATATAAATCCGAACTTCATCATGTACATTCCTCCAGGTATTTATAAATCAAAAGTTTAAATAAATATTCCCAAATCAACCTACTTAATTCCAACTCTATGAGAGAAATAAAAAAAAAAATATACAGACTTATTGTGTCATAATTTCCTGATAATATTCACTATATTCGTGTATAACAAATAAATATAAATAGTTTGTGGTATTATTTTTTATATAAATATATTACTTTTAATTTTTCTAAATGTGATATAAATATGGCCCCATTTCCTGCAAAGATTTATGGGGCGAAAAGCTATTTTTGGTCCATGAACTATGGTATATTGTTCATTTTGGTCCATGTACAATGAAAATGTTCAATACGGTCCTTGAACTATCAGAGTTTTGGCAATTATGGTCCTTGTTGCTGATGTGGCAGCCAACAGGTATACAAGTTAAATACATCCATTTTTTTTTATTATGACGTGCATGGCAACCTAGTTGGCTGGTCTTTACTGATGTGGCATGTGATGTGGCATGATGATGTGGCACTAAAAAATATGAAAAAATCCACACAAAAAAAAATCTGACTTTTTAAGAATTTGTTTTTCAGATTTCCCATTTTTTTATTTTTTTAGTGCCACATATGCATGCCACGTCAACATGCTGATGTTGCACTAAAAAAATAAAAAAAATCTAAAAATAAAATTCTAATTTTTTAAGAGATTTTTTATTTTTTCAGATTTTTTCATAGTTGTTTTATTTTTTTAGTGCCACGTTATCATGCTGACATGGCACTAAAAAAATAAAATAAAAAATATGAAAATAAAATTCTACTTTAAAATTTTTTTTTATTTTTTACATCAACAATAAGGATTAATATACCAAAATTCCATTTTATGCCACATCATCATTCCACGTCAGCAAAGACCAACCACCTATGCTCCCACATCATAATTGAAAAATGGTTGTATTTAATCCGTATACCAGCTGGCTGCCACATCAGTAATAAGGACAGTAATTGCCAAAACCCCAATAGTTCAGGGACTGTATTGAACATTTTCACAATACATGACCAAAATGTATAATAGACCATAGTTCAGGGACCAAAAATGACTTTTGCCCTTAAAATTTTATTTATGTATATATATATATATATATATATATGGAATACAGAAATATCCATACATTGCATTGTATTCACCTGTCCCCATTATGGCATCCCTGATTTCAGCTAGATGAAGTTCATGGTAGCTTCTCCTTATTTCGTCGGCCATCGCTTCCTCCATTGACATTTTGTTCTTTTCGACATATATATATAGCTATATCCTGCCATGCCGCATCCATCATATTATTATATATATGTCAAAAAGACACTTGTTAAATTTCCTAGTTATTGAAACTCACCATTTTCAGTAATGTAGATGGTGGGGTTGCCATATCTTTTCTTTATGTATAGTAATAGTTCCTTCATTCCTTTCGGATATATATAGAGCCAGCTACCGTTCAATGAAACCACGAAAGTATATATATTAAAATTAAGATAGATAATAGTTTGTTCCAATATATAGCATCACATCTGTTACTTAAACAAATGTCTTACCCAAGGACCTATGTCAACATTATCCTTGGATGCTGTTGCAAAAGAGACAACAACCAAAAGTGAAAGAAAAGTTATTAATTAAAGAAAATTTGGGTTATAAATTCATGTTTCGTATTTTGAAAAATGAAGAGGTATATATACTTTTTTGTTCGGCCCAGGCTTCATGGATGGAGAAGTATATATGGAGACGTCTCAATTGAAAATTTTTGGCTTTGTCCAAACATTGCACTGTAGTAATTAAGGTCGATGAAATCAAAGGATTCAGTTATCATCTCTGATTCTTCATCAGAGAAAGCAGGAAGTCTCTCTCTCACTATAGCTATCATAGTACATGGATAATCACCATGCACCAATATGGATCCATGTACCTTAAGTAACAAAACAAACAACATTAGTTAAGTATGCATGTGAATTAATTTTGAGATTCATGAACTATATATAGTTCATGATATATTTCTGCAAGAACTCACCATCCAAGCATGAAATCTATTAATCTATTTGCTGCTTCTCTATCATGGTGCATGTCATCATATGGTATATACCACACACTACAGGAATTATAACCTATAGCGGCGGATATATCCGCCGCTATAGGTTATTTTTCCGCCGCTATAGATATATAGCGGCGGATATTGCACAGATATCACACGCCGCTAAAGCCTCAGTCGGTATAGGTTTTAGAGGCGGATAATCTACTTATTACGGCGGACATATCCGCCGCTAAAAAGTTGTATGCAGCGGTGGAGTGCGACCTATAGCAGCGGATATATCATCCGCCGCTATAGAGTAAAACGGCTGTAATGCCGTTAACGGTAACCTATAGCGGCGGATATATCCGCCGCTATAGGTCTTAGCGGCGGATATATCCGCCGCTAAAAGTCTCAAGCGCTGTTAGTAGCTTTTATAGCGGCGGATATATCCGCCGCTATAGGTCTGAACATCGGTTAATCAGATCCTATAGCGGCGGATATATCCGCCGCTATAGAGCATCTATAATAATAATAATAATAATAATAATAATAATAATTACACAAATACTCATAATGATATTTAAAAAAACCAAATTAATTAATAATAAGAAACAAATTTTATTAATTTATAATCAAGAATTTATCAACAATAAGTGTACCCACTAACCCACATGAAAATAATAAAAAAGGATTCTCATCTACAATTTATAAATAACCACAAACCAGAATATTAAAAAAAAAAAAACTGATAACTTTATTTGATTTTGCTTCCACTGAAGAAGGGAATGCCAAAGGATCTGCTGGTGAGAGACAAACCTGTGAATAATAGAACCAAATCAAAACAAGAAGAGAAGTAGGAAAGTTGAGAATTAATTACAAAAAGATATCCATTGCACAGAAAATTACCGGAAGAGAGGTTAACTTCTTAGCAAGCTCGACTAAATATGGATCACAAGCTATATCAACATGAGTAGCACCTCCCGGTCATTTATATGACATCAAATAAGTATAAAGTATAAAGTGTCGATTTAAAGACCCAGGTATATTAAAGATCTGAAATATACCTGCTCTTGCAATAAAATAAGGAGGAAGCTCGCCTAGAGCAGTCCCAATTTTGATATTCTTAAAAGCATAACCAAATAAGACTTCATAACTAAAATCCTCTTTCCAAGAATAAATAAATTATACTAATAAACAGAAACTCTGATATACAACTAAATTATACTAATCTAAAGAGAGAAAATCACAAACTTGTCAACAAACCAGTAAAAAACTGTGCACATGTTCCATGAGATAATTCCCAGCAGTGTAGTTCATGCAAAATACATATTATTGCTCATTAATGCAAGCTATGGAACATGACATAAAATGCAGCTCGCCGCTCTAACATGATCTTAAAGCTAATCAATTACTTATTCCATGAAATAAGAAATAAATCCATACACACAGCTTACTAAACTCAGAAAAAAGTATGCTAGCATCAAATGAAACAAGAAATCCAAAAGGTAGAACTTCTCACCTGTTATGCGAACAAGAGTTTCTCTGCCAGACAGATTGGTAACATGCTGCACTTAAACGAACAAAATCACATCAAAACAGAAACAGTGGACTTCCAACTAAAATCAAAAACAAAAAAACAAAGAAAACTCACAATGAAGGTATCATTAAAAGAAGCAAAGATATTTGGAAAAGGAATAGTTGGAAAGTCTTGAAGGGATGCGTATACAATGTCAAATTTTCAAGGTCCAATCGATGTTTCTCTTGAACTTCTTTTTCACTACAAGAAAATAGCAAAATTGCTACGGATATTAGCGAGGGAAATATTTCCTTGCAAATCAGCTAGAAATTTGCTACGGATATGCATTTAGCTAGAGAATAGCGAGGGCACATACTCCGTTGCTAACGTTCCCAGCCAAGATGTTGTATTTAGCTAGAGAATAGCGATGGCAAATGTAATCCGTCGCTAAAGTTGCGCGCGAAGATGTTGGCGCGCCTCCTGGCTTGGATTTAGCGAGGGATTTATCCCTAGCCAATTAGCTAGGGACAAAATCCCTAGCTAATTTCATGATTTTGTCCTTTCTATAGTATGTCATTAGCGAGGGATTTATTACCTAGCTAATTAGCTAGGGAACAAAACCCTCGCTAATATCATAATATATTATTCTCTCCATCGTATGACATTAGCAAGCACATTTAAGAAATTTAATGACTTGAGAGATTGAGCCAATTAACCACAATTTAACCATCATTAAATCAAAATCTAGTATATGTGCACAAATTTTGTAGGAATAATATAAATTCATCCTCATAATATAAATTCTAAATCACATACTGGAAAATTAATATGTGTGGAAGGTCCCCAGTACTTCAATGCAGCCAAATCATAAGCTCTTGCAGCTTTCTCCTCCATATCATACCCTCCAAGATAAACTGCAAGACAGAGGCATATTATATATAAATCGAACATGAGTACTATTGTAGAGTATGCTAGAGTTTAACAGTAGCACATCAAGAAGATCTGATTCAATGAACAGAAGGGCTTGCGTTTAGCTGAAACATAGGAGACTAACAAAGCGGTACAAAGTTCTTAATATAAAAATATCTGGATCATAAAAATTGCAATTGCAATCAGGATTATCAAATTCATTCATTATAAAAATATCATTTCTGTTGATAATATTACCTTTTTTGATCTTATCTGCTGTAATGACATCTCAACTTGATCCTCTAGTTGTCCAAGTTCTTTAGTACTCAGTGAGCCAAGATCAGTGCCTAGGAGATTTCTGCAATTTAATGTTTGAGGAAAAAACAACCTAAGCATTACAACACCAAGTACTCAAAGAAAATTAAAAAAAAAATGATAGATGTCCTGTTTTACATGCAGAAAATTAAGAGCATGTAGCATGATAGGAAGATGGCATTCACAACTTCACATAGGATTCTTCGGGGAGCTCCCATGAAACTAAGCATTGAATAGACAATTAGTGTATTCACAGCGAAAGCTCATATGCTAATATATCTAGCAAGTAGCATGATAGGAAGATGGCATTCACAACTTCACATAGGATTCTTCGGGGAAACACAAAAATAGTTACCAAATCCATGGAAGCACAGAAAAAGTCACAAGTTATGAATGTGAATAGCTCAACAACTGATAAAGTGATGCAGAATCATAATTCATCAAAGGAAAGAAAGATCTGAAGAAAAAGCATCCACACAATGAAGTCTGCATGACCAGTAGTTTAACTGGAAAAATTATCCAATAAAATCGAGTGCAATTTACCTCTGAGGATGCCCCAAGCTTGCTAACTTCAATTTAACATGCATGCCAAGCTTACCATGAGAACACACTTGACTGCTAATAAATGAGAAAAGTATCTTCAAAGTTCTTAGCAGTTGGAATCTAATTAACAAATAATTAAGTTGCTTAAGCAAAACATAAAGGAGATCAGTAAACAATTTCAAATGTTATTATCCTATAGATTAAAAGATACACTACTAGATAAAGATCAGTTCCTGTTAGCGTCTACATCCAAGTGAAGCTTACATTAGGCTCCAGTCAAAGAAAATTTCATTTTGCTACTTTTTTAAAATACAAACTCACTAAAAAAGAAACAATCAAAGTTCATTGCAGCTTTGACAATATTAATGAATATTTCCAACACCAAAATAGTTTGTACAAACTATTTATAGTGATTCCAATTTGACCACCTTGAGTTTTCTGCATGCAAAACAGATGGTTATTTTATTTTTTTTTCTGCAATTCTTTTGTGAAAGCAAGCAATGAAAAATTCATACATGATATTTTTCTTTGTAGAGTCTGAATGCCTTTCCATGAGCAAGAATAAAGTTGTGAGCTACAATGTACTGCTCGATCACTGAATTGCCAACAGAACAACCAAGAATCTGCGAGCATCTTCCGGAGGCATGTGTTCCAAGTCCATAGCCCAGGCTGCTGAAAGACCATGGTTCATCTAGTGTGATCCAATACTTGACTTTATCTCCCAATTCACGGAAGCATACATCGCAATAATCTTTGAAGTCATTCCTAAAGTGCATACAATAATTGAAAGTGACTTAAATAGAACATTGATGTAATTAATTAATCAGCATTAATGTCAATAAGATCAAACATTAATATCGCACAAGATGCCTACACAATTTTCTTGTCCAGAAACCCGTTATATTCGTCATCGAGGCCTTATGGAACATCCCACTGGAAGACAGTAACACAAGGTTCGATTTCGAGGACAGCCAAGCCAACTAAGGGGCGTCTCAAGGGGTGTCCCCAGCACAGAAAGGGATCTCAAGAGAAATCATGGAAATTTGAGGGATACTACATCAATGTATCGAACCCATTGAGGGGTTCATCTATGTAATCACTAGTAGGGCTGAAACTCCAAACCGCCAAATCTCCCAAACCACTCCAAACCAATCCGCCGAAACCGGTCGTTTTTCAAACCGTTGAAATCAAAAAAAAAATTGATTTGGTTTGGTTTGATTTGAAATCAATTAATATTCGGTTTGGTTTGGTTTGAAATTTCCGAATCGCGGTTTGGACCGAACCAAACAGCATATTCCTCCTTTTAATGTGATTGAACCAACATGGTCTAATTTATTGTGCTATCTGACTTGGGTTAACCTTGTAGAGATCGGTATGAGATAAAAAGAGATAATCATAATTTGATTATGATTTGATATTTGAATATAATTATATAAAGTTTATGATTTATCTCTATCTCTAATATGGATTTGAGTGAGACTAGTACACTCTCATCTCTATATGGTGAAATATGATGAGAGAATAGACATGGAATTGTGTGAGAAAGATAAATGACCCATTAAAAAAAAATTAAAAATGTTGGTTTTTTGGTTCAAACCAACCCAAACCGACTCAAACCAAAAATCATTCAAACTGTTCAAACCAACCCAAACCAATCCAAATCGAAAATCTTTCAAATCACGATTCAAATCAAAATGAACCGAACCACAAACCAAACCAATTTGGTTTGGTTTCATTTTTCAAACTTTTCGGTCCGGTTTGGTTTAGATTTATTTAAACCGAAAAATACCGATTTGCTTTGAAAATTTGTCCAAACTGACCCAAACCGAACCGATTTCACCCCTAATCACTAGTTTTGTTAAATAAAAGAATGTGGGCCATCCACTTTTATAAAAAAAAGGTTCTATTTCTGTATTCATCTAATTCCATTGTAAGTTCAACGATAAGAAACTAAATTGTCACGCCCCAACCCGAATCCCGGGACCTCGGGAACGTGCACTGACCGGCTGTACCCAAGAGGAGACGAGCCCCACTCAGATACAAGGCGTAAGTAATAAAAAAACATGCAATAAAATAAATCCAAATATTCAATAATTATCAAACTCAGAGTTCTTACAGCGGAAGTAGTAATAAAATCAGGGTTCAAGATACCCTACAATGGTCTATACAAAATCAGGCCCTATAAGGTCCTACAAACACATACAATCTCACTCATCAGGTAAAAACCTGAGGTTCTAAAACCTTGTCAAGCTATCTCAATACCTTGCCCAGCTACTAAATTTGAATCGGCTATCCTCAAAACCTGAAAGAGAGAAAAGCAAGTGGAGTGAGCTTTCAAAAGGAAAGCTCAGTAAGTACCCTTCAGAGAACAGAAGGAAACTAGTCCAGATAACAATAGATAGTCAAGAATGCATATCAAGGAAACAATCAGCACAACAAATCAATCATATGAGGCCCCTAAACTCAACCAATCACACCTCCACGGTCAGCACAAGTGCCGCGTGCCTCGATGGTCAAGTGCCGGACGACAGGTGGCTATGCTCAGCGAGCCGGCTTACTCCACTGACGCATACCAACCAACCTAACACAAGCACCACGAGTCTCACAGTAATATCTCTGTCCACGGTGGCATGCTCAGTGAGCATCCAACAACAAACTTATACAAACAACCAATCAACATATATGGAAGCAACAAACAAAGTATATGCAAGGAATCATCAACATAGATCCAAGGCATCATAACAACATGCACAAGCACGAAACCAACAAAGAACATACCAAACAAGGTGACAACAAGGTTAAAGAAACCCATCACTGGGTGGGAGCTAGGCAAAGTACTTACAAGAAACATAAATCAACAAAGTCAAGAAAGCCCACCACTGGGCGGGTATTAGGCAAGAGTACTTACCTCTATCCAAAGTCTGCTCGACTGACTCGTGTCACTCCTGACGTGACTCGGCGTTCTACGTCCGAATTTGGTAACGACAATCATAACTTAGTACCATCACTAAAAACAAGGTGGCTTATTATTATCATTAGTGTTAATGAAGAATTCCTGAATTTATTGCGCAGTCCCAAAGAACAGCTCATAACTTTTGATCCAGAAACCCAATCGAGTTGATTTAAGGCTCGTTGGAAAGATCTCTTCCCCATATTTCCAACGGTATATTATATGCCTCTATATTGGATAACCACAGGCTGCTCAGATGTCCCTCGAAGGGGAAAGCCTGTCTGCAAGCCCTTCTTTCATTCCAACTTGACTAGCCTAACTCAATTCCCAACTAACTGAGGCTAACCAAACCGGACCCAAGTCCATTAACTTGTTTCAACCCTTTTAATATTACTTGATCAAATCAAACCCAACTCATATAACTAAATTGACTAAACTCGGTTTGATTTAAAACAAACACAATTCAACTTAACCACTTAACTAACTTAACCTAGTTTGCTTTAACATAGATCTAACCCAACCTACTAACTCAATTAACCTAATTGATCTTAATCCGGTTTGAGTTTAAAATAGGCTCAACCCAAACCACATAATCACCTATGATGATCCTATTAATTTATATGCCCACACACAATGCAGAATTTCTGCCAGTTTTGCGCAGTCGGAAAGGATTGTCCATATCTTCCAATCCAGATATCCGATTACATTGATTTAGGATTCATCGGAAATCTATTTTCATAGTCTTTCCAATGATATATTATACACTATGATCAAAGAAATTCATAATACCTAAAATATCTCCAAAATCAACAGACCGGACTGGCAAAATTCACATATTTTCTTACTCTCAAATACTTGGTCATAAATTTTATTCTACTTGTTAGTACAGAGGAACTAGTATTGGTAAGTATTTGACACAAGTCCAAGTCATACTTAATCCGGGTGCAACCATCATCATAAGAGGAGCGAATCAACTAGCAAGCTTCCGGTGCAACCCAAGATGTGAATTGACTACAACATGGCTTGGAGACTCCATTCTTGGAAGAACACATCATCCCTTCATTTGATTGATTTATCATGCAAATGATTGCATGCAAAATGATTGCATGCAAAATGATTGCATGCAAAATGATTGAGAGCTAATTTGAAGATCGCATGCAAGCAACCACATTAGGAAGGAAGAGGATTGATGAGAGCTAATTGAAGGCAAGAATGGAAGGAAGATTTGGCAACTAATATGTGATGAGGTGATTGATGCTAGCCAAATCTAGAAGACCATATTTGGATGATTGAAGAACAAATATGGTGGAGACAAATGGAGCATGATAGGCCAAGTTGTGATCAAACTTGGAAAGTGATTGGAGGAGCCAATCTTACAGCTCAACCTTGCATGAAGATGAAGGTTGATGGGTGCGCGCTATGATGGAGTGCGACCGTGAAGGGTGAGTACGCGACGGAGAGGTGGATCAGCTAGTTGCGTGTCGGGATCAGGAGGATCTGACGTAGTAGACTCGGGACTCAACCAGGAGGGTTGGAGGTGCGTCGAAGTCGAAGAGGTGCAATGGATGCTGTAGCCTTGGTCAAGTTCGTCAGCCGGGCCATGTTGCAACTCTTGTTACAACTAAGTTGCAACAGTCAGAATTGGAAGGAGTCCAATTTAGTAGCCGCGGATATTTGGGAGATCCTGAAGGTGGAGGCTAGTGCTGTGATGGCGTGAAGACAGGGAGGTGTTTATATAAGACCGAGGACTCGGTGGATTGAAGTGAGCCGACTAGAGTAGTCCCTCCGGAGAAGGGTGATAGTGGTCATTGTCAATCAAGGAGTCAAGGTGCTTATGATAGAGTGAGAGAGTGAGTGAGACTTTTGTACTCCTGTCTTCCCTACACCTTTAGTGGATTTTCTTCTCCGGGCTTGGCCCCCCAGACGTAGGCTTGGTTAGCCGAACTGGGTTACCAAACTTCTTTGTCTCCTCTCTTCTTGTATGTTTTGTCTTGATTGTGTGAGTGTGTATGTGAGAGCTTGTGTGATTCCTTGAAGAGGAAAAATAGAATTACAATTAACCACACAACAACCTCTGCGAGACCAACATGACATACCCACAGAGCAAGTTGCAACTGGTACTTCTCAAGTTACAGCCTGACAGCAAGTTGCAACAGAAGTTATAACAAAGATACAACAGGCGGAAAACCAGACAGAACTTACACTACTGATCGGATTTTAATGAAATTAGATTTGTTAGATTCGTGAAGAAGACTAGAATCTGAAACAAAAGTTTAAAGATCATAAATCAGAGAAAATCTGGCCGAATTTTGCTAAAATTACAGGTCTGCAGGTTTTCTGCAGGGTTTCGATAAATCTGTTGTATCTTTTAATCCGTAAACCGAATCAGATTAAAACAAAGTTCAATGGATTCCTAAGAACAGGACGAATATGGATAAATTTATTTGAATATGATCAGGTGACATAAAGGATTCTAAAGTTACCAATGTTTTCTGTTCTGATTCTACGTATCAATGAGATCATCCAATTATTCTGAACTTCTAATCTCAAGATATATATATATATATATATATATATATATATATATATATATATACAAAGATCGATATCTTTGCGTACGTACGGAAATTTGTTATTTCCGGTCGCACATTCATTTTGGGTCCTGTAGGATGTTTGAACAATTTCTAACCGTATGGATGGAAAGATCATCGAAAAATAAGTTAAGCATCAATTTTCATACAATTTGGAAACTTGTAGGGTCTTCATCTTAAGGGATCAAAATTTATAGGAATCAAGCGGTCAGAATTTCAACCGTTAAGTGGGAGGGCCAAACGGTTCTGCAAATCATATGAAAATTGACATGCTAGCTTATTTTGAGCAGATCTTTCCATCCATGCTTCCAAAAATCCTCCAGGGGTCCAAATGGGCGGCCGACCGGAAATGAACAGTATTCCGGCCGGCCGTACAGTATCACTACTATATATATATATATATATATATATATATATAATCCTTCAATATTTCCTATCCCAAAACCTATAAATCCATATCTAAAATAACATAAATCATCTAATATGTTTAAAGACTAACCTGAATCATATCAAAGAACTAATCTTTGGCGGAGATTGTTTGGAGATCGAAAAGAGACCTCCTTTTGTCTCCCTCATAGCCCTGGTCGTCGACGGTGAGAAATAAAAACCTAGAAGAGGGAATTATAGTAATATCAAATTTACATAAAACCCCCTGAAGCATTACTAAATTATTATGCTAGTTTTTAGTGGTTATTTAGTAAAGAGTCCCTGGACTCTTTTAAAATTCCATACTAATATGCATGGCTTTCACGTGAATTTAGTAAAGAACCCTCTTATTTCTCCCAATTAGCAAGTAAGTCCTCCGGTGTGTAAGGGAACCAATTTTCACATAAATCCATCTTTTCCTTGAAATTACTAAAAGGTCTCCAATTAACCCTAATTAGGGCATTAACCATTTAAATCCCTCTTTTCCCATAAACTCTAATAAATTTCAAGTACGGGGGACTTCTCTAATTATCTAATTACTTAAAGAAATTAGAAAACGTTTATCCCAATAAAATTTTAACTAGATCCAACCTTAGAAACTTTTTTTTATTAATCAAAGATTTTAGTAAAATAATTAAAAAATCATAACCTAAAAAAAAAAAAAAGGTTCTATTTCTGTATTCATCTAATTCCATTGTAAGTTCAACGATAAGAAACTAAATGTTAAACTGTTTATCTGCAAACAGCAGTTAATTTGATTAATATTACTGTTTGCCTCCAATTCATCAAGGAGAGCGTTGTAGAACTTGATTCCTTCTTGATTGACCCTTTTAATGACCCAGCTATATATAATGAAGTTCAATAAACAGAAATATAATGTTCTGGATTAAGACATTGTTTGCAAAGTTATTATGATTACATATATAAATGTATATGATCGATGAACAAGATTGGTATAATTACTTGGGAGTATTCTTGACCAGGAAATGGAGAACCTGTAAGCATCCATGTTCATGTCCTTCAAGAGCTTGACAGACCGGCATGAAGAAATCACAGTCCATGACTTCAAAGATTGAATCTTTAATTCCTCACTCTAAGCTTCGCATTTGCAGTAAAAACTCAATCTTTCTCCTGGAAAAAGGATTGATTCCTCTGGATATTGTTGCAGGGAATCAAGAGAAAAAACTGGGAAAAGAGTTAAAGAGAAAAGGTGAGCAATCCCCTACGAAAGCTGGAGAAGAGGGAGCAGTAAAGACCAACGAGATACGGAGCCCACGGCGAGAAGCCTTAAAGAAGAGAATCTAAGAACATACAGAAGAGAGTAACTGAGAAATTTCTCAGAAAGCAACAAGCTTTAAAGCTCTCAGGAAGGAAGTGAAGTAGTAGAAGAAGAATAACAACAACAAGCTCTTTAGTTTTCAGTGTTCTTCTTTCACTCAGAGAAACAAAAAAGAATAGGAGTGTACTATGAACGCAGACTGTTCTTCTTTCACTCAGAGAAACAAAAAAGAATAGGAGTGTACTATGAACGCAGACTCAGGAAGAAGAAGAGGGTTTTAGAGAGAGAATGAAAGGGTTTTAGAGAGAGAGCGGTGGTGATGCGGTACTCTGTGCCCCGTGGAGACCGAGACCGGTGTTTTATAGGATCCCAAAAGAGCCGAAATCGGCAAGCCCTGCGCCCGAGACCCGCTTTTATTTTATTCCTATTAATGATTTTTCTCTCTTTTTTTAAAAATTTTGGGACCTCTCCGGTTTTTCTTTTTTCCATATTCACCCCTCACTTGACTTCAAATTTAATCTTTTTTTACAAATACATCCCTTCAATGTTTAAAATATACAAAAATAATCCTGGATTTTCTCTGTTTAACGCTACAAATGAAGGTTCCTGCAAATATTAGAAATTCCAAGGAGGTATTTGAAAAAGACTGTCCTTCCAAGCCGCCGCGTCGGCGAGGGAATTGCCAGTTAGAAGAGAACACGTGTCTTTGTAGGCCCCACTTGATCGGACCCACTCGCGTGCAGCGCGCGTGCCGACCCGGGCCTCGGGTTTCGGTGACTGGGCGGTTGGGTCACGTGACCGCGGGTTGTTTTACAATTATAGTCAAATCCTTGGGTTAGCCAACCTCGTCAGAGCAATTTGACCATTGGCTCAGACAACTAATTCACAATTACCCACCTTTAATTATTTATTAATCTCAGGTTAATTACTACTACTACCTCGTTTTCACCATAATACCCCTATCAAAATACATATTGCATGGGGTCAAAAGAGTGATTTCTTATATAAAATAAAGATGTACATCTTCCTGTCAGTTATATATATTATAAGATCCTGAACTTTAGTTCAGACTGAAAAAAAATTAATGGAAAATTATAAGGTTATTTTGATTGTTCGATGACTTAACTTTGTATCTGTGGTAGGAATCAACAGCAACATTTGCATTGCTTCTACCAGCAATCTTTTCTGCAGAATTGATGCACAAATTAGTTCTGCCAATTAAGAAGCAGTGATAATATATATATATATATACTTCACCCTTATTTTTGTTCATTTTAATTTCTTCGAGTTATAAGTCCGACATTATACCTTATAAATTTATCTTCTTTTATTTTTAAATGGAATTAAAGTGATCAGAGAATTCATGAAAGGCTGATCAGTTCATAATTAATAACAAGACCTGGATGCTCATGGCAGAAGGTGTCCCAAATGCAAGGCCCTCTCCCTCCTTCATTCCATGCTCCCTCTATCTACAAGTACACCGACAAAAGAAAGTGAAAAACAAAATGAACCCTTATTATTCATGATTAGTATTAAAACTCTTAATTATGATGAAGACCTGATAAGCAGAAGAGGCAGATCCAAAGGTGAAGCCGGGAGGGAAGCTGTGCCTCCCAAGACTAGTGAAGGTGCTGTCTGAGCAGCTGTTTCCTTGGTAATATAAAGAGTACCTCTTAGGCACACAATGTGGAGCGAAGTGGACTTCTTCTTACTAATTTGGAGTGGAAGCTTGCTAGCCTTCACAGATGGTAGGATGTGATATGGATTCTCGCATGGAGAAGTGAAGGAATAGGAATCATAGGAAAAAGGGAAATTTGATGACAATGGGAGAGAGACAAGGGACATGACTGCCTGCCTTGGAATGGAAATATTCACACTACTCAGCTAGCTCTTTAATTGTGCATACCTCTTACAGATTGTTCTCCTTCTCATAGACTTTTGAGTTTGACAAGTCAAAAGAATGGTGGCTAAATTATTCATGAGGATGGGGGATCAACGTTTAGTGATGACTCTGAAATTCTCTTTAACGGGAGAAAAAAGATAAAGTCATAATTTTTTTTTTTTTTTTATAAATGTGGATAAACCACGTTCTTTTGTTTATATATTTATAAATAATACATAGGAGATAACCATGATAGGATTATATTTTGAATTGTATTAGCCCACCCAATACCACCCCTAGGGTCCAGCCTTCCTCCTTCCTTCAGTCCTGCTTATCCTCAAATCTGCTTCCCAAAGAGTGTTGTACTTGCTTCTTCCTTGTAAATGCTAGGCTTCTCCTCAAGATGAATTCTATTGGTATCAGCTTTAGTCTTTTAGAAACATGAGCTGCATGAAATCATGAAACCAAGTCAAAAATTTTGAGTAATATTGAAAGTTTTATTTGTTAACTATCAAAAGGAAAGATTGAGGTTTTAAACCACATGCACCACTACGTGCTTTTAATGGTTTGGCCACATTTAAAAAAAACTATTATTATTTTTTATTATTTTGACATAATGGAATTTAATCTCTGTTGTCGTTGATGGACGTGGACCTGATAAAGGTGAATCACCTTAAATCTCTTGTACTCTTTACTATTGGTACATTTTACTGTTCATGCACTATTATTAATTATTTGTATACTATTAATTTTTCATCAATAATTCATAATTAATTTAATTAATTAAATAGAAGTCAATTCTCAACATGGACCTGAAGTTTATTTTCAATGTATTTTATTTGGCAAAAATAAAAACTCACAAAAAATTTCTTAGATTTTATCTAACTAAAAAATATTAATAAAATATCAAATTTTAATTAAAAATAATTTTTATGAATATATTAGCATGTACCTCATTTTGTGTGCTGAGGTTTTTCCATGTGTCTGTGTATGATCATCATCCATCATTCGAACTTACCATAAATAGTTCATGTTTTCCCATGATATTATAAATTAAAATTTTCAATCAAATGAAATAATTTAAGATAATGATAGAAATAATTTTTTAAAATTTAATTTTAATCATTAATTAGACTAGGTGCAAATTAAATGGCTCTTTTCTTTGATTCTTTCAAACACTTTATTTCTAATATTTCATGTCATTGTAAATAAAAGGGGTAAAGCTATTTTTGGTCCCTGAAAACGGGACCAATATTCATTTTCATCCCAAAATTCAAAATTTGTTCAATATGGTCCCTATATATTGCATTTTTTGATATTTTAGGTCCCTATATATTCCGTATTTTGGCATTTTTGGTCCCTATTGCTGACGTGACGATCATGTGGAATACCAATGAAATGCATATAATCTTTTTATTATTATGTTTAGGTCGTTATTTTGCTGATGTGGAGTGATAATTGACAATATATGCTAACGTGGACCATATTGAACAAATTTTAAATTTTTGGGATGGAAATGTACATTGGCCCTGTTTTAAGGGACCAAAAATGACTTAACCCTAAATAAAAATAGATGAATAGAAGTGTTTAACCTGAATTGAAATTAAAGTTATTGGTTTTTGTCAATATCGTTTGCCATATTCCGACTCCCTCTGTTATGATATGTTCAATTTGGCTGATTTTGTGAGAAATCTCCAAAGTAAATGTAGAAAATGAATAAAAAAATGATAATTTTTTTTTAAAAAAATATCCCCAATTCTACCAACCTCAAACTCCAACTAATTTAGAAAAATTTTCTTTCCTCGATTTGTCTTTAAAAGGAAAATAATGCCTTTTCTTGTCAGGAAAACAAAATAATTAATTTTGATTTGAAATCCAATAATAAAACTATATATAATTCACATTTATGAATCCAAAAATTCAAACCTACTTAATTCCAACTTTATCCTAGAAATGAAAAAACATACATACTTATTACTTATAGCGTCATATATAACTTCTGCTATATATAGGGCACATCATCTAGGGGTGTCCTACAGTGCCGTTGGATTTGCATCCAATGGCTACCGTCATTTTATGTACAATACCAAACAATGTTAAAGAGTACTTGTATACAATAAGCAATAATAAATCTGAACAGTTTTTGTACAGGTAATAGACGTTAGATGATGATTTAACGGCTATCATCAAACATTACTCTAGAGTTTATAAAAATATATTATTTTTTACTTTATCTAAATGTGATACACATGAGCCAGTTCAAGATGGAAATGTCACTTATCACATGTGGTCCTGTAGCTCAATACATTTGTCTTGTATATATGGATAAATGAAACCCCAACCATGCAATTTGAATGCAAGATAATTATTTGCTGGGACCTGGGACCACAAATAATGCATGTTATTGTCAGGAAAACAAAATAATTATTTGTTGGGACTTGGAAATTGGGAGTTGGGACCCCAAATCAACTGGTGCCCTCTGTGATGCCTTATGAGGCATGTTGCCTTTCCCTACCCTACACCCAAATACTATAACCCAAATCCTACACCTACCCCAATTTGTATGTGTGTAGGGCAAGGCAATATGCCTTGGGCTATTTATCTTAGAATTTACCCAAATCAACATCACTTCAATGAATTTAATTGAATTTTAATTTGATTTGAAATCCAATAATAAAATTGTATATAATTCACATTTATAAATATAAAAATTCAAATATATATAAATAAATTATAAAATATATAATATGTTTTTGTATAATACACATCACGTACCACAATACTGTTGGAGTTGCATCCAATGACCACCATTATTTATGTACAGTACTAAATAGTGTTCAACAATACTTATGAACGATACCCAACAGTAAATATGAGCAGTTTTTGTACAAGTAATAGATCTAACAGCTATCATCAAATGTTATTAGGCACTTTCTGCTCGGATCACCATGGAGCATCATCTGTTCAGAATTCTGTTTGGATCTTGTTAATTCCACTCGGACATTTAATTCCCCAACACTATATATACTTGGCTTCACAGAAGGGGAGAACTCTAGGAAGTCACTAGAAGCCTAGCTAACCTTCTAAAAGAATGGACATCTAGAGCTAAGCTGGCGGATGAACTGACATCCAAATGGCATCTAGAAGCCCCTAGAAGATAGTTGAGTTGGAGCAGGGTTGGGACTGAGCTGGCACAAATTGGGCCAAGTCCAAGTGGAAGGAAACTTGAGGCGCAAGTTTTCTCCACTCCCATGCCTAAAAAAGGAGAGGTAGAGCTTCATTCCAAGGGATCGAACTCTGGAGTGGCTAAGCCCTGACTCTTTGAAAACTCTCTTCCTTTCTTGTTCCCTTATTTTGTAATCTCAATCACCAATCCCTCTCATGGATTCTCCATCTTGTATAGAGGATTATATTTAGTGGATTGACTACCAAAAGGAAGTCCGTTGTTTTCCCTATTTTTCAAGGGTTTTCCACGTTAATTTTGGAGTTTCTTCTCTTTTGAACTTGATTTTTATTCATTTCCTCGTTGACCTATATCCCCTAATTCAAGCAAATTTAATAATTGGTGAGAATTTAGGGTTTCCCTGATTTTTGAGCTAACAAATATATATATATATATATATATATATATATATATATATATATATATATAAACAGATGGAGGAATTACTTTTTTATAAATATATTAGAGGTAAGTAACATATAGTCCCTGCAAACTTCTGAAATCCCTATATAATCCCCATAATTTTTGATATCCCCATAGAGTCCCTCCTTTTTCAGGGATTTATTTTTCAGTTAGGATAACCCTTTACCACATAGCAGCGCCTTGGGGACTATTCGGTCCACGTATAAACCCTCCTTTATTATTATTATTATTATTATTATTATTATTGCTAAGAAGATCTAATCCGAGTCACGTGCTGTAGTGGCTACAGTGCATGCAACGCAATGTATGGATTTCTTTACTCCATATATACATGACAAATGTATTAAAAGCTTTGACATAGAAAATGGGACCATATTTAGCTGGCTCATGTGTATCACATTTATAAAAATTAAAAGTAATATATTTATATAAAAAATAATACCTCAATCTATTTATATTTATTTGTTACATACATATATAGTGAATATTATCGAAAAATTATGACACAATAAGTGTGTATATATATTTTTTTATTTATCTAATAAAGTTGAAATTATGCTTAGCTCTGGAAAAATGAGCGACTTCAGTACACTGAAACTCATTTTCCTCCTGTTTAAGGGACTCTCAGGACTAAGCATCAACTATAACAAGAGCACCATCATACTTATCGAGATGCCAGAGGAGGAGGCGTGGGAACTGGCCTCGACTATGAGGTGATGGTTGAACCCCCTCTGGATTGAATACCTTGGCATCCCACTGGTAGGGAACAACCCCAGGAAAGCAGACAGAAACAAACTCATCCAGAAAGTACAGAACAAACTTGCAACATTGAAGGGAAGACTGATGTTGCTGGGGTCGCATCACCATACTCAACTTGGTCCTCTCAACAATCCCAAATAACTAGATAACCATGTATAAGCTGCCAAAGTGGGTACTTCGATGTATTGAGGGGATATATAGGGACTTCCTGTGGAGAGGAGGCAACCTGGAGTCCAAGGCGTATCACCTAGCGAAATGGGAGACCCTCACCAAACCAAAGGAGTTTGGAGGAGAGGGCATCATCAACTTGAAAGCCTTCAACGAAGCTCTCCTCGGTAAATGGTGGTGGCAACTACTGAAAGGGCAAACTGGAATCTATGGCGGAATTATCGCACAACCTACTTCAAAAATGCACAGGTGAACCCATATAAGCCCACACCGAACCGAGCACTCTATTTCTAGAAAGGAATAGTGGAACAACGTGACCTCACCATGGCAAGCGTGATAGCCACACCTGGAACCGGAGACACAATTAGAATCTTCCTTGACGAAGGGATTAAGGGTTTCAAAGCCCCTGCAGGTTATTCTCGGAATTACAAACATTATGGGTAAAAGGGGAACATACGATCTAAGAGGCACGACTGCTCAACGAAAGGGGCTTTTTACTTCTTAGACCGGCGCCCTGTCACAAGGGCCGGGAGAAATGTGGCAAGGGCTACAAGAGCACCTTGCGAAATAGAGGAACCCACCAAGCAAACAAAAGGAAATGGCGCCTCACCTCAACTCAAGTTTTCTCAGTCAAATCCTTATACCACTTCAACATCGATGGCGGCACAAGAGGATCCCTCTCGGCGCCTTTCAGGAAGCAAGCTGCACCCCTAAAAGTCAAACTCTTCGCATGGTTAGCGTGGGAAAACAAGCTTCCTACACTAAACAACCTGGCAAAGAGAAAATTGGCAAGGGGAAAGGACATCCTGCTACCTGTGCAACAATCACAAGGAAACTATAGACCACTTATTCTATGCAGTAGGAGTATGGTCCCACTATGCACATATCCTTGGGGTCGGGGCCCCTAATAAGATACAAGATCTATGGGGGGGATGCATCGATCAACCAAAGGCTGGATAAAGACCTTCGAATAAGGTGGTATCTATTGATGCTGGCCGTAACTTGGAATCTCTGGCTGGAAAGGAACAGAAGATGTTTCAACGATAAACAACGCGTTTATAAGAGACTCATCCGACATGCCAATTTCCTCTTCCTATTGTGGTTCGAAAGTGCCAGTGCCACCCAACAGACGAAGCTACAAGCAATGAACACCCTCAATAGGGAGGTGCACGTGCCGAGAACTCTAGGTACAGATTTTGAAGAGGAGTACCTTCAGGGACCTTCATTGATAGGAGGGACAAACAATCCAAAATACATGGCAACCTGATGTATCCATTGGTCTAGCAAAAATACCCGTTATATGTATGTTCTTTTTTAACTATAAATCAATAAATGAATGTGGTTTATCCATTTTATAAAATAATAATAATAATAATAATAATAATAATAATAATAATAATAATAATAATAAAATTTGGAATTAAGTAGATTGATTTGGGAATATTTAATTTTATTATTAGATTTCAAATCAACTTCAAATTCAATTAAATTCAATAAATGTGAAGCTGATTTTTATTTTAACTTTAACTTAAAAGATATTGTTAATATATTTGGTTGAGGTGGGGGGTTTTATTGCTTGAATTTAGTTTGAAAGAAATTTAAAAAATTAATTGAAATTTAATTTAATTAATACTTATTAAAAATAAATATTTTATATTTTCTAATTGATTATTGATTTTTAATAATAAATATTAGTCTGCTATTTTAAAATATTAATTAATAATTATTTTATTTTAATTAATTAAAATAAACATGCAATTAGTATAGGTGAACCATATGAAAAATAGAAATTTTGACTTTAAAAATATAAAAATAATTTCCACTTTTAATATTATATAACTTTTTCAAAATTCTCTTGTACAAATCACTAGATTGGTGGAACTTATCTTAATTCATAATAGGCAAACCTGGGACAACAAAGGATATTTGGGGGGAAGACACTCTGATCCAAACAAGTGAGTAAAGATCGAAGTATGGAATGGAACCTGATGGTGATGGTTGGAAAGGAATAGGAGGTACTTCCAACATAAACAACTGGTTTTCAAAAAGCTCATCCGCTCCATTGACTTCCTTATACTTCCTTGGATCGATGCAGCTCTCGCAAACAAAAAGCAAGCACCACGAGAGGTCGAAACAACAGTCAAAGGAAGCCTGGAATCCACACAGGAGGAGAGAGATCATTAGCAACAAGGGGATGACGACTTTGAGGCTAGACAACAAAGTCACATCTTAGCCCCATCACGGAGCTACCGACCATTCAAGGCATGCTAGTCGCTCCAATATTCATACACCAAACCAAACAACACTTCCACTTAATTTGTTATCACGACTTGGTTGTCGTACATGTAACCTAACAAATTTTTAATGAAAAGTGTTTTATCAATATTTATCAAAAAAAAAAATTTGATGTGAAATACATAAATACTGTTGAGGTCCAACAAATTTTTTTTGTAGTATATACACATGTATGCAGCAATAAAGAAAAAGTTAATGACCAACTTTCACTACTCATTCACTCTCATATCACAATTTATAAAAGTAATAAACCAAAAGGATTTGGACCTAATTAATATTAAACAACTAAATATAAAATTATATAAAAAATAACTATAAACAACATGAGATTTCTGTTTGGTTAGTATCATTTTTTATGTTTTGTTAACTAAATGGATAGAAAGGGGAAAATCACAAAAAATATAATTTTTTCGGTTTTATAAAAAATAAAAACACAGTGTCTGTCACCAGTGGACAAATTAAACTTATATCAAATAAAGATATTTTTTTCTTTAATTTGAGAACCTCACATGCTATTGAAGGTCTCATCCAAGATGTGGCGGATGTATGTATGAATGCATGCAAATTGCAAGCATGTTGTTTCTCTTATCCCTATATATATATATATATATACAAGCCAAATGTATTAAAAGCTTTGAAGGCAACAGTATCGAGTATCATGTGAATCTGTGATACAAGGCATACAAGACAAATGTATTAAAAGCAAAAAAGATAATTTATTTTTATAAAACAATATCACCTCATATATATATACAGGAATGCTTTTCTTACCGAAAAAGAAACAGTGGCGAAACCAGAAGTAAAATTAGAGGGGTGCTGACTTCAATTTTTTTAAAAAATTATAAATATTAAAAAAATTACATTAATTTAAACTTAAGATTATTTGTTTATACTAATTTCTCTACTTAAAAATAACAAGTTTTATTATTATTATTTTTTAATTCTTTGGGTATAGGACTAATTCTATTCATAGTTTATTGAAGTAATGTCGGTAAAAAACATAAAAATCACAATAAAAAAATAATTATGATGTTAGAATTAAGTTCAAATAATAAAAAAAAATTATAGAGATACGACAAGAAAAAGATTTATTGGGAATATACGAGCAAAATTTAAATTTTATAAGTAATATCAGTACTAATTTAAAAAATAAATTATGAGTCTATGACTAGTGAGATTTGAACTTAGATCTCCACAACTATAGTGTGGAATTCTAACCACTAGACAACCCAAACATTTTATTGTAAATGTGGTAATAATATTAAATACTTATAATAGCAACTTTATGGAGGCAGAGTTCCTCCTAGAACCATGGAGGTAGAGACCCTCCTGAGTCCTAAGGGGTGCTCAAGACCTGTAATGCCCCGACCCGATCCCGGGACCTCGGGCACGTGTGCAGACCGTCCGTACCCGAGTAGAGACCGGCCCCACTCAAATACAAGGCCTAAGTGAGTAAAGCAGATAATGCAAATAAACAACATAATTTATTCAAAATAACAGAGTTCAGCGGAAATAATAACAAGGGTTCATATACCCTACAAATACTAGGCCCTATAAGGGACCTACAAAATAAAATGTCTCACTCAGAACAAGAAAAGTAAACAAGGTCCTCGGACCTCTGCAATTCACCCGACCCGCGATCGGCTCCTGCGTACTAGAGTCCTACGCCTCAGGATCTGTAAACAGGAAGAAAACAAGTACATGAGCTTTCGAATGAAAAGCCTAGTAAGTACCCCTGCGGGGTTCAAGAAAACATGATATAAACAAGAATGAATCTCAAAAATCAAACTCGGGGCACGCCCCTCAAAAACAATCCCTAGGAGTCTACCACAAAAACAATCAAGGTAATGACTCCTAGCTATGAGTTTCAATGGAAGCTCACAAATGTCTCCCCCGGTCGGTACCATCAGCGAACCTGCTGAGAAAACGACCATCCGGTCGTTACAGCCCTCGGGTCGTATGTCGGTAGCGCCACCTCTCTACGTGTCGACACGGCCAGCGAATCATCCCCACTGACAGTGTGACAAACCGTGAGTATCAATCCCTCCTGGCATGGCAATCTTTGGAACATCGTGGTGTCCGGCCCCTCAACGTCCCGCAAAAGGAGCTCACCTGCTCCACTGAATCCGGGACGAAGAACAGAACAAGCAGGGATCCCAACATCCCGAAACAATCAATCATGCTAAATAAAGATTTCAACAAATCATGGAAGCATGAATGAATACAAGACAATATGTCACAATAAAGACATGTCAATAAAATCTCCGAAGAGAGGAACAAGGCAAGTGTACTTACATGCTCAAGCATGCAATCAAAAGTCAAGAAATCAATCAATAAATGACTGGGGGTACAAGGCAGAAGTACTTACCTAAAGTCACAAAATCTCGTGCTCCACGGGACTTCCCGACGCATCCAAGTCAAAATCTGATAAGGATAGTTCTATTAATAATCATGTCTATGAGCATTATATCTCGATGCATGCTCTAAAGGTCTCAAGTCCGACTTGTAGACCTTCCCTCGCGTTTCCATGTCATTCCACCTTGGTTCAACCCCTTTAGAATTGATTCGAACCAACCTTGAGCTCATCTTTTTAGCCATCTCAACTTATTGATTTATTAAATCAATTCATTTTCTCGATTAATTCAATTAGCCACTTAACTAACTAACCAAGTTAGTTAATTTACTAATTGATTATTAAACTGATCCCTTAATTAGTTAAAAATTTAACTAATTAATTAATCTCCTAAATGATCATCCAATAAACCAACTTACTAGATCTGGACCCAACCATAGATTGGTTGGACTCAATCTTCTTTAACTAGTTGGCTCAACCAATTTATTAATTAATTAATCACCCAATTAATTAATTAATTACTAGTTAGTTCTCCAACTAAGTAGTTATTAGTTAATCTCATTAACTAATCCGGTTAATCAAAGAATATCTTATCATAACAAATTTAATTCCTTTGATTAATCCCGTTAGTTATAGTCTATTTGATCTATTCAATCAAAACTATTCTACTAAATTAGTTCTACTAATTATTCATTAGTTAATCCAAACTAGACTCTTGATCCAACCCCTCCCCTCTACTACACCTTTGGGCCCAAGCCCAATCAATTGGACTCAATTCACCAAAGCCCACACCATTAAGCTTTAAGTGTCATTTTAGTTGATCAACCTCAATCATCAACTTAATGATTTAATTAAATCTCATCTTTTGATTAATAATCTAACTATTCAAAATCAAACAATTAATTGTTTAATTGTTCAATTAGTTATTCTCCACATTACTCAGCTAGTTAGTTGATTATTTATTTAATCCCTAATTAATCCATTATAATGAATTAATTAGTTAATTCTCTTAATTAATAACTAATCAAATTATTTTACTTAATTAACTACCTAACTGTTCCTCTCTCTCCTATCTCCGTCTTCTCTTCCTTTCTTCTCAGGCCAGGACTCTACGGAGGAGAAGGTCGCGCCCGCCGCCGTGGTGTGGCCTCCGTCCGTGTCCAGGGACCGTCGACGAGTTCTCAGGCATTCCCGCACCCGAGGATCAGTTCCCTAAATTCTCTCCGGCTGGCGACCACATCCCTTCTCCCTCTGAGTTTCAGGCGCTCAGTCCCCCAACGAGAGGCCGTCATGGAGTCTCGTGGCTCCTCGGTGTCAGCTGTAACAACCAACGGCCTACCATGCATGCACGACGAAATAATGGAAACAGAGAGAGAATAACTCACCAGAGACGGCGAGGGTACGCTCGCGAAGCTTCACTGCTCGTCGGAGAAGAGCAGGGGCGACAGTCCTCCCCTCTTCTCTGCTCCCAGGTCCTGGCGACAGGATCCCTTCTGTCCCCCTTCTCTCTTTCGATCTCCCTCAGTGCTGGTGGCTCGCCGTTGCACAGTGGTGGCGCTGATGCCTGAAAAGCTCTCTTTCGGTCTGTTCTTATAGGAGGCTAGGGGTGGATCGCGATCCACTGATTCGGAGTCGAAATCCAGGTTTTCCATGTTTGATTATCAATCAAACATCGTCGTTTCCTTTTCAGGTTGCCTGGAGATCGCGGTGGCGCGCGTTGGTGGTTGAAGGAGAAGAAGTCTGATCGCCTCGAGATCAGCTCACCAATGCCTCGATCTCGTGCCATCATTCCCAGATGGACGAATCCGAACTCGTCGCATCGTACGGGCATGTGCATCGGTATCTCTACTGAAGGGTTTGGACGGCTGGATTGGAGTCTAGAGATCAGCTCATCTCGGATCCTTCAATCCCAGCCGTCCAACTGTTTGTATAGAGACCATCTCTGGTCTTTTTGCATTAAGATCCATTTTTTCAGCAAAATTGCTACCAGGTCCCTGACCTGTGAGAGATACCCTATTCTCTTTAAGTCCCTTGCCTTTTCTATATTACACTTAGGTCCCTCACGAGAGGCAACCACTTTTACTTTGAACTCCCCAATCTTTATAAAATCCCTAATAAGTCCTTGGCAGCCAAATAATTTTAAATTTACAATTTCGATTAATTTCCTTCTCCTTTCCAAATTTTAAATTATCCATTTCCATCTTAGAACTTTCCCTAAATCGATTAAATCAATTTATATCCTTCTTCCATCTTAGTTCCATTCAATAATTATTTAGAGACTTCCCAAATTTAATTAAATTGGCTCCTTCCAAATTTAATTAAATCAACACTAACTAACTCAAATAAATTATGAGATAATTTATTTATTTTTTTTTAAATACTGCATGCCCATGCCCTTGGGACTTTTACTAATCCCCAAAATGCCTTTTAGCAAAATTAATTAAATAGAGGAAATTTAAAGTCCTTTTATTTATTAAAAATCTTGGATTTCACAAGACCCCTAAACCCTAAACCCTAAACCAAAAGGATTTGGACCGATTAATAATAAACAATTAAATATAAAATTATATAAAAAATAACTATAAACAACATGAGATTTCTGTTTGGTTATTATCATTTTTTATGTTTTGTTAACTAAATGGATAGAAAGGGGAAAATTACAAAAAATATAATTTTTTTCGGTTTTATAAAAAATAAAAACACAGTGTCTGTCACCAGTGGACAAATTAAACTTATATCAAAATAAAGATATTTTTTTCTTTAATTTGAGAACCTCACATGCTATTGAAGGTCTCATCCAAGATGTGGCAGAGGTATGCATGATTAATGCATGCAAATTGCAAGCTTGTTGTTTCTTTTATCCATATATGTATATACAAGACAAATGTATTAAAAGCTTTGAAGGCAACAGTATCGAGTATCCTGTGAATCTGTGATACAAGGCATACAAGACAAAATGTATTAAAAGCAAAAAAGATAATTTATTTTTATAAAACAACATCAGCTCATATATATACGGGAATGCTTTTCTTACCGAAAAAGAAACGGTGGCGAAACCAGAAGTAAAATTAAAGGTGTGTTGACTTCAATTTTTTTTAAAAAATATAAATATTAAAAAAATTACATTAATTTAAACTTAAGATTATTTATTTATACTAATTTCTCTACTTAAAAATAACAAGTTCTATTATTTTTTTTTTAATTCTTTGGGTATAGGACTAATTCTATTCCTACTTTATTGAAGTAATGTCAGTAAAAAACATAAAAATCACAATTAAAAAATAATTATGATGTTGAAATTAAGTTCAAATAATAAAAAAAAATCATAGAGATATGACAAGAAAAAGATTTATTGGTAATATACGAGCAAAATTTAAATTTTATAAGTAATATCAGTACTAATTTAAAAAATTAATTATAAGTCTATGATTGGTGGGATTTGAACTTAGATCTCCACAACCATAGTGTGGAATTCTAACCACTAGACAACCCAAACATTTTATTGTAAATGTGGTAATAATATTAAATACTTATTATAGCAACTTTATGGAGGCAGAGTTCCTCCTAGAATCATGAAGGTAGAGAGTCTTAAGGGGTGCTCAAGACCCCTAAACCCTAAACCCTAAACCAAAAGGATTTGGACCTAATTAATATTAAACAACTAAATATAAAATTATATAAAAAATAACTATAAACAACATCAGATTTCTGTTTGGTTAGTATCATTTTTTATGTTTTGTTAACTAAATGGATAGAAAGGGGAAAATTACAAAAAAAATATAATTTTTTTCCGGTTTTATAAAAAATAAAAACACAGTGTCTGTCACCAGTGGACAAATTAAACTTATATCAAAATAAAGATATTTTTTTCTTTAATTTGAGAACCTCACATGCTATTGAAGGTCTCATCCAAGATGTGGCAGATGTATGCATGATTAATGCATGCAAATTGCAAGCATGTTGTTTCTTTTATCCCTATATATATATATACATACAAGACAAATGTATTAAAAGCTTTGAAGGCAACAGTATCGAGTATCCCGTGAATCTGTGACACAAGGCATACAAGACAAATGTATTAAAAGCAAAAAAGATAATTTATTTTTATAAAACAATATCACCTCATATATATACGGGAATGCTTTTCTTACCGAAAAAGAAATAGTCGTGAAACCAAAAATAAAATTAAAGGGTGTTGACTTCAATTTTTCAAAAAAATTATAAATATTAAAAAAATTACATTAATTTAAACTTAAGATTATTTGATTATACTAATTTCTCTACTTAAAAATAACAAGTTTTATTATTATTTTTTTTAATTCTTTGGGTATAGGACTAATTCTATTCATACTTTATTGAAATAATGTCAGTAAAAAACATAAAAATCACAATTAAAAAATAATTATGATGTTAGAATTAAGTTTAAATAATAAAAAATCATAAAGATACGACAAGTAAAAAAATTATTGAGAATATATGAACAAAATTTAAATTTTATAAGTAATATTAGTATTAATTTTTAAAAATTAATTATGAGTGTATGACTGGTGGGATTTGAACTTAGATCTCCACAACTATAGTGTGGAATTCTAACCACTAGAACCATGAAGAGGTAGAGACCCTCGTGAGTCCTAAGGGGTGCTCAAGACCCTCTAGAACCATGTATAATTAATGCATGCAAACAAAAAAGTTTCTTTTTTCCCATATATATATTCAAGACAAATGTATTAAAAGCTTTGCAGGCAACAGGGGTCCCAACAAACAATTATCCCCCTCACTCCTTCATAAGAAATTATGACAGTATGACGGTGAAAGCTATGTTTTTCTTTAAATTGAGAACATCACATGCTATTGAAGGTCTCATCCAAGATGTGCTAGATGTATGCCTGATTAATGCATGCAAACTGCAAGGTTGGGTTTCTTTTTTCCATATATATCCAAGACAAATGTATTAAAAGCTTTGAAGGCAACAGGGGTCCCAACGAACAGTTATTCTTTGTTACTGACAAGAGGGTGCATTATTTTCCTCTTAAAGACAAATGTAAAGCCAAATGAAGGAAAGAAAAGTGTTTCAAATTAATTGGAGTTTGACTTTCATAGACTGGAGATTTTTTTTAAAAAAAAATTTATCATTTACTTTGGAGAAGTATTACCATCAGCCATGTTGGACATATCATGTGAGGGAGTAGGAATATGGTATTGACAAGAGCCAAATATTTTTAATTTCAATTCACATGAAACATTTCTATTCAATTTATTACTATTTATTAAAAAAAATCAAACCGCAATGAAATAAATATTAGAAATAAACTGTTTGAAAGAATTAAAGCAAAAATAATAATTTTCATAAGGAAAATTGGCTACCTCATTTCTTCTCACAAATAGAGGTTGAGGGTTCAAATCATTTAATTGAAAAAGAAATAATTCGGTGGTCTTGGTTTCACGCGTGGCAGCTTTACAACCACACATTTGCCTCGAACTTAAAATAAACCCATATCCCAAGACGAATGTGTGGCTCACGTCTGGTGGAATCGAGACCAAATGATCATTTTACACACTAAAGGACCATTGGTCTAGCAGTATCTCGGGTCCCGTATGTTGGGCAATTCACTTGATTGAGCATACTCTCATGTTCGAGTCTCCACCCCTATAAATGGTGTAAGCATGTTTGAATAATTCATTTTAGTGAACATAAAACTCCTGCGCTCGAGATCCACATTTTCAGACGCATTACTTGAGAGGTCACATGTCACCTAAAGTTCAAATGAGCCTAAATTATTGATAAGGGGGGCAAAAAAAATTTATAAAACTTAAATACTTAAATTTTAATTAACCAAATCCAACATAAGATCAAAGAAAAATTAGAAAGATGCAAAAGAATCGTATCATGAGAACCCTAGGATCTTGATAACCAAAAAAACCCTAATTTGAATCCTAATTGGAGGCAAAGATGAGAGAAATATGGCATATCAATTGAATATTCATACTAAATCCATATAAGATTATCAAGAGTTATCATCTAAATCTTTTTTTTATATTAATTCTTTCAATTCAAATTGAGTAACCAAACTAAATTTATACAAATAAAACACTCCTTTGAATGTAAAAGATAAAAAATCAAATCAAGAAACAAAACAAAGGGAAAAAAAAAACACCACTGTCTACCGGGGGAGAATTAAAAAAATCCTATCCTTAGTGTGTATTGGGAATTGTGATTTGTGAGTTAAAATAAGTATTAAAATATTATTTTATTTTAAATATTATTTTTTATTCATCATTTTATTAATTTATTTATAATTTAAAAAAGACAGATATTGCCATTTGCCACTACCACACCACATGGCATCAGATCTTAGGCAATGGGGGGCAACTTTTATAATAAAATAATATTATATAATAGAATATGAAATATATTATATTATATTAAATGAAATTTTGAATGAGAAGGGGGGCAATTGCCCCCCTTCTCCTCCATGTAGCTCCGCCCCTGCCTAAAGCCACGTTCGTTGACGTCCCTCTCTCGAGAGGTTTATCCCCTATATATATATATATATATATATATATATATATATATATATATATATATATATATATATAAAGGCATTTGCATTTTGCACTTGTCCGATTAATGATTAAAATTAAATTTTAAAAAAATTATTTCTATCACTATGTCAAATTATTTCATTTGATTGGAAATTTTACTGTATATGGTAAGTTGCTATGATGGATGATGATCCTGCACATGGCACAAGGAAAGCCACACCACACAAAATGAGGTATATTATACTCAAAATTATTTTTTAATTAAAATTTAATTAATTTTTTAATAAAAAGATAAAACTCAACAGATAGGAGAGATGAATGATAATATGTTGTTTTTTTTTGGACACATGAGCCAGGCGGTCAGCCCCGCCTCGCTAAGTTACCAACGGGCCCCGCGAGACCCGGGATTGAATCCATGCCGCAACATCGCGAGAAACTCAGCGTGTGCGCACAGGATCACCACAGGTCAGCGCGTCTCAGCGCACCCTCGAACCCGGGTGGGTGTCGAGGGGCGCGACCGATTTACCGTTCGGCCACAAGGGCTTCGGTATGATAATATGTTGTTGGAATGAAAAAACAAAACCAACATACATGCAAGGTTAGAAAGCAAAAGTTGTTGGAACGAAAATTTTTTATTTGATTTGATTAACATTAACTAAAATAAATATTTTCTTAATTCATATTGCAGTAATCTAATTAGTGTGTAATATTAATTAGTAATAGTTCTTTCAATATAGTGGACTGAGTTACTAGTTAGGACCACATATCAATAGGGGAACTCAAGTACTCTAGAATGTACACCTCAAATATAGTGGTAAAATGCTATTTTTTAAAGAATCAATAAACAAATATGATTTATTCAAAAAAACAAAAAAAAAATCATGGCCTTCCAAACTCAAGTCTATATAAAGGAGACCAAAGCTTGAATGAACTTTGCACCAAGAGTAGAGAACTTAGAACTTCAAGGCAGCCATGTCTCTTGTGAGCTCTCTTTCAGTATCAAACAATATCCCTTCATCCAAATCCTTCACTTCTCCATATTTGGGGAACCCATGTCTCATCCTACCATCTGTGAAAGCTAGCAAGCTTCCACTCAAAATAAGTACCAAGACCACATCCTTCCCCATTGCATGCCAAAGAGATACTACTACACATGCTACTACTAAAGAAAATGTTGAGCAATCACATGTGGAACCTGATCTTGGGAGGCACAGCTTCCCTCCTGGCTTCACCTTTGGAGCTGCCTCTGCTGCTTATCAGGTCTTCAACACAAACCAAGCATTAGGGTTTTTGTTTTACAGTTTATATTAATTTGTTGATGTTTGTAAACTAATAATGGTGTACATGCAGGTAGAGGGAGCATGGAATGAAGGAGGGAGAGAGCCTTCCGTTTGGGACACCTTCTGCCGTGAATATCCAGGTCTTGTTATGAACTGAAACTCAAATTTCAATGACTAAATGTAACATTTCATGTAGTGTAATTCTCACAAAATCCAATATTGATGTATATATATCTGTGATTCTGTGTTGGTTATATTTTGTTTCATGTGAAGTACTACTGATTCATTAATGAAGGCTAACTATTTTGTGCATTAATTCTGCAGAAAAGATTGATGATAGGAGCAATGGAGATGTTGCAGTTGATTTTTACCGTCGATACAAAGTTAATCACCGAACAAACAAACAAAACTCATAAATTTTTCAGAATTTTTCTTTTTGTCCACTGGGCTAAAGTACAGGATCTTATATATTATATATATATATATATATATATATATATATATGACAGGAAGATATCAAGCTCTTGAAGGACATGAACATGGATGCTTACAGGTTCTCCATTTCCTGGTCAAGAATACTCCCAAGTAACAATCTTGTTCATCATATACATTTATATATAATAATAATAATAACTTTGCAAACAATGTCTTAATCCAAAAATTATATTTCTGTTGAATGAACTTCACTATATATAGCTGGATCATTAAAAGGGGGGATAAATCAAGAAGGAATCAAGTTCTACCACGGTGTCATAGATGAATTGCTGGCAAATGGTAACATTAATATAAATTATTGTTTGCGGATAAACAGTTTAACATTTAGCTTCTGATTGTCGAAATTAAAACGGAACTGGACGAATAATGCAGGACTAAAACCTTATGTTACTCTCTTCCACTGGGATCTTCCACAAGGCCTCCAAGATCATGGTGGATTTGCTAACAAGCAGACTGTGTAGGCATCTTGCACGTTGTTTCTTATTCACAATAACGCTGAGTTTATTAATGCTCTTCTAACACATTCAATTTTTGCATCTCATCAGGACTGACTTCAAAGATTATTGCAATATATGCTTCCATGAATTTGGAGATAAAGTCAAGCATTGGATCACACTGAACGAGCCGTGGCATTATAGCGTCAATGGCCATGGCCTTGGAGCCGATGCTCCTGGCCGATGCACCCCAGTTTTTGGTTGTTCGGAAGGCAATTCAATATACGAACCATACATCGTCACACACAACCTTATTCTTGGCCATGCAGAGGTAGTCAGACTATATAAAGAAAAATATCAGGTATAAATTTTTCATTACTAGCTTTCAACAAAGAATTGCAGAAAAATATATTTTTTTATATGTATATATATACATATATCTGTTTTACAGGCAAAGCAAAGAGGTCAAATTGGAATCACTCTAGATTGTATTTGGTATGTACCATACAGTGACATGTTCCAGCATAAAGATGCAGTAAATAGGATTTTGGATTTCAATCATGGATGGTAAGCTCTTGGTGAAATCATGAACTAGTTCTTGAATTCAGAAATTCACAAGCTTAATTACTTTTGTTTGTTTTCTTAATTAAGGTACATGGATCCATTGGTTTATGGAGATTACCCATTTATTATGAAAGCTCTACTGAGAGATAGACTTCCTACTTTCACTGCAGAAGAATCAAAGATGATAACTAATTCCTTCGATTTCATTGGCCTTAATTACTACACTGCAAGGTATGCAGAAAGCAAAGCATTTATACCTGAGAACTATCCAATGAAATGCACCGATGATCCATATGTTGAAGAATTAAGTACGTACCTCTTATTTCACAAATATGAAATATGAAACATGAATTCATCACTGAAATTTTCTTTAATTCTTACATGCTTCTTTCTCTTTTGCAACAGTATCAAATGGTTATTCTGACATCGGTCTATGGGTAAGCCGCATTTGTTTAATTAACACTATTAGATCAAACAATTATCTTCAATATATTTTTGCTGTTTCACAGGCCAACGGTAGCTGGCTCTATGTGTATCCACAAGGAATTAAGGAGATATTGCTGCGCATCAAGGAGAGATATGGCAACCCTCCTGTCTATGTTACCGAAAATGGTGAGCTTCAATAACTGAGAAATTTTGCTTGCAAGAAGTACCGTCTCTTTGATAAATAATAACACTAAACCACTTTCACAAGGAAAATTGGTCAGCTCTTTCTTTTTCACAAGGAGAGATTGAGAGTTAAAACCACCATGTCTGTGGCGTGCTTCTAATGACTCGCACACATTTATCCATAAAAAAGATATAAATAATAACACTGTCCATATGCACAATAGGCTATGGCGATCTCATTACGGGAGGGATGACAAAGGAGGAAGCAATAGCCGATAAAGCTAGGAAGAGGTATTATGAACTTCATCTAGCTCAAGTCCAGGATGCTCTAAAGTAAGTAACAATATCTATATAAGATCCATGTTATACACGGCTTGCACGCCTTTAGATTCATAAACCACCACATGATATGAATCCACATGATATGAATGAATGTTTGTTCGATGATTTTCAGGGCTGGAGCAGATGTGAAGGGTTACTTTGCATGGTCTCTCACAGATAGCTTTGAATGGGTAAGTGGGTACACTTTACGATTTGGGCTAAACTACGTTGACTACGATACACTGGAACGCACTCCTAAAGAATCTGCCAAGTGGTTCTCTCAGATACTTAAGAAATTCTAATGGTGCCAAGAGAGCTAGGAAGATCGATCCAGCTTTCTTTAATTATGTTCAGCCAATGATCTACTTTTTAGTTATGTTGTGTTTAATTTCTTCGTGCTGATATCAATAAAGCTGAACAACTGGCCCGATCTCTTCGTGAATTATGTCTGTTTTTCAGTAAAATATTATTTACAAGAGATTTGCAAATTAACCGATTAGTATTGTTTCATATATGCAAGAGGCATGGTAAAGTATTAAAAAGAAGCAGTAGTACACGTACAAAAGATATAACGAATTTTAGAAAAAGACCATACTAATTCTGCTAAAAATTTCATCACATCTGCTTCACTGAAGGTTGCTTCCTGGTTGTCTCACATTGGAACTTCATCCAGATACCTATTTTGTATGGTAAAAGCCCATTGAAACTTTTACAGGAAATATTCAACGTAAAATAGGAAATATATTTGCAGTTCAAACTGGGCTTATATCACTCTCATACCTAAAAAGAACTCACCCACCAGTATAGGAGACTACAGGCCGATCAGCTTACTAAACTGTTCAATGAAGATCGTTACGAAGGTGTTAGCTAACAGACTCAGACTCGTGATAAGTGACCTGGTCGACCATACCCAAACGGCTTTCATTAAAGGAAGATGCATTCAAGACAATATTATGGCGGCGGAACAACTCATCCAAAAGATGAGGCAAGGAAGGTCAAATGGAGCACTCCTTAAAGTAGATTTTGAAAAAGCTTTCGACACGGTCGACTGGGATTTCCTCCTCGATATCCTGCATGCTCGAGGATTTGGCCCCCGATGGATCACCTGGATTAAAACAATCCTGTTCTCATCCAAAGCCAAACTCCTCCTAAATGGTACACCTACCGGATATGTGCGCCACCAGCGAGGGTTAAGACAAGGAGACCCACTGTCACCACTACTCTTTGTCCTCGTCACCGATGTCTTCAGCACGATAATGTCGAATGCCATGAGAGCCAACCTCTTCCGGGGTATTAGATTCGGAGCAACTGAAGAGGAGGAAATATCTAATCTACAATATGCCGATGATCTTTTAATACTGTGCTCCGGGGATCTACAACACTTCAGAACCCTGAAACTTATCTTCTTCATCTACAAAGGACTGTCAGGTCTGAGAATTAACTACCAAAAAAGTGTGATTATCCCCATTAAGCCACTCTCATACACGCCCCGAGACCTCGAGAGAGAGATGGGCTGTAACATTGGAAATCTACCCATCAATTACCTGGGCCTACCACTTTCTGGCACGACGCCAAAAAAGGAAGACTGGAGAATGATTATTTGTAGAATCAGAGCAAGACTGGCTACATGGAAAGGAAAAATGCTATCACTAGGAGGGCGTATTACACTACTTAACTCCGTAATCACTGCAATACCAAACTATTGGCTATCCATCTATCGACTTCCAGAATGGGTAATTCACCAGATGGAACAGATCAGAAGAGACTTTCTCTGGAGAGGGGCAGAAGAGGAAGCCAAAACTTACAGACTAGTGAGGTGGGACCGATTAGCAAGGCCAAAAGAATTAGGAGGGTGGGGAATAATAAACATACGATGCTTTAACACAGCTATGCTTGGGAAATGGTGGTGGCGCATACTCACTGGGAAGGCTGGCCTATGTGCACTGATAGTTAAAAATACATATTACAGAAGGAATGAACCTAACCCCTACATCTCGGTTCCACGCAGAGCTTCCTTCTTGTGGAAAGGCATCACAAAACAACAGGAAGCGCTACTACACAACGTCGTGGCAGAAGCCGGAAAAGGCAACACAATCTTCTTCTGGCCGGACAAATGGATCGATGGAAACGCCCCACGCGACCTATATCCATACTTATATGACATGGCCCTTAATAAAGATCACACAATCCAGATGGTGAAACAAAGCCTAGCACAAGGCCACCCCATCCTTCTAGATGGCCCACTCCATGAAGAAGGGGCACATGAACTGGAGAAACTCACCAGGAAACTATCTGAATGTGAGGATACAGTACAAGACAAGAGGCACTGGAAACTCACCCCCCAAGGGGACTTCACAGTCCGATCGTACTACCACTTCCTGATGAACGGAGGGATTAGAGCGGAAATGGGGAAAAACTTCTGGAAACTACCATGTCCGCTCAAAGTCAAAGCCTTTGTCTGGCTAGCGTTGGACAACAAAGTCCTCACCTTAGACAATCTAAGGAAACGTGGCTGGAATGGGACACGAACGACGTGCTACTTATGTGAGGAAATCGATGAAACAGTAGAACACCTCTTATTCCAATGCCCTTATTCATCGAGAGTTTGGCAACACTTCACACAACTACTACAGTTGACTACAATCCCTTATAGGGCACAAGACCTATGGGGAAGAACAACGATTGCACACTCCTTGCCCAGCAATGCCCGAATGGGATGGAACATCTTGGCCATGGCCACTACATGGACCGTGTGGCTGGAACGCAATAGGAGATGTTTTCATGATAAACGACGTGTTTTCAAGAAAACTATCCGTGATATTGACTTCCTGACATTGTCTTGGTTTGATGCAGCCCATGTATCAAAGAAGCCAAAGCTGGTCTCGATCGAATCCATTGTCAAACGGAGCCTTGCATTCACCAGGGAGGACGGCCAACAAGACTCACCGGGAAGGGACTTTGAAGATACGCAACAGGAGTAAAGGCGCACACTGCACTACAGGGACCAGTCGACAATTTGGGCTACTCTGGAACCATCCACGGGCCAGAAGTCAAAGGGATCCACAAGGGCTTATGTACCTCTTTAAGTACCTCTTGTTGTACGGGTCCACTAAAGGACCCTCTATGTAACCGTTATCTATTATAAATAAAGACTGTGGTTTATCCACTTTGATCAAAAAAAAAATAATGACATGTGATTGTAAAAATATAAACACATTCAATTCTTGCATCTCATCAGGAGTGACTTCAAAGATTATTGCATTATATGCTTCAAAGAATTTGGAGATAAAATCAAGCATTGGATCACACTGAACGAGCCATATATATCACTATAGCATCTTTGGGCATGGCACTGGAACAGATGCTCCTGGCCGATGCACCCCAATTTTTGGTTGTCCGGAAGCCAATTCCCTATGCAAACCATACATCGTCTCACACAACCTTATTCTTGCCCATGGAGAATAAGGCAGACTCTACAAAGAAAAATATCATGTATAAATTTTTCATTGCTAGCTTACAACAAAGAATTGCAGGAAACTATAAGTATATATATATATATATATATATATATATATATATATATATATATATATATATATATATGTTTCACAGGCAAGACAAAGAAGTCAAATTGGAATCACGCTAGATTGTTTTTGGTATGAACCATACAATGACATGTACCAAGAAAAAGATGCAGCAAATAGATTATTGGAGTACAATTTCGATGGTAAGCTCTTGGTGAAATCATGAACTAGCTGTTGGTGAATTCAGAAATTCACATGCTTAATTACTTTTGCTTGTTTTGTTAATTAAGGTTCATGAATCCATTGGTTTATGGAGATTACCCATTTATTATGAAAGCCCCAGTGACAGAGAAACTTCCCACTTTCAGTGAAGAAAATCAAAGATGATAACTAGTTAATCCTTCAATTTCGTTGGCCTTAATTACTACACTGCAAGGCATGCAAAATGTAAAATCCAAGGATTTTTATTAATAAAATGGTCTTAATTGTTATTTGATTACCTTGGTTGATTGAAGGATTTTTCTAAACCTGGGTTTAGTTGGAAAAGGAGAATTAATGGGTTAAAACCCTCATTAGGATTAATGAGATTGTCGAGGACTAAATAGTCATTTAAAGAAACATGAGGACCAAATGGAAGTTTTGATCCTCTCACAGGTTATAAATAAACAGGGACTGATATGTAAATGAGGAAATAAGAAGGACCTTTTTACAAAACTTACAAAAAAAAATCATCATGCACGTGATGAACATAGTTTGAAATGGGATGAGGCTGCGATTTAATTTAATTTTAATAAAGCTAATCTAACGGTTGAGAACTAAGATGGGGTGGGGAAACAAATCCTGAGGCGTCACAGCCTCCAACTCGTCTGCTGCACGCGCCTCTCGTCGCTATCGTTTCTGAGATCACCGGACGCCCGTTTGGGTAACCCACGATCTCACCCGTCAACCCCACGATTAGAGGGATCTCGTCTTACCCATTCGAAGCCGCCAGCCTCCATAAGAGTGGAGAACATCCAGAAGACCTAGCCTCGTCTCTTCCCATCTACCATTCGTCTCCGTTCGCCACCGCCACAGTCGGAGTTCTGGTAAGCCTTTTGCCCCGAAAAACATTATAGTAAGAGTTTGTGTTTGTGCTTAGAAGTAGGCATGCATGAGATTCTATAAAGCTTAACATGTGGTGGCTTGAGTTTTCTCTGAGTTTGGAGCATGGATAATAAATTTAAATATGTGTACTTGGGTTAGGTGGACGATTGGGGTTGCTGTTAGAACTTATAAAAGGTTGATGCCATTCTAAGTATATGTTTGATAGTTTATGGATCATGAATGTTTACACTCTCTGGGGAATCAGTTAGAGGGAAGAAGTATGCCATGATCTTCAGGTTGGAGTTGGCAGAGATTGGGACAGTGAGTATGGTTGAGGTTATGTGGATCTTGTTTTTCATGGAGTAACTAATGAGAGAAAAGGATGGATGGCTGGGTATGTGTGTTGAGGATGAGATTCTGATTTTGAAAATTAGTGTGACTATTTGATGGTTACTTATGAACTGTTTTTCAGAAGGGTACTAGTTAGCGAAGAGAGGCCTGTTTGGTTTTATAAACTGGGTGTTATACATGAATTATGAAAGGATTAAGCTTAGAAAGAAAGGAGAAGGAAATTAATGGTAAACTGATCATTAGAGGTGACAGTAGTATCATAGTTCATGTCCTTAATTTGTATGTGTAGAAAATGGGTGGTTAGATTTCACTGATCATCAGTCATAAAGAGAGATAATGGCTGGTAATTAGAGGATGGATATTTGATCAATTACATGGATGATAGAGTGGGAGATATTTATTTAGCATTTATGGTGTCTATTGCCAAGGAAAGGTTGACAAAAGTTTGTAGAAACTTATATGCAAAGGAGACCTTGTAGCATAGGTGTTTGGTTTGGAACCACCTGTGTTTGAAGATAATGGTGAGGTTCTCCATTAACCTTATGAACGTGGTTACTAATCCTTATAGAATACATGAGAGATGGTTGGTGTTATACAGGTTTTGGGTTTCTTGTTGACTGAATTAGTGTTGATACTCTTATGATTTTATGTGAGTATGTTGGGTGGATTTCATGGAGCTTGCAGGTGGGTTGTGTTGGTTCCTTGTGTTGGTTTCTGAAGATGAGCTTGAAGGTTCGGATGGTGAATAGTTATGGGAGGACACTGGCTGGTTGGCCTTCTGTTATAGTAAACTAGAGGGGTCAAGTTAGGCAAATAAAGGTTGAGTTGAAACCAGGAATGGCTGCAGCTGGCTGTCCCCTTCGTGGGACAGCTGGGTAGTCTGTAGTTATCCGATGGGGTCAAGTAAGGTACTGTTGGAAAGATAAGGAAGAGATCTTTCCAACGAATCCTTGTATAACTTGATCGGATTTCTATATCAAAAGTTATGGACTGTTTTTTGGGACTGCGCGATAGGTTTAGAAATTCTGCATTAGTGTTAGTAGGCATTCGTCGTAGAACTGGTTGTTCACGAGCATGTATGCATAGTTTTGTGATTAGTTTATGATTTCCAGGTATCGACTTGGAGCTTTGAGTGGGGTCACGAGAGACGCGGGTTTGTCGGTTGGACTTACTAGTGAGGTAAGTACTCTTCCCTCGTTCCTACCAGGCTTCGGGTTTTCTTGGATTTGTTTTTGATTGATGACATCATACTTGATTATGATTTGGATATATGCATGTCTTGTTTATGATTTGGTTGGATTCTGGTGCATGTATGTTTGCTTTCGGGATGTTGGCATCCCTAGCTTTGGTTTGTCTTCCGCCCTGATTCAGTGGAGCAGGTGAGCTTAGGATTATGTGAGAGCGTTGGGGATGGGACACCCTGGCGTTCCAACATTCCTGGCCAGAGGGACGATACTCTGGTTGTCCCTGCCAGTCAGTGGGGTCGATCACTGACCATGTCGACATGAGAGAGAGGTGGCGCTACCGTGGGTGACGTATTTGTCGTCGGCAGCTGAGGCTGTGGGATGGTATTGACTAGGGGATGATCTTTTAGAGGGATACAGATAGGATAGGGATTTTACCGTTGACTTTGCCTTTGTGGTAAACCCCTAGGATTCCAGGATACGGGACGTTGGTCCCACTGTTTGTTGACTTCATGTGTGATATGTCTGTTCATATCTTACTCTTTGTGTTCCTTGCAGGGTGCTTACTGAGCTTTCCTTCGAAAGCTCATTCCTTTGTTTTTCCCTCCTTTTCAGGTCCTCAGGAGCAGGAGGAGTGGCTTTGAGGGATAGTACGTGGGACAGGCTTGACGAGGTTTAGGACCTCTTCTATTTCTTTATTTGTTGATGTGTGAGGTTTTGTAGGACATCATGTCCTGACATATGTAGGGCATGTATACCCAGACTTGATTATTTCGTGACTCAGATTTTATTTTGATTTATTATGAATTTGTTTTGTTATCTGATCTTATTACTTAGGCCTTGTACCCCAGTAGGGCTTGTCTCACTTGTGTACGACCGATCTGTGACGTACCCGAGGTCCCAAGATTTGGATTGGGGCATTACACAAAAAGCAAAGCATTTTCACCTGAAAACTATCCAACAACATCCACCGATAATATGTGTAGAAGATGGAGATAGACGGAGATAAGAACCGGAGATGAAAAACAATCCCTTCAATGGAGGCTAGCCTTGCAGTCTATTCAATCTTTCATCTCACTTTACAAACCTTAACCCTTTATATACACATCAATATAACCCAGATCCGTTATCTCTAACCCGGATCCATTAACTCTAACACTTTTCTCAACACTCCCCATCAATATGGGCGATAAATATCAATCATCCCCATCTTGTTACTTGCTTTAACACACTCTCGAGGACCTAATCCTTTAGTTAAGAAATCAGCTAGTTGTTCGCCAGAATGAACATGATTCAGCTTCAAAATCCTGTCATCCAGTCTCTCCTTAATGAAGAAGCGATCAATCTCAATATGCTTTGTGCGATCATGCTATATAGGATTGTTAGCAATGATAATGGTGGATTTTTATCACACCAGAGCTTCAATACATCACCTCTAAATAGTTGCAGTTCTAACAACAAACTCCATATCCAAAGCATCTCACAAAGACTAACCGCCATAGGCCTATACTCAGCCTCAGTTGTAGACCTGGCAACCACCTCTTGCTTCTTGCTACGCCACGACACAAGATTACCTCCAACAAAGACACAATAACCTGAGGTGGACCTCTTGTCATCCAAGCAATTTGCCCAATCAGCATCGCAATATCCCTCCACATTCAAATGCCCATGACTCCTGAACCAAAGACCTTTCCCTAGGCTTCCTTTCAATTATCTCAGAATCCTGTATGCGGCCTCCATATACTCAACCTTGAGATCATGCATATACTTGCTCACCACGCTCACAGCAAATGCAGTATCAGGTCTAGTGTGGCATAAGTAGATAAGGCGGCCAACAAATCTCTAATAGCGCTCCTTGCTCACCGAGTTACCAGATTAAGCACACAACTTGTGATTCTGCTCAATCGGGGTAGAAGCTACTTAACACCCTAGCATTCCTGTTTCAGTGAGTAAGTCCAGAACATACTTCCTCTGAGAAAGCACTATTCCTCCAGAAGGCCGTGCAATCAATACCAAGAAAATATCTCAATTGACCCATCCTTGACTTCAAACTCTTTACTCAGCCTTCGTTTTAGGACTGAGATCTCCTCAGCATCATTACCCGTAATAACAATGTCATCCATATAGACGGCCAGAATTGTCATATGGGATTTGGAGTGCTTGTAAAAGACAGTGTGAACCTCACTACACTGCATGTAGCTCATATCACGCACTGCACGTCTAAACCTGTCAAACCATGCCCTTGGAGATTGTTTCAACTCATATAAGGACTTTTTCAACCTACACACTTTCCCAACTGTCTGTGGAGTAGTAAAGCCAGGAGGAAGCTCCATATACACCTCCTCTTGTAGACCTCCATGCAAGAAGGCATTTTTGACGTCCATCTGATGTAACGGCCAACCAAAGTTCACTGCACATGAGATCAAAGTCCTTACGTTACTCATCTTTGCTACTGGAGCAATAGTCTCATCATAGTCGATCCCATATGTTTGGCTATACCCCTTTGCAACTAGCCTCGCCTTGTACCTGTCAATCTTTCCTTCAAGAGTTTGCTTCATAGTGTATACCCACTTACAACCAACTATCCTTTTTCCAGCTGGGAGAGACACAAGTTCCCAGGTCTCATTCTTCTCCAAGGCTTGGAGTTCCTCCCGTATAGCACGGTGTCACTTAGGATCCTGTTTTGCCACTCGCAAGTCATTCGATATTGGCACTGACTGTAATGATGCAATGAAGGTTTTGTATGCAAGAGATAAGGAAGAATAAGAGACACAGTTAGAAATATTATTCTCAAAGCCAAACCAAGCCGGAGGTTTTCCAGCATTGGCTTTTGGTTCTCTACAATGGGCAATAGGAAAATTAAGAGAGGTAGAGACATTACCACCAGACTCAGAAGGAGGTGGGGAACATCCTGAGGAAGAAGGAATTGAGGAGAAGCCTGGGACAGTGTCATGCATGGACTTGTCATCAATCTCAATCGTAGGGAGTGTGGAGTACTATTGTAGCTACGACTGCTACTCTCCATGCTCCCCCTGGATACCTGTTTAAGCTCCCCTTAAGTACCTCCTTCTATACACTTTCAATTCTCCTTGTCCTCACATCATGTCACTATCATTTTTGCCATCTTCATTTTCAACTTGACGTTGTGTCAGGTCACTATCATTTTTGCCATATTCATTTTCAACTTAACGCTCCCCCTGATCCATGTCATTCATAAGATACAGTATTAGCCCCACAACCATATCTCTACTTTTCTCCCCCTCTCGACCAGCACCTCCTGTATTAGGAGAGAAGTCCTCAAAGAGAGATGTAAAGTCCGTCTTCTCACCATAGAAAGGCTCCGACTTCCTGAAGATTACATCCATACTCACAAATAGCCAACGATCAGTCGGGCTCCAACATTTATAACCCTTATGTCTAGAAGAGTACCCAACAAATATACACTTCACAGCCTGAGGGTCCAACTTCCCCAATGAATGCCTATGATCTCAACAAAGCAGGTGCAACCAAACACCTTAGGAGGAATGATGAATTTGTTCTCATCCAGGAATATCTTGCATGGTGTCTTCATTCCCAGCACTCGTGAAGGCATTCGGTTGATGAGATAAGTTGTTGTCATCACCGTCTCACTCCATAGGATCTTTGGCACATTCATCATGAGCACAAGAGAGCGTGCCACCTCCAGCAGATGTCTATTCTTGCACTCAGCTATCCCATTTTGTACAGACGTATCTGGGCAAGATGTCTGATGCAAGATCCCCTGAGCTGACAAGAAGGATGCAAATTCCTTTTTAACATACTTAGTTCCATTGTCAGTCCATACAATCCGAACCTTTGCATTGAACTGAGTCTTCACACAGGCACAGAAGTCTTGAAAAACACCGAAGCACCTCACTCTTTTGTTTTATCAAATAAATCTAAGTCATACGAGAATAACAATCAATGAAGGTCACAAACCACTTGCATCCACTAACTGAAATAACTGGACAAGGTCTCCATACATCTGAATGAATAAGAGCAAATGGTTCCACACGTCGAAGACCAATACTAGAATAAGTAGAACGTGTATGCTTGCCAAACTTACAAACACACTATAAGAATATTCAGCTGTTGCGGCAGATATTAGCGGCGGATATACATATCCGCCATTAAATCGAATAGCTATTGCGGCGGGTTACAATATCCGCCGCTATAGACGGATCACCTATGATGGAGATAGAACTATAGCGGCGGATATAAATGTCCGGTGCTATAAGCCCCTAGATCTATAGCGGTGGATATTATTATCTGCTGCTATAGACTCTATTTTTTTTTTTTAAATTACCGCCATGGCCTTCCAAAACTTTATCTCCCGCGACTTCTTCTGTTTCTCTTCTCTCTCGCCACTCCGCTCTACTTCCATATCCGATCTCGCTGCTGATCGTGTTTGTTTCTGGCCATCAATTTGTTGTTTTCCAGTAAGCATCTCTTTCTCTTTCAGTGGATGAAACCCTAACTCACATTGGTTGGCACCAATGCAATTTAACGTTTGTCGTTCATCCCAAACTAGGTTCACAGCCCTGGGTTCCTCCGGTTTCGATCTTTGAAGATGGGTCATCGTCTCCGCCTGGATTGCACTTGTTGGGCTAGCTCCAATTCGTGGTCGGATTCCTTCTCCGGGTGGTCTACGGATAGCGGCGGCGATGGCTCGCCGATAGAGGGGGGATTCGGAGGTATGTCAAGATTAACATCCAATTTCCCGTTTCCTTTTGATGTTTTGTGAGGTTGGATTTCATGGATTTGGATCTGTTTTCCATTTCATGCTTTGCATAAGTGAACAACAGTGCCATAACATATTTGCTATTTTAGTGTGGCAATAGTCAAACCTTTTAGATAGTAAAAGTATAGTGCTGAATGGCTTTAGGGTTCGATTTTGATTTTGATTTTGATTTGCATGTCTTTCCTTTACTGCAAAACACTACTGATATTTTGAATGTTTGGGTATCTTGTGGAAATTCTCATAAGTTAGGGTTATGAATATTTCAGTTTTTGATCTCCCTGTCTTTCATATGTTTGATGATATGCCTCAAAAGGTTTACGCATGTAAACCACCTACCCTACCCCTTCATGTGTTCAATGATATGCCTAAAACAATCAACATATCAATTAAGGCGGTTTATAACCAAAGGATAATATTCTGACCATTAAAACTTATGCTTAAAATTTAAGTTAGATACTAAAATGCTCAAGTTTTGTTAATAGCTTGCAACCCAAATTATAAATAGACAATGGACTTAGTAAATGGTTAAGTTTTAGGAAAGGGATGATCAATTAAATATTTTTCCAATTGATCCGTCCAATGATTTTCTCAACACCACTACTTAGATGGTTATATGATAAAAAGCCAAATGAAAAGGTAGAACAAGATATCCAGAGGAAATTTGGAGGAACTTTTCAATAATATTGATCTCTCTCTCTAAAACCCACAGAACAAGATAACTATGAGTTTTTCTGTTGAGAGGCTGTCCACTCCTTTACCCACTTCACCAATGCAAACAACTGAATTTAACTAAGGGATGATCTTGGGGGGCCTTTGTGATGGGTCCTTGATTTTTTTTTTTTTTTTTTTTTGGGGGTTCATTTGATGAATCCATGTCTATCATTCGAAGGTTGTTTGGTCTGCCACACACAATCACTTGATTTATCTGCTATTAATTCTGCGGATATACCAATTGTAGGATGATAGCCAATAAAATAGTAGTTTTGATGTGAAAATCTATATGATTGAACTTATTTGTTTTATTTCTAGTTTAGCAATAATCTGTAGATGAAAATCAGATGAATTAACATGATTGCTATTGAAAATTTTTAATTATTTTCTGGTCACAAGAGTATTATTTGATTTCTTTTTGTAGTTGAAGTATCTGTTTAATGTATTTAATGTCTTGCCTCCAATATAGGGGAGGCCCTATCCCAAGATTATTAATTGACAAAGTAGAAGATTACATTCCATGTGATTTGTCTTCATTGCTTAGCATACCCAAGGTCATTTTCTGAATCCTCTATTTATTTCCAATGAAGCTTTACCTCTATTGTTATCTGATTAAATTTGAAAATCTTTCATTATTATACCAAGGCAATGATAGACCACACAAGCTTAGTGGATACCCTACCTAAATACATTCTGACATCATGGATGACAATGTATATACGGAACCATCATCTTTTCTACTCATTATTTTGACAAAAGTACATCTCATGCAAATTCAATATTCAGCGATCCATTCTAGTTTTTCAATGGGGATGAAAAGCCAATAAGATGGCTTCCTACATACATTCTTGATTTTATTGATTTGTCTATAGGTGAGTTATTGATTTGTTTGATGCTGGCTATTCTAGGCATTTCTTTTTATTTTGTTACTAATGAGGGTGTTATATGCCAATGTCCCAATATTAATCTTTCAAATTTCCTTTGCTCATGTCCTGTTTTTTTTGTTTTTTTTTTGTTTTTTGTTTTTTGTTTTTTTTTTTGTTCTAGTATGGCAAGTCATTGTAGATGAACGAATTATAACTGGATCCAAAATTGAGTTGTGATAGTGGCTCCAATGTGCAACTATAATAGTAAATAGAGAAATATGATAATCTTTTAGCACGATGAGGCATCATACAATTTAATGAAACAAAACTTAGGGTAGTCAAGAACATAAAATAGAAAGGCACTTTGTTTTGCAATGAGCAGTAGCTCACTCTAGCACTACTACTTAAATAACCAAGTTAAACTTTCTTTACATACTGTTGAGCTCCTGCGTTTGGTTAGAGGTAGTTTCAAATCCATGGATTTTGAATTACATTGTAGTTGTAAATCCATGGCTTTGAAAATACAGGAGAGTCAAATCCAGTGTTTGGTTAGAAGGATATGTAAATCTGGATTTGGAAAGTATATGTTTGGTTTGATGTATTTAGAGTGTTGGATTATAGAATCCTTGTATATGGTTACTCATGGTGAGGTTACCCCCACCCTAGATTATTAGTAGATTTTATTAATAAAAAAACACTCATAAAATTTTCTTAATTAATATATATATATATATATATATATATATATATATATATAATTATTTTCTTTAAAAAAATTATATTATTATTATATATATAATATAATTTTTTTAAGAAAACAATTATAATAATATTTACATGTTATAATACTTGATTATTATGGATGTATTTAACATAATATTGATTTTTATTAATTATGGATGTATTTTTTATTATATGAATAATTTATATTATTATAAATAAATTTAAAAGATTATTTTTTTTTAAAAAAATTATATTATATTATATATATATATATATATATATATATATATATATATAGACATGTGAGGATTACTGTGCATTCCCACTCACCTCCCGTTTGGCTCCTAGAGCATGTTTGAAGGATTTTCAACCGTACGGATGGGAAGATCATCGAAAAATAAGCTAGCATGTCTATTTTCATACAATTTGATAACTGTTTGGTTCTCCCACTTAATAGTTCTTATTTTATAAAAATTTGAACGGTATAGAATTTCAACCATTAAGTGGGAGGATCAAACGATTACCAAATTATATGAAAATCGACATGCTAGCTTATTTTTCAATGATCTTTCCATCCATATGGTTGGAAATCCTTAAAACACTCTCTAAGTAGTCAAATAGGATATAACTATATTTAGATAGTGATATATAAAAAAAAAAATTAATATTACTTAAAATCGCTTCTCCACACCCCCCACGAATTCAGCTGACCGTGAAGTGAATCCCTCATGTGAGCATGTGAGGGATTTGAAAGTGATGGATTGGGTTTTACGGCCGGAAAAACACTGAACTTTAAAATACAGTGAAATAAACGCATGATTTGAGAAGTCACTGGATTTGAAAATCCAAATCCACTCAAATCCCGCCAAACAAACACTCCTAGAGCAGGAGCTGGGTTCGCCCACCGCCATTAAAGAAGGGGAGATTGATTTGGATATTTTATTGATTCTCCAACTCTGGCAACCATTAATATCTGCAGTTTAACAAAGAGATGTTAAGATAAGTTTGGCTGTAACGCCCCGACCCGGATTCCGGGACCTCGGGCACGTTTATAGACCGGCCGTACCCAAGTGGAAACAGGTCCCACTCGGATACAAGGCCTAATAAATCAAAAGCAGATAACATACTTAATAAAAATAACTATAAAATACTTATTGAGTTTTACAGCGGATACAATTACATGTCTCAAAATACCCTACAAGGGTCAATACAGGGTCGAGTAACATCTCACACACACATACAAAATTCTTAAGGTGTCCGATCCTCAGCAAAGTATCCCATTCCCTCGTACGTTTTTGAACCTGAACCAGCTAATCCTTAAACCTGAAAGAAGGGAAAAAGAAAGGAATGAGCTTTCGAAAGGAAAGCTCAGTAAGTATACCTGCAAGGGAAGCAATGAACTTGACACAGATATCGAGAAATAGTGAACCACTCGAACACATCATATCACATAAAACAAGGTCAAGTCATACACATATAGTTCACTATCCAATAAGCACACAACACAGATTCCAAAGAATTCTTGTCATCTCCCAGGCAGCATCTTATCTTATCTTAAGTCAGACCCTAGAGTCTGAGAGCGCTCTAACGCAGACGCATACACGTCAGATCATCCCAATCGACGGCGGGTGGACATCCAGAGTTCCCTCCCCCTAGTAGGACTACGGGGCGTTGAGTGTCCTCCCCACACGCCATGACTTATCACAATCTGCACTAGATGGGAGAATCTTCACACGGAGTCTTTGTCGCAAGTCTACCGGACTTAGCCGCAGCTCACGCAGCGTTACTACACCATGTCTTGAGGTCAACAGGTAGACATGTTCAGCGAATACAAACAAAACTTATCACATATATCTTTACGAGAAAAGGGAGCAATAAAAACGGATATATACAAGTAACACAAAACAAATCAAGCATATACTGGTGTCACGGCCAATAAACGATGAAGCAATAAAGAAAGCCAACAATTTTGAGATCAAATAATCAAGCAAGGTAACAGAAGCAAAACATATGGTCAAGAAAACCCAAAACTGGGTGGATGCTGGCGGGTACACTTACAAAAAACATGAATCAGCAAAGTCAAGAAAGCCCACACTGGGCGGGTACTAGGCAAGAGTACTTACCTTAATCCCAAACCAACCGGATGAACCGTAACTATCCCAACGAAGCTCAACGTTCCACGTCAATATCTGGTAATCACAATTCCACTCTCAAAATATGTACTAATATTTATGAATAATTACTACTATAGTGCATGGACAACTACATTGGGCCCGGCCCACTAATCACCCAACTCCTATCGAGACCCGACCAACCATCCTGTATTTAAAGGGAACCAAGACACTTAATTCAACAAAGATAACTATCTTTATTAACAATTTAATAATTAGTCTTAGAGAAAACCACAACTCATCATTCCATGCCATCTAGTCCCTCTACCAAGGCATTGTCAATGTTTATAGAAGACATATTAGATAGAATAATCCCAAGGTTGTAAACTAGATAGACACCTTTATACCAAAAGCTTCCAGAATCCTCATCTACCCACACCTTCAGCCTCAAGTCTGAAATCAGAGATCTCAACCTCACTTCTATGTCAAGTGAAACCACTTTGTAATTTACAACCCATCTGAATGCATGCTCTTTTACACATCTAATATATGTACCTACTCAGAGAAGCCATAGAAAGGATCACACTGTCACATTTCGAAAACAATTAACCCTCAAACCTTCCTCCAAAAAAAATCAGCACCTATAACAAACAAGAACTGCACATACACCCTCTTTGCCAATTATAAACAACCATGAATATAATCACAAGAATCCTCAACCATTTACAACACCTCCAGAACTTTCCATGCGTTGCATGCATAAACTGAAAACATCTATATGAATCCTTCTCTAACTCAACATCTCTACTAAACCTTGAGTCCTCCCCTGTGAAACTAGTCACCATATACTCGATGAAATTCAGCTCCCCAATTAAATACACCCTCACAAACTTCATCTGACAAATCCGATAAATCACAACAAGAAGAGCAAACAACACCTTACCCTCAGATCCTTTTACAACCGTGTCCACACTTGTATATGAAAACCACACAGACACACCTGAACCATAGAGCATGCTTGTCTCATTACTAAAGCATCATCAGTAACACAGAAATTCTGGAAATCCTACACTACCATAAAAAAAAAAACAACAGGACCTCTCTATTACTTCTATGCATGCTACCATCTAACAGGTTTCCTATAAATATATATATCATCAGGAACAAGGAGACTCACCGGAGCTTCGACGAGGAATCCTGACAGTCCCGGCAGTACAGCGGTGGTGGTCTCTCTTCTCCAACGGCAGTGGTTGCTAGGGTTCGAGTTTGAGAGAGGACCATATAATTATATAGGCTCTCAAAAAAATATTAGATAAGGATTATGGTTTAGATAAGTTTAATGAACCTATAATCTAATTTAAACTATCCTCTTATCCCTTATCTGCTCCTATGACCGGTCAAAGCCTATCTTCACGCGGAGGCGTGCGCGCCTGCGGGTGGAGGAGAGCCGATCACCATGTAGACTCTCTCATGAGAGAATTTCCAACCATCGGATCAATTCATTAATGTTTAATCTCAACCGTCCATTTAAAACAAGATCTCACGTGCATGGATTTCTTTTTCTTGTTATTTTTAGTAAAAAGCCCCTCCTCTTTCTTTTATTCACACGTTGGTTTTAACTTGTGAGACGTGGAAAATTCTAGCTAGGTCCTCCATATTTGTAAAATCACCTATAAGTCCTTGAAGACTCCATTAAATCCCAAATTATGATTTTATCAATTTATCCCCTCATTTCCAAATAAATTAAAATCACAAAATGCTTATCATTTCTTCACCAAAACCACGTATATATACAAAATATATTTTATTTATTAATCAATCCCCATCAAATCATATCTCATAAATATATTTATATTAAAATATATCTCATCTTCTAATTTGATTATCTTATCTAATTCTTTTCTTTAATCACTAGATAAAATATTTACATATATTCATATATATAATTCTGTAGCATAATCTCTCTCTCTATATATATATATATATATATATTTGATCTATTCTATATTATATTTTATTATATAATATTACATAGGTGTACGAAATGGTTGCTAATCAGCCTAATTGTTCCTTATTTAATTATTATTATTATTATTATTATATATATATATATATATATATATCCAATCAGTTTCTCATCTTATCTGATTATATATATATTTATCTACATATTAAATCCTCATTAGTTAAAACAAATCAACCACCATGACTGCCACGCATGTCCTCTTGACGATTTGTATGGTGCACTTTTACACTTAAGTCCTTCAAGGTCCATATATTTACAATCATCATTTAAATTCTTTTTTTTAAATTAATAATAACGCACAATAAGGGAAAATTGATCCTAACTAAGAGATTGAAAATTTTAATCCCTATCAATTTTAATTTCTAATTTGACTCTTATCTCTAACCACCAAAATATTAAATCTAAATTTGGCGAATTTCTTTCGGTGTTTGTTGTAGGTGAATAAACAAATATGATATTTGCAAGGTTGATGTATAATTTTTTTTTATGTATAATAAATCTTGTTTAAATCAAACTGTTTCATTTAAACAACACTAGTGTGCATTGTGCATTGGAAAGGAAGAGAAGGTAGGCTTTGATTATTGATGATCATTTATAGGGAGTTAAAAAAAAATATATTCAAAGTTGCAGCAATGGGGAATGGAACCTGCATCTATACTATGGAAAACTACCATTCCACCACTAGACCACAAATAATTTTAAATGGGTGGGGGGAAAAATATTTATAGCCTATAGCGGCGGATATAAAAATCCTCCGCTGCAGGACATTCAGTAACGCATTTTAGCGGCGGATATATCCGCCGCTATATCCTTTTTACCTTGCTATTAGGGACTTTTAGAGGCGAATATATATATCCGCCACTATAGATGGATTTTCCGCCGTTATAAGCTATACTGTCGGAGGCTTTAACGGCAATTAAAATCCGCCACTATAGAGTTATAGCGGCAGATATATATCTATAGCGGCGGATATATCCGCCGCTATAGGGTAAATTTCCTGTAGTGACATTACACAAAAGTGTACTCCTGTCTACTTTGTCCATTAATTCTGGTTGCAACCTACGTAAACTTTCGAAAGATATGTGACCCAGATGGCAATATTGGAGTAGCACTGCAGCCTCTACTCCTTCACACACAACAACAGCAAGAGCAACATCAGCACTCCCCTGATCCAAGTACCAATGTCCATCACGCTTAGTGACAGTCCCAAGCCACCTCCTCATGCGCTTCTCCTGGAAGAGACATGATTCTTGGTCAAAAAGAACTTGATAGTCTAATTGATCAATAATAGAGCTAACTGAAAGAAGGTTAACTGGGAATGAGGGAACATGCAAGACAAATGAGAGTGTGATTGATGAAGTGCATTTGACCGAGCTAATCCCTCTAATGGGTTGAAACGTCCCATCAGTAGTTTGGACGGTCTCATTATGAGTATGCCTATATGGTGAATATGATGAAAACTCACTACATGCACCAGTAATATGCCTAGATGCTCCTGAGTCTACAATCCATTCTACATGCAAGTTCTTTGTAGATGTAAGTGCCTGAGTCTCAATACCTGTGCCCGCATAGGCATAGTTGGCAAAGTTATCGAAAAGAGGTGGTCATATATATATATAGCAAGATCCTGTGTGGCCTGGCCCTTGCCCTTGGAACTCTCAGCCTTTATCTTGAACTGTCGTAAGTCCTCCAGCTCAGCAACACAGTAGTAGACATCTCAACAATCTGACCCTCATCAGTAATTGTTAAGTTGGCTTTAGGATCAGCACGACCTCGACCACGACCTTCTCCACGTGCACCTCTATAGGCTCCTTTGCCTACACCTCCAGTACGACCTCAACCAGGATTACGCGGTTGTGGGCAACTGAAGCTGAGATGCCCCTTTCTCTCGCACTTGTAGAACTCTCTATCATCAGTAACAAGAGCAGGAACTACCAATACAGACCGAACAGGGGGTGATATATCACCAGTCATCTCCTTCAGTCTAACCTCATCTTGGGGGATCACAACAATAGCCTCCTCTATAGTGGGAAGGGAAGATTTATGACACATTGTGGCTCTCCTGCTCAAACACTGTATTCAGGCCCTTCAGAAAATGAGTCATCCTCCTGCGCTCGATCCATCTCTTGCCCAAAGCTGTGCATGTAGTATTGGAAAATGCCAAGGGATCATAATGGTCAAAGACAGACCAAAGGTGCTGTAGCTCAGCAGCATACTCCAAGACACTCTTCTCCCATGCTTCAGATTCTCAATTTTTGTCTAAACTTCAACCATAAGCATCACATTCCCTGCTCCAGAATACATCTTGGCTAACATTTCCCACATATCAACCGCATTACGAATTGCCTCCACCATCCCAGAAATAGTCGGAGACATCGAACTCATTATCCATGCCACCATTAGGGAATTAGTGGTGCGCCAGGTCCTCCACTCACCACTCCCCTTATCTGTAGGCTCAACGCAGGTCTCCTGCACATAATGCTCAAGCCCCATTATACTCAAGATCAGACTCGCTCTCCGAGACCAACTCAGATAATTCTTTGTTCCTTCTAGTTTCATATCGTTTGACATCAGCTCCAGCCTCATCACCATCTTAGGTCGTGTCGTAATCTCCTGATTGGATGATGCATCGGTCTCACTCTTAGCAGTGAACATCCTGGCAAGCTCCCCAAGGGTATCTTTTATACCCTGAGTTGTGACTGGAGTCTCAATCACCACAGTAAAAAACAGCTGCAACTCTGACTTCAATGAAAAATTTCAGCCCAACACACCCACAGGGTTGTATTTCCCTTTTCTATTGTTTTTTAAAAATTAATCAAAGAAGGGCCAATAAAATAATCAATTCAAGTTATAGCCACACAACTCAGCAACCACACAAACACCACACAAACAAATCAGGCTGCCTATTCCCAACCCACACAAGCCAACAACCACTGAGAGAATCAATTAAGAGCATGCTTCCAAACAAAGCTCGTTAATCCCGTGAAATCAGGCTCCCAAGCAAGAGCGTTCTCCTGGTGCTCCGCTCGTGCATCACCTGCCAAAGGTTCAAGATCAAAGAGATCACGATCGACGATGTCAAATCGCTGGAGATCGTTCCCAAAGCTCATTTTCGACGTCGGATCGCCGACAATGGAAGCAGATAGCACGGTCGATGTCCTTCTTACCGTTGCGCACGCCCCCTTCGCCCGCAAGCCAGAGCTCGAGTCTTTCGAGCAGGTCGCTGGAATCTTTGAAGGTGAATGCCACCACCACGCCGCAAAGGAACTCAACCGCGATCTCCCCTGTCGTCGGTCAGCTCTCGTTGGTGAACCCGACGTGAATCAGCTCTCCTCGGACGCAACTCCGTCTCTCGGCGTCTCCCGGCACTCCAGTGGTGTCTCCTGTTCGGATACCATGTAGAAGATGGAGATAGACGGAGATGATGTTGTCGAAAATCAATCAAAGTTGAATAGAAACAACTTCTTTATTGAATAACTTGAATGTATTATAAGGATACAAGAATAATCACAAGAACTGAAATTAAAATAAATATGAAAGCAAATACTAACTTGATGTAGATAGAGGCTTGCTATGCAATGTCCTTAAACAGAAATTCATCCCCACTCGTGTGCTTGTGGTTCAATAGACGCTATCAAGCCAGGATACAACTATCTATGCTTCAAGGTCGAGCACTCGTTCCTCGAAGTCCGGCGATCTACTAAGTGATTTCTCTCAAAGACTCTAAAATGAACTTCTATGAAATTGAAATTTGTTTCTTATGTTTTGTATTCTTTTGCAAACCTCTGTATATAGACACTTCAAACAAAAGACACAACCTTTGTGAAGAGTTGTGTTGCTTGATTTTGAGATAGAACATAAAAGATCACCAATATTGGTGGTGCCTCTTTAGAATAGGTATGCAACTTTCCAAAAAAATTTCCTAGTTTTAACAAGAGATGAAAAACAATCCCTTCAATGGCAGCTTGCCTTGTAGTCTATTCAATCTCTCATCTCACTTTACAAACCCTAACCCTTTATCGATCAATATAACCCAGATCCGTTATCTCTAACCCCGATCCACTAACTCTAGCACTTTTCTCAACAATATGTATGCTGAAGAATTAAGTAAGTGCCTCTTATTTCAAAAATATGAAATATGAAACTTGAATTCATCACTGCAATTTTCTTTAATCCGTACCATTTTCTTTCTGTTTTGCAACAGTATCAAATGGTAATTCTGACATTGGCCTATGGGTAAGCCATTTGTTTCATTAACACTATTTGATCAAACAATTATCTTTAATATATCTCATTGTTTCACAGACCAACGGTAGTTGGCTCCAAGTGTATCCAAAAGGAATTTAGGAGATATTGTTGCGCATCAAGGAGAGTTATGGCAACCCTCCCGTCTATGTTACAAAAAATGGTGAGCTTCAATAACTGAGAAATTTTGCTTGCAAGAATCAATTTTCATAAGAAAAGTTGACTAGCTCACCCTCTTTCACAAGAAGATATTAAGGGTTACTTTGCATGGATATTATTTATAATAAAAAAAAGTTAAATAATAACACTGTCCATATGGCACAATGGGCTATGGCGATCTCGTTGCGACAGAGATGACAACAGAGGAAGCCAAGACCCATAAAGCAAGGAAGAGGTATTTTGAACTTCATCTAACTGAAGTCAGGGATGCTATAAAGTAAGCCACAAGATCTCTATATATATATATATATATAAGATCCATATTATACACGGCTTGCCTTTAGATTCATAAACCACCACATGATATGAATGTCCGTTCGAGATGATTTTCAGGGCTGGTGTAGATGTGAAGGGTTACTTTGCATGGTCTCTCGCGGATAGCTTTGAATGGGGAAGTGGGTACACTTTTACGATTTGGGCTATACTACATTGACTTCGATACATTGCAACGCTCTCCTAAGGACTCTGCCAAGTGGTTCTCTAAGATACTTAAGAAATACTAATGGTGCTAAGAGAGCTAGGAAGAGATCCAGCTTTCTTTATGTTCAGCCAGTGATCTAATAAACATGAATAACTAGCACTCTTCGTGTATTATGTCTGTTTTTCAGTAAAATATTACAAGAGATTTGCAAAGTAACAGATTAATATTGTTTCATATGCAAGAGACATGGATGATTATGATAGTGTTGGAACTTGGAAAAGTATTAAGAAAAAAAAAGCACAAGAAAGATATAGCGAAGATACAAAATTGTTTTCTGTGTGAAACTAATTCTCCATTGTTTTTCTGAAAACCGATTTGCTATTTCATAATATGAATAATTTCAGAAATTGTAGTTCCCAATAGGTGTAACTGATCTAGTTTTCATTGGTTACCATTAAATAAAACAAAAAATCATTTTTTCAATGGTTTCTACCCTGTCGTCGCTAACATGTCATCTGCAATATAAGTTAAAATTTATTGACATTGAAAGCTATCCTACATGTTAATGTATTCAGTATTATTAAAGTTGTATACCATTTAAGAAAATTCAGTAGAAGGTTTAGAAATAAGGAAAGATGGATAAATGATACTAAAAACAAAGGCCATACCAATTCTACTACAAATTTCAGCACATCTGCTTCATCGAGGTTGCTTCCTGGTCGTCTCACCACAAACGCCATTGGAATTTGTCTAGCATCTTCATTTGGATACCTATTTCATATGGTAAAAGCCCATAATTTTTGTCATAGAACAATGACGACAACAACAACAACTAAGCCTTAATCCCATACTAGATGGGGTCGGCTATATGGATTCTTTGTCTTTATGTCAGTCCCAAGCCTGGAAAAAAAGGAGGGTTGCGGCAAATTAACAACCAACATAAAACTTAGTCACACTTAATATTTGCCATAAATCATATTTTTAACGGTATATCATTTTGACAGCAAATGCTAAACTTGATAAAGTGCCCATAAGAAATATGATTCCATACCAAAAATGGAGCTCAAATTCATGAAATTGGAAGAAATATATCATCACTCTCTAGCTGAGAATCAAAGATATATACAAATATATGAATAGGAGAGTGCTTTAGATTTTTATGGAACCACTGCAGCTTCAACAATATCTACTAAAGAATGTAGTACTTGTTCCAGCTCTGCAGAAGCTACAGGCAACAACATCAAAGTCTTAATTAACTGATTTAAACAAAAAGATAAGCACATATATTGATTTGTAAATGAAATGCCTCAACATATGCTATAAGGAGATATTGATTTATAGACAGAAGATACATGGTAACTGTACAATTACAAATATGGAAACAAACTGTGAGGAATGGAGTCTTTTGTACTTCATTACAGAACAAGAAAAGAGGAATGAAGTCGAGCTACATTGCCGAACAGAATGCCATGCTCAATGCCGAGCACCTAAACCGAGGAGCTACACCGAGGAGCAATCTAAGGGAATTTGCCGAGGAGCGGCAAAGTGGCCGAGGAGCTGCTAAGTGAGTGGGAGCTACTCTTCTGCACATGATCCGCCGAGTGGATTATTGTGATGGCATCCGAGCAGAAGCAAGGATGGGACAAGTGGAAGGAAAGGTTCAGGGCGGGAATCTCTAGGCGTTGACATTGAGGGTATGTCGCCGAACCTTGGAACTGTAAAGTCTGACACAGCAGCAACCTAACATTGCAGGTGATGAGACATGAGAAGTGTCACACAAGGCAAAAGGGAAAAGTGCCTTGGAAGCTGCACCAGCAACAAGGCTATATAAGGGCTACCTTCTCCAACCTTAGTTGATGTTGTTCAACAAAGTGTTCAAAGAAATAGTTTATCTTTGTTGTTGAAAACCAGCAGTGAGAGTGAGAGTGAGCGTGAGCTTTGTATCTCCTGTTTCTTCTTCTTGATTCTAATTTGAAATAGTGAGGGTGTGGGTCGTGGACATAGGCATTGTTGCCGAACCACGTTATATCTTGTGTTGTGGATTGTTCTTGCTCTTGTTTGCAGGTTGCTTGGTTGTTGATTCAGCAGCCTCCATCGATCCATTTCTGCTGTGCAGGGAAAGCTTGAGGGAACCGCAAGGGTGTTGTTCCAGTGTAGAGCATTCAGTCCGAAGACTGAAGACCGAAGCGCTAGCCAAGAGAAGAGAGGCATTCTCCTCGGATTCTACTCGCCGAGTAGGAGAGCGGCTCGACATTATTTCCCAACACAAACATACATGGAAAATATACTTCTACAATTGTGGAGAATCACTGATATCTTGGACATAATCAAAGGAATGAAATTGTCCTCTAATATCCCTCCTCGAAGTTGGTGCCGTAGAAAGAGGAAAAACGCACAACTTGCCAGGATCCAATAAAAACTACAATTTGGCCACCGCTTTTGTGAAAAATATCAGCTAGTTGTAGGTGTAAGGGGACAAAGCCAAGGCTAATAACCCTTTGAGCAACAAGTTCCTGAACAAAATGGTAGTCAATATCATATGTTTGGACCGTGAAATGGTGACCTGGTTGGAAGTAATGAATATAGCACTATTGTTGTCACGTAAGAGTCTTGGAGGAGATCAAGAGAGGGCGATCAAGAGTTCTCGAAGAAGTTGAAGTGTCTATGAGAGTTTTGCAACAACAGAGGCAAGAGCATGGTACTCGGCCTTAGCACTAGAGTGTGCAACCGTAGTTTGCTTTTTAGAGCACCATGAAATTAAGTTGTAACCAAGATAAACAACAAATCCGGTTATTGAATGCCAAGTGACTGGACACGTACACTAGAGATTTGGAACGCTACCCTAAGGAACATGGCAAATGTGAATGGTTACTTTACATTGGTTGCTTTGAAACATGGCCTACATGAACTACAATATATTGGAACACTACCCTAAGGACTTTGCATAGTGGTTCTCTAAGATATTTGAGAAATAATAGTGAGAAGAGAGGAAGAAGGGGGTTTTCATATGTTTGTTTGGTTAGTGAACAATTTTCTACTTGTGTAATGCTTTTAATATTAATAAAGGTTAAATACACTTTTCATTCTGGAAAATGTTGTCATTGTTCATTTTCATCTCCATAGTTTAAAATTACCTGATACGATTTCTATGTATTATGTATTTTATTCACTTTTGGTTTTTGATGCTGACAAGCTTGACATGGCGCGTAGCATACAAATAAAAGATAAGGTTTTAGTTTTTTTTTCTTTTACATATGATCATATTTTGGTGATGTGGCATAAAAATTGACTGTATAATATACTGACATAAAATACCACATGTATTGCTGACATGACTCTATTATGTGATGTCAGCAAAAAATTTAAGTGATGTTATTAATGTGATAAAAAAATTAAAAAATAAAATATAATTGAATATTTAACCCACAACAAAATTAATCTCATTACATCCAATCAATATAAAAATATAATTACCAAAACATAATTAAACTTTTTCATATTCCCAACACACATGAAAACATGTGTTTTGTGACGAGCATTTCGCGGCGGTTGTTGGAAAACCGCCACTAAATTCAACTTTGGAGGCGGTTAATCTAAAACCGCCGCTAAATGCATAAAAAATCACAGCGGTTATTCAAAAACGTCGCTAATTGTAGGCATTGGCGGCGGTTCAGAACAACCTCTAAATGCATTCATGTAGAGGCGGTTTTAGATTAACCGCCGCTAATATCATGCATTACGCGCGGCGGTTTTCAACAGCCGCGAATTGCATGAGAACCTTCCAATTGAATTTCATTCTTTTTAAATGCCCGCCTAATTTTTTTAATTGCCACCATCCTCTCACATGATCACATTATCTCTCTGGATGGATCGATCTCGGTGACCTCATCTATCCTTTTGACCCCGTTTCTTCCCAAGAAACCTTCTTACCCCTTTTTCTCCTTCTCCAACTCTATTTGCATCCCCATCTCTTTCTCCTCTCTTTCCATCCCTCCTCCCCGCCAGATCTCCGACTGGTCTATACTCGCATCAGCACAAAACCCTAATCCCAAATCGAAACCTCGGAAGCGTTCAAAGCCCAAGGAACCCGCCTCCTCCGTTGAGCCCGAGCTGCCTTGAGATGAGATCCCCATGACGATCCCCCAGAAGCTACGCCGTGCTGACGGGGTGAGCTGGCGACGATAGAGGTCTTCGTTCGCGCCTCCCTTGAAAGCACCTTCGCCACAATCCGGGAGTAGAACGCCGAGGTACTTGAAAGTAAGGAGAAGTTCCTCAAGAAGAGACTACCACGAGAAGAAGAGGAATTGGGTCTGATTCAAAGGAGAGGGATGGTGGTGCTGATGCGTTGGTGGTGGAGGAGGAGGACCATGACTGACCTTTGGATGCGGATGTGGGGTGGGGAGTGAGGGCATCCGAGTACTTTGACAAGCACCCCATCAAGAACGTCGTGGGGGATGATGGAGTGGAGATCGATTGGGAGGGGGAGTTGGATGAGGGGTGGGTGAAGGAGATCAACTGCTTGGAGTGGGAGAGCTTTGTGTATCATCCGAGTCCTCTCATAGTTCTTGTCTTTGAGCACTATAAAAGGTACAAGAGAAACCCTAAATGCATGCATTAAACCCTGTTCTCAATCTTCAATACTGTTGTTGCTTCTTATATGGTGTACATTGATTTCATTTATATCTTGCTTAATTTGTATGATTGCTGATAGATATAAATGTTGATGTCTTAGAAAGACTCATCAAATGAATAGACCTTATGATTAAATGAGTGAGCCCCTAGTTTTGGAGAAGGGGAAGTAGTGGTTGTAGGTAGTGTGCCTTTGAGAAGGTTTTCTCAATCTTCCCAAATGGATGAAGCAAATAAAATAAGAAGCACAATATAGCATTTGATTATCTTTGAGAAGCTTTTCCTTTAGATTCTTGGTTCATTTTTCTTGTATCAAGTAGTCCATACTTCAAATAACTCAAGTTGTTTAGCCAGTTTATGAATTGATTGAGGAATGCCATATTTTATTGAAGTACTTAGCAGTAGCTATGATTGGTTTGAGTGGGGAATGATTTTCATTTAATCGTTTGTTACAGCTAATTTGCAAATACATACTGCTAATGGACGAGAAAGAAAATCTTTTTGAATATTGATCATATCAGGCCAAGGCATCTCCATACTTAATTTAATTGCTTGTTACATACTTTAGTTCCCTTTGAAGATTAATTTCACTGTTGTTTTTTTAAGTTTTTTTTTTTGTCATATTTATTGCAGCCAATTCTTCACGAAATAATACTTTCACTTTTGGAGAAAGTGATGATACATAATTGCATAGTTCTCTTTGCAGGGTAAACGGCTATTCAAAGAAGGAAAGTTAGAACTTGCTAAAGCACTCACCATGGTTTAGGTTTGAAGTCACTTGATTTGCATGTGCCTTCTAATGTTTTTGAACAGGTGATTCAAGAGTATAATCATGTAAACCCACAAGATGATGAGAAGGGAAAGAGTTTTTTGAATTCAAGAGTAAGACCCCTGTCTTCTCCATGTAAAATATTTTCTTATTCTTTTTGTTTTTTTATATCTTTCATTTTGTATTTGAATCCAAAAGTTTAGTATCCCTGAAGTCATTAATTACATCTGAATGTGGCCACCTGCTACCAGAAAATGGGGGAATACAGAAAATCAATTGAGACTTGCAATAAGGTATAGTTGTTTGTGTATTATATACTCTCAGTTTGGATGCTTCCAATATCTAGTGAATGATAGAACCACCATCCACTCAATTTTGCAAATTGATTTTTTATAGCTCTCTCAATAATTCTTTGTTATTGTATGCTAGGTATTGGATGCAAACCCTGTACATGTCAAAGCTTTATACCGACGGGGAATGGCATACATGCTACGTGGAAAAGCTTGTTGTTGCTGTGAAGGTGACTATGGGGCCCAAGGTATTGACATCTAAGAGTAGATGCTCCCCTTGGTTCTTTCTTTGTTGTTATTATTGATCTAAAAAACATCTAGTAAACCATATATATTCTAATCCTGCATGGTTATTTGTGGCCTTGTGAGTTTGTTCTGTTATGTATTCATATTAAACTTGCAAGACTTGACTAATGATGTTGCTGGTGATGGTAAGCTTTTCATTTCAGAGACTTCTTTTTGTTTCATTTGTTCATTTTATGTTCTGCTACTTTTTAGGCTTTAGTTGTTGTTAGTATTAAACTATTAATTGAATAATCTGGTTTTATGATAAATCTTAGTTTCCTAAAGAAAAGAACAACACTTCAAGTTGTAAATGTCCCATGTGATGTAAATGTCCCAGTTAATTTACATAAACTTCAAGTTGTTGAGTTTTCACTTGATTTGTTGGGTTTATGAATTTGATTTTTTTTTTTCTGATGATAAAGTTTTGCATAGTGTCCTGTTATTTTTCTTGATTGCTAAAATTTTTTTTTGACGTGTTCAATAATTTTGAATGGATGTTTACACTTGAATTTATACCCATCTTTTAAAACTAACTTTTATTCTATTGTTTTCTTTGCAGGCATTTATTGATAAATTCTGTTATAATGCTAAACAAGCATCTCTTGTCTAGTCAAGAATAAAGGTACCATCCTCATATTAACTATGGTTGTTCAACTCATGTACGTTCTACTGAAAGAAATTCATTACATGGTGTTTGAGTATAATCTTTTCTTGATTATAATTAACTAAAATTTAGCTGTTTTTAGATATGATAAACTTATAAGTAGTTTTTAAGTGTGGATTGTTAGCATGATCATATTCAGTAATGGGTAGATTTCAGCGTTAGCATCCTTTTTTCCCCTGAACTCTTAGTCGTACATTCTGTGAAACACTATTTAGTTCTGAATTGCTCTGGAATGAGGATTTTTTTCTTGTACCAATGCCTCCTACTTGTCTCATATAAGATTCATAGTCAAGAAGCCGGTAAGAGAAATTCCACTGAACATCTGTTTTCCTTTAATGAGGCTTAATAAAGTTGTATTACCTCCAATGGGTTTTCTCTGCAGAACACAAGTAGGGTTTTCCTTGGTTCAAATATGCTAAAATACCTGGATGATAAGATTCACTGGGAAACAGTTTCTGCTTTCATTTCCAATTGGAAACTAGCAGTATTTTAAAGGACTTGGAAAAAACACAAGTAGGGTTTTCCTTGGTTCAAATATGATAAAAGACCTGGATGATAAGATTCTCGAAAATCTTATGAGTTATGGGCATCTGAGTGTATGATTTTTTTCTTGAAATGTCTTTGTAGAATATGATTGCAACAAGGCTAGGAGTCCAAAGACTATATCAGCCATTACAATTTTTGATACGAAAGAAAAGAAAACATATGATTCAGTGCCAGATTTGGAGGTTTGTTATCATACTTGTATTGCTTTCTTATGCCAATTATTCTCTCATAGAGATCTTATAAACTTCTCCGAGGTCTGAACCAGCAAACCTAAGCCATTCATCATAGTCTTAATTTTGTTGCTAGCTTGTTTACAAATTATTGATTCTATCTTGCAGATTTTTGTGGACCCAATTTGAGGCTTTGAATGCATAAAATGCCATGCAGTGCTTCCATAGCAACAACACACCAATGAAAGGGGTCATGAACCGGATGTTTCTTTTCATCTTCAATTTCTCCTGTACCTTTGGCATATTCTCTCCAACTTGTACAATTTATTTCAAATTTATTTCATATACTCTTGTTTTAATTTTGTGTGAACAAATTTGTAAATATCTTTGTTTTAATCATTCTTGAATTATTAATAAAATTTTTATTATTTTGTATTTGAAATGAATGGAAATTGTATTGAATAATTGATTATTATTAAAAAACAAGTATTTATAAATAAATTAAATTAAATTAAATTAATTAAAATAATAAAATGAGCAAAAGACCTTCGGATGAAAATTTAGTTCTCGCGGCGGTTCTGAAACCGCCGCAATGAATTTTAAAAACAAATTAAAAAAGATTTTTTTAAAAAAATAATTAAAAATAAAATAAAAAAACAAAAAAAAAATGGTACATTTTGCGGCGGTTATAAACCGCCGCAACATGTATATAAAACCGCCGGGAAATGCAGTATGCATTTCGCGGTGGTTATACCGGCGGTTATCCAAAACCACCGCAAAATACCTCACACTGGTTATACCGGCAGTTTATTAACCGCTACTGAAAGCATTTAGCGGCGATTAAAACCGCCGCGAAATGCCTTGAAAACCGCCGCGAATTGCTCTATTTCTTGTAGTGACAGCTCCTCTAAGGTGTCGATGCTGGGCTTGCGAAGGAGCCTGGAGGTGGGCGGAGGTCGCTCATCATTGCTATATTGAGTACTTTCGTCGAGCACGTTATAAGCGGAATCAAGGAAGACATGGAGGTGGATCTTGCCGGAAAACTTGGACTCCTTCTCTTCGGCGAGGTCGGCGGAGGGGTTGTGGAGGTTGAACCATTTGCCGGGGTGGGGCGGTTGTGGTCGAGGCTTTGAGGAGCGTCGATGACGGGGACGCGCGGCCAAGGGGTTCATCCTTGCTGGAAGCGATGGGGTCCTCGACGGAGAGGATAAAAGGCTCCTTGTTTTAAATAATTATTAAAAAAATATTATTATAAAATTTGTTTTAAATAATTATTAAAAAAATAATGGATAATGAACTTTTAGTCCCTGAAACAGTGTCATTATCCCTATTGGTCCCTAGGGTATTTGTGAGTGGGGGTGTAGGCTGTAGCAAATAGTGGGATGGGTAGAGACCTAGTTACTATTTCAGGGACTGTTAAATAATTTACTCAAAAAATAATCACATATATTGAAATGATTATTACCCCTTGCGAGGGGTGTTATTGATAGGGATGGGGCAAAGAGTCTCCCTCACCGCACACTTGAACCCTCCCTGATACTCACTGATCAGCGAGGATCCTTCCATTAAAAGAAGGATTCTCCTTGTACTATACTATTTTTTTTTAAATAAATTTAAAATATTAAAAATTTGTTTAAATTTACAAGTTAACATAATAAATTATTTTAAAATCAAAGCTTAAGAAATAGATTAAAATTTTTGGAAAAAAAATAAGTCACTTATAATAAGAGCTTCTATTCATGAATTGTTTGAGATAGACAAAGTAAAACCTCAAGCTCAGCTCGAAATGCCAAGCTCGAAATGCCAATCTCCAACTTCAATTTTGAGTTCAAATTTAATTTCAACCCAAGTTTGAAATCTTGAAATTTAATATTAAAATATTAATGTATATTAATATATAATATAATGTATCATATATAATAAATATGTTGAAATTTTATGAAATACAAATTTTATTTTAAAAAAATATAATATAATTTATTTATTTTTTTAATTGTACGGAACTAGAAGTCTAGAAGAGGGATAGGGGTAAGTCTAGGATTACGTGGAAAGAGACAGTGTCTAAGGACCAACATATGGTAGATATTGAGCCGAATTTTGCTTTTGATAGAGTGACATGAAGACAAATGATCCATATAGTTGACCCCATCTACTATGGGACTATGGATAAATTGATTAAAAATCTCTCTTTCATTAGTTTTATTTGTGGGGAATGCTTGTCTGCTTTTAACATTCCAATCTCATAGAATTATTTATTATTTATTATAATTATTTATTTATGTATATATTTGTTTATTTTTATTTTGTACTTTATTATATTTTATTTTATTTTATTTTATTTTATTTATTTATTTTTAAAGCAACATGGAGACAGAGAATCCATATAGCTGACCTCATCTAGTATGGGACTAAGGCTTAGTTGTTGTTGTTGGAACTAGAAGTCTAGAAGGATAGAAAAAAAAACTTATTAATAAGATTTTAATTTCGAGCTTGAGTAGCTAGTTTTCAAAATTATAATCAAGCTATTAATTTCGAGCTAAATTAAGTTGACATCGACCATACTTATTCAAGCTAATTTTGAGCTCAAGCCAAGCTCGAGCTCGAGCCAAACCTTGCCCAATCAAGCTTAGCCCGTTTACAACACCAATGATAATTAGAAACTAAAACTTAGGGCGCTTACACCTCAAACCCCCTTTTAAATAAAAGGGGCTAGGGCAATCATTATTCACCACTTTTGTCACTAATTTTTGGGTGAACGAGGTTTCACATTTTTGAATTTTTCATTTTTTTTTTCCGTCGACGTATTATAATCAATTTCACCCCAACACTAACACAACTAACACATTTTTCGGCAGTGGACCACAAGCTACCTAAAGATGCCATCAAAAAAAATATATATTTTTTGAATATAAAGAAAAAAGAACAATAATAGTGTACAATAAGTTTTTCTTGATGTGAATATGTAGTAAATTACAAAATAATGTTGGATATTCATAGAAAAAATTTTCTAAATTTCTAGAAAATTTTTCATATACTTTCTTATTTTTATGAATTTTTATAATTTTGTTATTAAATAAATCATTTAAATAAATATGGAAAAATCTTGATCGTTGATCAAAGAGGCAACGGCCTAGATGTGTGTGTCGCATGTTGACAACTTGCTCATGCAATTTTCCGTTAAATTGCCCGGTTAAGAAGCGTTAGGGCTACAGGGTCACTAGGATTGGATAGTCAGACGGAGTCTTGCACAAAACATTGAAGAAGGGGGGATGACCTAGGATTGGATGTTGTAGGGGACACTACTGGGACCCCCTAACGCCAGGGAGGAGGATACTCCAGAGTGATGGGTGCTACCAAAAATTACTAACTATGCCGGCACTACATGGCCAGACGGATATATTTATGTACCTAGCTCTATGCATTCTTTGATTTTAATTAATGAATGAATATAGTTTATCTATTATAAATAAAAAATAAAATAAAAAAGCGTCAGGGCTTCTGCCCAATTTGGTGGGCCACATGCCTGCCCGGGCTGTTAAAAGTTGGGCTATGAAAACTTTTACATTTGGGGCCATCTTTGTGTAGACAAACTGGCTTGGGTGAAAGTGCTCTTAAATAGCTTTGACTTTTACCATAAAAACTATAAAGTAATATAAGTTATTAAAATTTAATTCATATTCATACTAAAAATAAAATCATTCGTATAATATTTAGATAATTCATTATTCATTTTTGTATTGTTCATTTTTATCCCTAGGGGTCCCTAGCACTGTTTATCCCATCTCTTAGGGTCCTTGGGTAGGGGCTTAGTGCAAATAGGTGTTTAGGTGGGTAGGGAAAAAAGATGAACAATGCACAAATAGTGTAGAGACTAATAAATAATTTACTCTATAATATTTTCCTAACCATCTTTAATCAACCAAAATTCTCTCTCTGTTTGTTGATTAAAAAAAGGGGTTTTTTTCATTTGAGAATGAGCATATACTCACGGATGTGTTCAAATGTCATCCCAAATTACTATTGGACCCACATTAATTGTTTTTCCTTCTAAATAAATAATTAAATAAAAAATTATGTACTTGAACATAGATCCATCTAGGTATGTTTAGAATTGATCAAGATTAATATCTAAAGTATTATCAAGAGACCAAAATCAAATGTATAAAGATAATTTTTTTTAATATAAAAACCTTTTTTTTTCATTTTTTCTATATACAAATTCTTTTTGTACTGATTGTACATACCACTAATTCTAGACTAATCCAACCATCCCAAGTAAATGAGTAATCTATAGACATGTATACAAGTACAAAAATATTTATTATCTAGCTAGATTGGGTTGAAGAGCCATCTAACATCATTAACATCAAAAACATCACATGTTCTTGGAGGCAATATATATATATATATATATATATATATATATATATATATATATATAAGATATTGTTAATAATATCAAGAAAATGATGACACTATAAGTTCACATAATTTTTTTTATTTCTCCTAGATGGTCATCTCTTCCATTTATATTTTTTTATTATTTTTTTTTTATCTTCCTCATTGTTTTCTCTCTCTCTCTCTCTCTCTCTATATATATATATATATATATATATATATATATATATATATATATATATATATATATATTATTTTTTAAGCAACGACCAAGTGGTCTATTAGTATTTTCGTTCCATAAGAATTCCAAGGACTAATAGGTTTTGGGTACGCGGACCCTACCCTCATATCTGCTTTATCGAATCTTGTGCACACACTTGATTTTTTAGCGGTTTTCCGCTCATATTATCAAAAAAATAAAATTTTTATTATTTATTTTTACTATTATTATTATTATTATTATTATTATTATTATTATTATTATTATTTTAGACATGTGCATCATAGTTCAGATAAGAAAAATCGAAGAAAAAGACAAATAGATTGGAGCTTACTAATTTATGGCTTTGATAGAACCGTGAGTGATCTTCTCCTGTAATCATATTATTCGTTTATTTTCCACATGTTTTTTGAAAAAAAAATATCACCAAATCAGTCAAATATGAACGACCAATGGTCCAATCCTTGTAATTTCAATTCACATTAAACATTTCTATTCATTTATTGGTATTTTTATAAAAAAAAACTCAAACCAAAATGAACACAATATTAAATAATTTAATACACATGCTAAAATGATTTGTATAACATTTTCACAACCATCATTTGTCCCAAAAGAAAAACATTAAAATTTCTAAATTTTTCACTTGAGACCTAGGTAATATCTACAGGAGTAATGCTATATATATATATATATATATATATATATATATATATATATATAAAACGACACAACTACACAAAATGTGATGATATCCCGGGATCATCAACATGACCATACCGATGTATCATCAATACAGTCGTGTCGTCATCGTGGAGTTGTGTTGGCCCATGTAGCCGTGTTCAAATGTCATCTGTAATTACCATAATAAAATCCCCACATTAATTCTAGAGTAATCCAACCCTCCTAACTAATCTATAGACATGCATATATACAAGAAACATTAAGGGCAAAGATATTTATTAGATTAGGTTGAAGAAGTCATCTAACATGCATCATAATATCAAAATCAATTCATGATAGGATATATATATATATAGGTGAGATCCACCAATCCCATGCAAGCACTAAGAAAAGTTCATTCATATTTTTACTTACGTACGTGCACTGCATGACAATTTAGCATCATTCTCTCATGCTCTTAAGTCTTAACCAAAAGGACTGAAAGGGAGGAACTTATAATTAAATGGCTTAGGAAAAGAGGATAAAATTTTGCTCTTAGTCGCTCTCGTGACAGATAGAAACAAAACAAGTGTGTCCTTTTTCCTATTGAAAGAAAAACATGACCACATGTTGTTACATGGTAAGGAATGCCATGGGTGACCTAACATTAAGTCTCGTCTCGTGAAAGATCAAAACAAAAGTGTCTTTTTGCAATTGTAAAAGGACCCATGTTAAACGCCGAGGAACGTCCTCATCAGTGACCTAGCTAGTGGATGCCTCGTTATCAGTGTGACCTAGCTAGCCTAGCTAGTGGGTGCCTCGTTATCAGTGTGACCTAGATAGCCTAGATAGCTAGGGCATGCGTGATAATATACTTGCATAGGAATAGTAACTAGTAAGAGCTCATCCACACAAGGGACAATGACCATTGAGATGGTTCTCACAAAAAAAAGCTTTTGATACCGTCCACAAAAACTTTTGTATCATAAGTAAGGGCTTCGACTCCAAATAGATCGGTTGGATCCGAACACTTCTCATAAACTCCAAGGTTAAGCTCATTATCAATGGGGTGGTAACAAACTATGTAAAAACAAGAGGGGTCTAAAGCAAGAGGATTCACTCTCGCCCTTCCTTTTCACTCTTGTAATGAATGTACTCTCCACCGTGTTTAAGAAGGTTAAGATTAACAAATATAACAGAATCCAAATAGAACCCAACAGCAAAGAAGACATCACAAAGTTATACTACATAGATGATCGGACCTGCAACATCAGAAACCTGGTAATAGTCCGGTCCGAGTTTCAATCTGATACAGGTTGAGAATTTTAGGAGAATATATATATATATATATATATATATATATATATATATATATATATAAGGACCGATTACATCAGGCCGACTGTAATACTATGTAATTATGGCCGGCCTCCCATTTGACCCTCTAGAGCATGTTTGAAGGATTTTTGAAAATATAGATGGAAGATTTGCTCAAAATAAGCTAGCCTGTCAATTTTCATATAATTTGGTAATCGTTTAGTCCTCCCACTTAATGGTTGCCTGTTCAGATTCCTATAAAATAACAACGGTTAAGTGGGAGGACCAAACGGTTACCAAATTATATGAAAATTGACAGGCTAACTTATACGGGGTGATATAATGTTGTTGGCCACACTTGCAGCCAATCTGTCATATCTCATATCTCATGTGATATCAGGCCAGACTCAGACCGCCCGAAGTCCGGCCTGATCATGTAGAAATATGCTGGCCGGTCATAAATATGGCCAACCGCACCATATCAACCCCTATATATATATATGTATAGTTTGATATCATCCGGTTAGATTGACTAATTCGTGGCCCAGAATTGTGAGACTAATTCACCGCCCGGTTCGATTTTAAAAACATTAAAACTAATATTCTTTCTCTTCTGAAGACTATCCCGTCTACATATAAACCGTCCTTTATTATTATTATTTATCAATTAAAACAATGGCTATGAAGATCTAATCCTAAGCATGTACTGTGATGGCGACTGGTGCATGCAATGCAATGTGCGGATATTCAAAATGTACATGACAAATGTAATAAAAGCTTTGCCGGAAAAAAGGACCATATTTAGCTGGCTTGCGTACATGAATTGCATTTAGAAAAAATTAAAAGTAACCAATGAGATGATGGGTCGAGTGATATGGGGTCTCTTCCATAAGAGATGTTTAATTGAGAGGTCTCATATTTGAATCCTCCTCTACGCAGCCGAAAAGGCGTGTATAAGCTTATAGTGTTCTCGCGCTATGCAAGTGAGTCTTTTGGGTGTTACAGAATGAGTTTATTTTTTGAAAAAGTCGCTTGTCAACTTTAATAAAAAAAATTAAAAGTAATATATGTATATAAAAAAAGAGGTAATTATCTATAGGTCCCTGCACTATTCAACCACTGTTCACTTTTTCCAAAACCACACCCAAAGTACTATTTACCCTAAGTCCACCTCAAGGACCTTAGGGGGAAGATGGAGGACCTTGGCAATAACTTTATTATTGGGGGACCTATAATTCATTAACTAATAAAAAAATAATACCTCATTCTGTTTACATTTATTTGTTATATATTGTTTTTTATTTCTTTTATAAATTTGGAATTAAGTAGGTTGATTTGGGAATATCTATTAGAACTTTTCGACTTATAAATGTGAATATGTATAATTATATTATTAGATTTCAAATCAAATTCAAATTCAATTAAACTCATTAAATGTGAAGCTGATTTTTAATCTTAGCTTTAAGAGTCCTTAACTTAAAAATATTTTATTAAAATATTTGGTTGAGGTGGGGTTTTATTGCTTGAATTTATTTTGAAAGAAAATTCAATTAATACTTGTTAAAATAAATATTTTATACTTTATAATTAATTATTAATAATTAATATTAGTCTATTATTTTAAATATCAATTAATAATTATTTTACTTTTAATTAATTAAAATAAAAGATGCAATTTAGTATAGGTGGACGGTATGAAAAATAAAAATTTTGATTTTAAAATATAAAAATAATTTCCACTTTTAATATTTATATTATCTTTTCAAAATTCTCTTATACCACTCAATAGATTGGTGTAACTTATCAACCAGATTCAATTCATAATGGTACATTTTGAATTGATGTGAAATACATAAATACAGATGAGTTCAACAAATTAGTTCCCAACCAACTTTCACAACTCATTCACTCACATAAGAAGTTATTGAGGGTTTGAACTACACTTGTGACGCACTTTTAGTGGTTTGTCCACATTAGTCATGATAGCATATTCCCTTATCTGAGATGTTATCTCCACCTTTCTCCTTGAGTTGTGTCGTGTCATGTCCGCCTCATGCTCAGGGTTGGTGGTGAGTTGTCCTCCATATTTATCAAAAGAAGGAAAGAAACAAAGAAAAGTTCATGTTTTACATTATAATTTATAAAAAAATAATAAACCAAAAAGATTTAGACCTTATTAATAATAAACAATTAAATATAAAATTATATAAAACAAAACTATAAACAACATGTGATTTCTGTTTCGTTACTATCATTTTTTATGGAGCAACTTCATTATAAGTCCCTACACTATTTGGACACTATTCACCTTTTTCTCCTACACACTCAATATCCTATTTACACTAACTCCCCACACAAGAACCCTAAGTGAATAGTAACAAGGGACCTATAGGGAATAAGTTTACTATTGAGGGATGAATAATTAATTAACTATTTTTTATGTTTTGTTAACTAAATGAATAGGAAGGGAGAAAATTACTAAAAATATTAAACTAAACTTATATCAAAATAAAGATTTTTTTTCCTTTGAATTGAAAATATCACGTGCTATTAAAGTCTCATGCAAGATGTTGGCAGAGATGTACGCATGCTTAATGCATACAAGGTAAGGTTACTTTTTTCCAATATATACAAGACAAATGTATTAAAAGCTTTGAAGGCAACAGGGCAATGCAATACGTGGCCTTTCCATCTTAATTGGCTCATGTGTATCATATATAAGGTTGGAATTAAGTAGGTTGGAATTAAAATTCAATTAAATTCATTGAAGTGAAGTTGATTTGGGGTCCCAATCAATGATTTTATTTTGTATGTGTGGTTTGAATTTTTAACCTCTCGTTATAAGAGTGAATAATGAACTAACCAATTTTTTTTATAAAAATTGGTACAAAAACATACATTATTTATATTTTAAAAAACAAAGGAAGGAAAGAAAAGCAATACAAATTAGTTGGAGTTTGACTTTAATAGAATTGGATTATTTATTTATTTATTATTTTATTTATTCATCTTCTACATTTAGTTTGAAGAAGTATCACAACAAAATCAGCCATGACAAGGATCAATGTACCTTTAATTTTAATTCATATATAAACATTTCTATCCGTTTATTGTATTTATTTAAAAAAAATCAAATCAAAATAAACACAATATTTAAAAAATTAGTGTCTTTTCTTCATCCACCTCCCTCAAGGATGAGAAATGAAATAAAGTGGATGATTCTATTTTTATAAAAAGAAAAAAAATCAACAGTTATAAGACATGAATGATAATAAGTATGTACATACAAACATGCAAGGCTAGAAAGCTAAGGTTGTTGGAATGAAAATTTTAATATGATTTGATTAACATTAACTAAATAAATATTTTTTTAATTCATGTTGTAGTAATCTAATTAGTGGGTAATATTAATTAATAATATAGTTCTTTAAATATCAATTGATACATATATTAACTTGATTTAAAAATTTAAAAATACTTGATATAGCACAAAGTTTGGTGATGATACGTATACTTATGTGGTACATCACATACCTTTCTTAAATTATTATTAATATTTTTACGCAAAAAATAAATTGTTTTTAATTAAAAATTAATTATATATTTTAAAGTGATTTTTTAGTAATATCCAACAACAAACATGTCCATATGTCTATAGAAAATCTTGAAGGTTTGAAGTTGCATTCATTCATTTTCTATTTGTCATGTTCGGCTAATTCAACTTTAAAGTGCAAAAAAAAAAAAAAGAACTCCATGGCCTTCAAGAAGGTAAAGCTGATGCGGATTGAACTCATTGTTAAGAGGAGTCTTCCGTTCACTAATGAGAGGTCGACATCAAATGAGGAGGAAGATAACAACTTTGAAAACACCAGCATCTTAGAGAGTAGCATTGTGGACTGAGTTACTAGTTAGGGCCACATATCAATAGAGGAACTCAAGTACTCTACAATATTGTAACCTCAAATATAATGGTAAAATGCTATTTTTTACAAAATTAATAAACAAATATGATTTATTCAAAAAAAAAAAAAAAACTTTCATGGCCTTCCAAACTCAAGTCTATATAAAGGAGACCAAAGCTTGAATGAGCTTTGCACCAAGAGTAGAGAACTTAGAACTCCAAGGCAGCCATGTCTCTCGTCTCTCTTTCAGTATCAAACATCCCTTCATCCAAATCCTTCACTTCTCCATATTTGGGGAACCCATGTCTCATCCTACCATCTGTGAAAGCTAGCAAGCTTCCACTCAAAATAAGTACCAAGACCACATCCTTCCCCATTGCATGCCAAAGAGATACTACTACACATGCTACTACTAAAGAAAATGTTGAGCCATCACCTGTGCAACCTGATCTTGGGAGGCACAGCTTCCCTCCTGGCTTCACCTTTGGAGCTGCCTCTGCTGCTTATCAGGTCTTCAACACAAACCATGCATTATGGTTTTTGTTTTACAGTTATATTAATATGTTGATGTTTGTAAACTAATAATGGTGTACATGCATGCAGGTAGAGGGAGCATGGAATCAAGGAGGGAGAGAGCCTTCCGTTTGGGACACCTTCTGCCGTAACTATCCAGGTCTTGTTATGAACTGAAACTCAAATCTAAGGGTGAATATATAGTAATTGTTAGCAACGGTTAAGTTCGATCTCAATGACTAAATGTAACATTTTATATATATATATATATATATATATATATATATATATATATATATATATATCTGTGTTGGTTATATTTTGTTTCATGTGAAGTACTACTCATTCATTAATGAAGGCTAACTATTTTGTGCATTAATTCTGCAGAAAAGATTGATGATAGGAGCAATGGAGATGTTGCAGTTGATTTTTACCATCGATACAAAGTTAATCACCGAACAAACAAAAAAACTCATAAATTTTTCAGAATTTTTCTTTTTGTACACTGGGCTAAAGTACAGGATCTTATATATATATATATATATATATATATATATAACTGACAGGAAGATATCAAGCTCTTGAAGGACATGAACATGGATGCTTACAGGTTCTCCATTTCATGGTCAAGAATACTCCCAAGTAACAATCTTGTTCATCATATACATTTATATATATAATAATAATAACTTTGCAAACAATGTCTTAATCCAAAAATTATATTTCTGTTGAATGAACTTCACTATAGCTGGATCATTAAAAGGGGGGATAAATCAAGAAGGAATCAAGTTCTACCACGGTGTCATAGATGAATTGCTGGCAAATGGTAATATTAATATAAATTATTGTTCGCGGATAAACAGTTTAACATTTAGCTTCTGATTGTCGAAATTAAAACGGAACTGGACGAATAATGCAGGACTAAAACCTTATGTTACTCTCTTCCACTGGGATCTTCCACAAGGCCTCCAAGATCATGGTGGATTTGCTAACAAGCAGACTGTGTAGGCATCTTGCGCATTGTTTCTTATTCACAATAATGCTGAGTTTATTAATGCTCTTCTTCTAACACATTCAATTTTTGCATCTCATCAGGACTGACTTCAAAGATTATTGCAATATATGCTTCCATGAATTTGGAGATAAAGTTAAGCATTGGATCACACTGAACGAGCCGTGGCATTATAGCGTCAATGGCCATGGCCTTGGAACCGATGCTCCTGGCCGATGCACCCCAGTTTATGGTTGTTCGGAAGGCAATTCAATATACGAACCATACATCGTCACACACAACCTTATTCTTGGCCATGCAGAGGTAGTCAGACTATATAAAGAAAAATATCAGGTATAAATTTTTCATTGCTAGCTTTCAACAAAGAATTGCAGAAAAATATATTTTCATATATACATAATATCTGTTTTACAGGCAAAGCAAAGAGGTCAAATTGGAATCACTCTAGATTGTATGTGGTCTGTACCATACAGTGACATGTTCCAGCATAAAGATGCAGCAAACAGATTATTGGATTTCAATCATGGATGGTAAGCTCTTGGTGAAATCATGAACTAGTTCTTGAATTCAGAAATTCACAAGCTTAATTACTTTTGTTTGTTTTCTTAATTAAGGTTCGTCGATGCATTGTTTCATGGAGATTACCCATTTATTATGAAAGCTCTAGTGAGAGATAGACTCCCTACTTTCACTGCAGAAGAATCAAAGATGATAACTAATTCCTTCGATTTCATTGGCCTTAATTACTACACTGCAAGGTATGCAGAAGCCAAAGCATTTATACCTGAGAACTATCCAACAAAATGCACCGATGATTCATATGTTGAAGAATTAAGTACGTACCTCTTATTTGAAAATATGAAATATGAAACATGGATTCATCACTGAAATTTTTTTTAATTCGTTCATGTTTCTTTCTCTTTTGCAACAGCGTCCAATGGTTATTCTGACATCGGCATATGGGTAAGCCATTCGTTTAATTAACATTATTATATCAAACAATTATCTTTAATATATTTGCATTGTTTCACAGAGCAACGGTAGCTGGCTCTATGTGTATCCAGAAGGAATTAAGAAGGTATTGCTGCGCATCAAAGAGAGATATGGCAACCCTCCTGTCTATGTTACCGAAAATGGTGAGTTTCAATAAGTGAGAAATTTTACTAACAAGAAAGGACTGTCTCTTTGATAAATAATAACACTAAACAAACTTTCACAACGAAAATTGGTCAGCTCTTTCTTTTTCATAAAGAGAGATTGAGGGTTAAAACCACCACGTCTGTGGCGTGCTTCTAATGACTCGTACATATTTATCCATAAAAAAGATATAAATAATAACACTGTCCATATGGTACGATAGGCTATGGTGATCTCATTCCGAAGGCAGGGATGACAAAGGAGGAAGCAATAAATGATTTAGCGAGGATGAAGTATTATGAACTTCATCTAGCTGAAGTCCAGAATGCTATAAAGTAAGTAACAATATCTATATAACATCCTTGTTATACACGGCTTGGCTCCTTTAGATTCATAAACCACCACATGATATGAATGAATGTTTCTTCGATGATTTTCAGGGCTGGAGCAGATGTGAAGGGTTACTTTGCATGGTCTCTCACAGATAGCTTTGAATGGGGAAGTGGGTACACTTTACGATTTGGGCTAAACTACGTTGACTACAATACACTAGAACGCACTCCTAAAGAATCTGCCAAGTGGTTCTCTCGGATACTTAAGAAATTCTAATGGTGCCAAGAGAGCTAGGAAGATCGATCCAGCTTTCTTTAATTATGTTCGGCCAGTGATCTACTTTTTAGTTATGTTGTGTTTAATTTCTTCGTGCTGATATTAATAAAGCTGAACAACTGGCTGGATCTCTTCCTGAATTATGTCTGCATGTTTTTCAGTAAAATATTATTTACAAGAGATTTGCAAATTAACCGATTAGTATTGTTTCATATATGCAAGAGGCATGGATGATAGTGCTGGAAAAGTATTAAAAAGAAGCAGTAGTACACGTACAAAAGATATAATGAATTTTAGAACAAAGACGACCATACTAATTCTGCTACAAATTTCATCACATCTGCTTCGCTTCACTGAAGGTTGCTTCCTGGTTGTCTCACATTGGAACTTCATCCAGATACCTATTTAGTATGGTAAAGCCCATTGAAACTTTTACGGGAAATATTCAACTTAAAATAGGAAATATATTTGCAGTTCATAATGACATGTGATTGTAAAAACATAAACACATTCAATTCTTGCATCTCATCAGGAGTGACCTCAAAGATTATTGCAATATATGCTTCAAAGAATTTGGAGATAAAATCAAGCATTGGATCACACAGAACGAGCCATGGGATTATAGCATCTTTGGGCATGGCACTGGAACCGATTCTCCTGGCCGATGCACCCCAATTTTTGGTTGTCCGGCAGGCAACTCCCTATGCGAACCATACACCATCTCACACAACCTCATTCTTGCCCATGGAGAGGCAGCCAGACTCTACAAAGAAAAATATCATGTATAAATTTTTCATTGCTAGCTTACAACAAAGAATTGCAGAAAAATGTGTGTGTGTGTGTGTGGTGTGTGTGTGTGTGTGTGTTTCACAGGCAAGACAAAGAGGTCAAATTAGAATCACGCTAGATTGTTTTTGGTATGAACCATACGATGAAATGTACCAAGAAAAAGATGCAGCAAATAGATTATTGGAGTACAATTTCGGATGGTAAGCTCTTAGTGAAATCATGAACTAGCTGTTGGTGAATTCAGAAATTCACATGCTTAATTACTTTTGCTTGTTATGTTAATTAAGGTTCACGAATCCATTGGTTTTTGGAGATTACAAATTTATTATGAAAGCCCTAGTGACAGAGAGACTTCCCACTTTCAGTGAAGAAGAATCAAAGATGATAACTAAATCCTTCAATTTCGTTGGCCTTAATTACTACATTGCAAGGTATGCAAAAAGCTAAGCATTTTCACCTAAAAATTATCCAATGACATCCACCGATGATATGCGTAAAAGATGGAGATAGACGGAGATGAGAACCGGAGATGAAAAACAATCCCTTCACTACCAACTTGCCTTGCAGTCTATTCAATCTCTCATCTCACTTTACAAACCCTAACCCTTTATATACACATTAATATAACCCGGATCCGTTATCTCTAATCCGGATCCATTAACTTTAACACTTTTCTCAACACTCCCCCTCAAGGTGGGCGATAGATATCAATCATCCATATCTTGTTACTTCCTTTAACACACTCTCGAGGACCTAATCCTTTAGTTAAAAAATCAGCTAGTTGTTTGCCAGAATGAACATGATTCAGCTTCAAAATCCCGTCATCCAGTCTCTCCTTAACGAAGAAGGGATCAATCTCAATATGCTTTGTGCGATCATGCTGTATAGGATTGTTAGCAATGATAATGGTCGGTTTGTTGTCACACTAGAGCTTCAATACATCACTTCTAAATTGTCGCAGTTCTAACAACAAACTCCGTATTCAAAGCATCTCACAAAGACTAACTGCCATAGCCCTGTACTCAGCCTCAGTTGTAGACCTAGCAACCACCTTTTACTTCCTGCTACGCCACGTCACAAGGTTACCTCCAACAAAGACACAGTAACCTGAGGTGGACCTCCTGTCATCCAAGCCGTTTTCCTAATCAGCATCGCAATATCCCTCCACATTCAAATGCTCATGACTCCTAAACCAAAGGCCTTTCCCTGGGCTTTCTTTCAAGTATCTCAGAATCCTGTATACTGCCTCCATATGCTTAACCCTGGGATCATGCATATACCTGCTCACCACGCTCACAGCATATGTAGTATCAGGTCTAATGTGCCATAAGTAGATAAGGCAGCCAACAAGTCTCTGATAGTGCTCCTTGTTCACCGAGTTACCAGATCGAGCACACAACTTGTGATTTTGCTCAATAGGGGTAGAAGCTACTCGACACCCTAGTATTCCTGTTTCAACGAGTAAGTCCAGAACATACATCCTCTGAGAGAGCACTATTCCTCCAGAAGACCGTGCAATCTCAATACCAAGGAAATATCTCAGTTGACCCAGATCCTTGACTCCAAACTCTTTACTCAGCCTTTGTTTTAGTAGAGAGATCTCCTTAGCATCATCACTAGTAATAACAATGTCATCCATATAGACAGCCAGAATTATGATATAGGATTTGGAGTGCTTGTAAAAGACAGTGTGATCCCCACTACACTGCATGTAGCCCATACCACACACTGCACGTTTGAACCTGTCAAACCATGCCCTTGGAGATTGCTTTAACCTATATAAGGACTTTTTCAACCTACATACTTTCCCAACTGTCTGTGGAGTAGTAAAGCCAGGAGGAAGCTCCATATACACCTCCTCTTATAGATCTCCATGCAAGAAGGCATTTTTGACGTTCATCTGATGCAATGGCAAACCAAAGTTAGTTGCACATAAGATCAAAGTCCTTACGGTGCTCATCTTTGCTATTGGAGCAAAAGTCTCATCATAGTCGATCCCATAGGCTTGGCTATACCCCTTTGCAACTAGCCTCGCCTTGTATCTGTCAATCTTTCCTTCAGGAGTTTGCTTTACAGTGTACACCCACTTACAGCCAACTATCATTTTTCCAGCTAGGAGAGACACAAGTTCCTAGGTCTCATTCTTCTCCAAGGCTTGGAGTTCCTCCCGCATAGCACCCTGCCACTTATGATCCTGTTTTGCTACTCGCCAGTCATTCGATATTAGTACTGATTGTAATGATGCAATGAAGGTTTTGTATGTAGGAGATAAGGAAGAATAAGAGACAAAGTTAGAAATATTATTCTCAAAGCCAAACCTAGCCGGAGTTTTTCTAGTATTGGCTCGAGGTTCTCTACATTGGGCAATAGGAAAATTAAGAGAGGTAGAGACATTACCACCCGACTTAGAAGGAGGTGGGGAACATCCTGAGAAAGAAGGGACCGAGGAGAGGCCTGGGACAATGGCATGAGTGGACTAGTCATCAATCTCAATCATAGGGAGTATGGAGTACTGCTGTAGCTGCGACTGCTGCTCTCCATGCTCCCCCTGGATACCTGTTTGACCTCCCCTCAAGTGCCTCCTTCTGTACACTTTCAATTCTCCTTGTCCTCGTGTCAGGTCTCTATTATTTTTGAAATCTTCATTTTCAACTTGATGCTGTGTCAGGTCACTATCATTTTTGCCATCTTCATTTTCAACTTGACGCTCTCCCTGATCCATATCATTCACAGGACACGGTGTAATAACCCACCCAGAACCTATACATAAATAGGTACTAGAATGAAAGTGTGAAGTGATTTTTTGTAATTACCTATTAGTTCGAGGACCTAATTAAAATTTTATAATGGTGATTCAATGTGATTAAACCAACATGGTCCAATTTATCATGCAACCTGACTTGGATTAACCTTGTAGGGATTAACATGAGATAAAATAGAGAATTATAAAATAATTATGATATATCTTTATCTCAAATATGACTTGTAATTTGAGTAGGATATTATATTTGAGATTAAATTAGACTTATTATAATGTATTGATCTTTATCCAAATATGGATTTTAATTTGATTATGATTTGATGTTTGAGTTTGAGTTGGATAAAGATTTATCTCATAGAGATAATTATAGTTTGTTTATGAATTACAATTGGATTATGATTCAATGTTTGAGTTTGGATTAGATAAAGATTTATCTCGTAGAGATAATTATAGATTGTTTATAATTGATCTCTATCTAAAATATAAGTTTTATTTTGATTAAGATTCGAAGGTTGAATTTGAATTGGAGGAAAACTTATCGAATAGAGATAATTATAAAATATTTTGTGATTTATCTTTATCTCGTTAGAGTAAGACTAGGACACTCCCTTCTATATAAGGAGAGGCATAATTAGAGAATCAATATACAATTAAGTGAGAAAAGAGATTGAGTGGTCTCTTAAGAGGGAATTGCTAAGAGGTATTGGCGTGAAGAAAAGGGTCCCGCCAGGAGTAGGTCTCCAAATTGAAGTGATTCTTGCCTAGCTCCCACCCAGAGATGGGTTTCTTTGGCCTTCTTATTATTTGGTTTGGTATGTCCTTTGTTGGTATCATGATTGTGCTTGTTGTTATGATTTGGATATCTGTTGTTGACTCTCGGCATATATATTGTTGATGTTTCCACATCTGTTGTTTGATTGTTTGAACAAGTTTGTTGTTGGATGCTCGTGAGCATGCCACCGTGGACCGGGACATTACTGTGAAACTTGTGGTGCTTGTGTTTAGGTTGGGTCGGTATGTGTCTGGATTGGGTATGCGTACCCATGGAGCATAGCCACTGAGGCGCGCGGCACTTGTGCTGACCGTGGAGGTATGATTGGATGAGTGTAGGAGGCCCCGTTTGTTTGGTTTCTTGTACCGATCTTATTGTATCCTTGATATGATCCATATCTTGACTTTATGGTTATGCATATCGTGATTTCTCTGCAGGGCACTTACTGAGCTTTCCTTTCGAAAGCTCACTTCTTTTCTTTTCCTCCCTTTCAGGTTCTGAGGAGTAGGTAATACGATCTCAGGTGTCGTGTAGATAGTCGGGAGGGGTTGATTTGCTGAGGTCGGCAGACCTCGATATTTTCTTTTCCGAGTGAGAGTCACCAGTTTAGTACTATTAGAAAACTATTTTGTATAGGGCGTATGAACCATTGTATTTTTATCTTCTGCATTAGTACTCTGACTTTTAATGGAATTATAAACTTTTGGATTATATTATGTTATCTGCTATTGTTACTTAGGCCGTGTATTCGAGTGGGGCTAGTCTCCACTTGGGTACGGCCAATCTGTTTGCGCACTCGAGGTCCCGGGATTCGGGTCGGGGCGTGACAGATTAAAGTGGTATCAGAGCAATGCAGATAACCGACAACCTAGTTGCCTTAGTGACATAGACAATTAGATTGAACTGAGTGTTGGGTCGGGTAGAGCAGGATTCGAATCAAGTAATTGACGTGTGATTTGCTCGACAGGCATTATGGTGAGTTGGGGGGGCAGGCGAGGATGACCCAAACGTGGGTATGTGCTTCAGCCTCCAGTGCGGGATATGCCCCAGGCGGAGGAGGTTCCCCCACCTCCAACAGAGATGGAGGTTGAGCAGGAGTAGCCTGCTCAATCAAGGAATGAAAGGCCACAGGCTGCGGGCCCGGATCCGAGGTGGGAGGTACCCCCTAGTACCATGTTGGGGCTGATACGAGAGATGGTGGAGTACATACAGGAGCAGCAACAGCAGCATCAGGCACCACCACCGCCACCTCCGCCTACGTCACCGCCTGCAGCACCAACCACCAGAGGTATACTGGGTGAGATTAGGAGACCTGCTCCTAGATCGTTTGAGGGGACTGTCGACCCTCATGCAGCAGAGGCCTGGATCAGAGAACTTGAGAAGGCTTTTGAGATCCAGCAGACTGACGATGCGGAGAGGATCAGGACTGTTGCCTACTTGATGTTGGGTGCTGTTGAGGATCGGTACCTCGGGGAGGTACGGCTCAGGAATGGAAACCCTTTCCAGACCTGGGATGAGTTTAAGAAGGCCTTTCTCGCCAAATACTTTTCACGAGGGAAGTTACTACAGATGGAGAGACAGTTGATACATCTGACTTAGGGCACACGGACAGTTGAGAAGTATGAGGCAGAGTTTGACAGGCTGGCCCGGTTTGCACCTAACCTTGACTCCACGGAGGAGAGCAAGGTACTGAGATTTGTGGAGGGATTACATCATTACTGAGGGATATTGTTGCTAGACACATGTGCGCTACATACAGTGATGTGGTGTCAAGGGCAAAGTTCATTGAGGCTATCAGATAGGGCAACATACAGGGGCCATCACATGAGAAGCAAGATAAAAGTCAGGGACAGTCTGGAGGAAAGAGTTTAGGGAAATAGAGGTCCGAGCATAAGTTTCAGCCATATGGCAGGCCTTCCGGTTCATCAGCCGCATCTGGTGGTGGAAGTTCTTTTGGCGGAGTGTCACAGCCTATGAGATGTTTTGAGTGTGGAGGACCACACAGGAAGGCACAGTGTCCGAGGATTACTGGTGGGTGCTTCAAGTGTGGCAGTCTAGAACATAGAAAGGCCCAATGTCCACAGGCTCAGATAGGCCAAGGTGTAGGCTGAGGAGCACAGGGTCCCCAATAATCTTCTGGTGCCTCCAAACAGTCTGTTGCACCGGCTCAAGGACAACAAGGCGGGAATTGGAAGGGAAAGGCAACCGGGATAGGTCAGCCGTCCTCCTCCACTCAGAGGCCGATGACTCATGGGCGAGTCTACCATCTTACCACAGAGGAGGGACAGGCATCGCTTGAAACCGGCAAGGAGCCAAGTTTGGATATAGAGAATCAGGAGTAAATTTCGGGGACGAAATTCCTTTAAGGGGGGAGGATTGTGAAATCCAGGATTTTAGGGGGTTAATTTTGAATTAGTTATTTTCTTTAATTGTTTGGTTAATAAGGGAAGATTTCCAAAGTTGGACTTGTTAGACTTTTTATTTATTTGGGAATAAATATTTTCTAGTTATTTATTTATTTATTTATTTTTGGTTAATTAATTTATCAAAAAAATAGTTCCCCAAATTCGGAATTTAAATGTATTTATTTATATATAAATATTTTAAATATAAAAAAAGATTAGGCTGAGCTTGAGTTGATTGAGTAAAATAAAATAATATATATGGATGAAGATACTGCCATTAATGGTGATTGAGACTTCTTAGAAAACTTTTGGTTAGTGTGATGTCATGCATGGAAAAGAAAATAAATAAATAAATAAATAAAAGCGAGTGGCTGAGAAGAGATATTGAACAATAATAATAATAATTCATGTATATAGCAATGCATGTGCATGGCATGCTTTAGGATTCAATTTAAATCTTGGAGCTTATCTCTTTCCGGCCGACTGCAAACAGAAATTTAAAGTTAAAAGATAAGCTCTATCCTATCGGGCGATCTCATCTAGGGATCTCTTTCGTAAGTCTATAAATAGGAAACCAACCGTAAATCCTTGATCGGAGTCACCACTACGAGCCACCGGTAAACGGAGAGGTGGAGAAGAAGGGAGGTGGGCGGGGCATCTCTCGGAGACGTCGCTGCAGTCAGGCGGATTCGATCTATCATTGAGGGGTGGAGGTCGGACGTGAAGGCAGCGGCCACCATCGGAGTTTCTCCCAGCTGCGTCAGGGATAGCCACCGTCCGGTGTGGTTGAGAGGGAGTGCATGAAGGTTGGTGGGGTTGAGGTTCAGTGAGAGGTGAGAGGTTTAGTTGTGTTGATTTTCTTTTGAACATGCATGACAGTATGATTGTAATGGCAATAGAGGTTTCCATGGAACTTTATTCATTCTATTTGGAGTGCATGATAGAATGAGGTTTGGGAAAACTTGATGCTATTGTGTAGATGGATGATTGATGTGTATGTGTAAAGGTTGTGGATGAATAAGTTTTGAGGCATTATTTGCAGTAGGGGTTTAGGTGGCTATTAGTTGGTGGATGCATGCATGCATGCAGGCATGGTACATTGAGACTTAGGATTATTCATAAAATGAATACTATGTATAACTATGGGTAAGGGAACCATGATGGGGTAGTGAAAACTATGATCCAGTAAAAACCCCTGATAAAGAAGTAGTTATGTTTTTATTTTGAGAACCACATTGGTGGGTTTTAACTAGGAATGAGGTGTTAACATAAAATTAAAAGTCTCATGATGGTGGATCAAATCTAATTGTTTGTGCTTAGAGGCTAATGGTTAATGGGGATGTGCATAATTACAAAGAAGGGTTATCAGGAACATTAATGGTGAATTATTATTTTATTTTAATTTTTGTTGTCATATACTTATGTTATATATAATAGCATAATGAGTATATGGTATATTATATATAATATAAGAATATATATATATAGTAGGCTCATGTGGACAAGTGCATGGGATATTCTGTGGGTGTTTAAATATGTTTGAAAGTTTAAATAGGAACAGATATGTATAGAGAGAGAAAGTTGTAGTAAATCTCTCTAGGTGATAGCAAGGAAGTTGGGTTTGGTTAGTGGGCCGGGCCCATTTAGTTACACATGCATTATAAATGATATTATTTGTAAACACTGGTGCGTGTGTTGAGTGTGGGCATGTGTTTGCCAGTTGTCGACGAGGAGAGTGGAGCTTCGTCGGGACAGATACCGAGTGTTCAGTTGGATTGCGTTTAGAAGTAAGTGCCTTTGCCTCATTTCCCACCCGGTTTCGGGTTTTCTTGGATTTGATTTTGTTTATGATTATTGATATCATACTTGCTTCTGAGTTGGATACATGCATGTTTTTTCATGATTTGATTGGATTCTGGTGCATATATGTTTGTTTTCGGGATGTTGGCATCCCTAGCTTTGTTTGTCTTCCGCTCCGGATATTATGAGAGCGTTGGGGACGGGACACCCTGACGTTCTGGCACTCTTGGCCAGAGGGACGATACTCGGGTTGTCCCTACCAGTCAGTGGGGCGAGCACTGACCATGTCGACATGAGAGAGAGGTGGCGCTACCGTGGGCGACGGATCTGTCGTCGGCAGCTGAGGCTGTGGGTTGGTACTGACCAAGGGATGATCTTTTAGAAGGACACAGATAGGATAGGGGTTTTACCGTTGACTTTTCCTTTGTGATAGACCCCTAGGATTCCAGGATACGGGACATTGGTCCCACCGTTTGTTGACTTCATTTGTGATATGTCTGTTCATATCTTACTCTTTGTGTTCCTTGCAGAGTGCATACTGAGTTTTCCCTTCCAAAAGCTCACTCCTTTGTTTTTCCCTCCTTTTCAGGTCCTCAGGAGCAGGAGGTGTGGCTTTGAGGGATAGTACGTGGGACGGTCTTGACGAGGTTTAGGACCCCTTCTATTTCTTTATTTGTTGATGAGTGATGCTTTGTAGGACATCTTGTCCCAACATACGTAGGGCATGTATTCCCAGACTTGATTATTTTGCGACTCTGATTTTATTTTGATTTATTATGGATTTGTTTTTGTTATCTGCTCTTATTACTTAGGCCTTGTATCCGAGCGGGGCTCGTCTCCACTCGGGTGCGGCCGGTCTGTTGACGTGCCCGAGGTCCTGGGATCCGGGTCGGAGCGTGACAAACATATTAAATACTTGTAATAGCAACTTCATGGAGGCAGAGTTCCTCCTAGAACCATGGAGGTAAAAACCCTCCTGAGTCCTAAGGGGTGCTCAAGAAAAGCATTCCGAAACCATTGATCATGCGTCGTGGTGTGTGTGGTGATGATCCCATTCCCAATGCATGATCAACGGTTTCAAGTCGAGAATGCTTTTTTTGTTTTTGAAAAAATAGATAAATTATATTCTTTTATTAATAAATTAAACAGTAGAGAATGCTTTTCAGGTTATTTCTTTGGTAAGAATAGCATCACTCATTTATCAGAAATTATGACAGTATAACGGTGAAAGCTATGGGTTTTTTTTTTTTTTGTAAAATCGAAAACATCACATGCTGTTGAAGGTCTCATCCAAGATGTGCCAGATGTATGTATAATTAATGCATGCAAACTGCAAGGTTGGGTTTCTTTTTTCCCATATATATTCAAGACAAATGTATTAAAAGCTTTGAAGGCAACAGGGGCAGGGGGCAGGGCCATGGTCCCCCCCCCAATTTAAGTCAAAAAAATTTTCATTGCTTTCAACTTTCATTCTTGATTTCAATTTTCACATATATAATTAAAAAAAATACATCAATGCATGTTTTAAGAGAAGAAAGATGATGGCTTTACAACCTTTACTGCTTTAGCCTTTAGTAGAGTTCAGACACTACTCTAGTCTCTAGTATAGCTGTATAGCCTGTATTATAGCCTTTTGCCTCTCCTTTTGTATGTATATTAATATTATATATACTCTCTCTACTGTCTGTCAATCTGTCAGTCTTTCCTATTTCCTAAGTTCCTAACCATTTACTCATTCTTTCGGGCAGGCGGCAGGCCTCTCTCTGTCTCTCAGCTTGTAGTCTTGTAGAGGTTTTCAATTTCCTTTGTTCCTTTCTTGAATCTTGCTGTTTATCTTCTGCCTTCTGGTGAGTATATAGTTCCTACACTACAGGAAATATAACCTATAGCGGCGGATATATCCGCCGCTATAGGTTATATATCCGCCGCTATAGATATATAGTGGCGGATATTACACAAATATCGCCTGCCGCTAAAGCCTCGGTCGGTAAAAGTTTTAGCGGCGGAAAATCCACCTATTGCGGCGGATATTTCCGCCGCAATAGGCTTGTGTCAGCAGCCATTAAAGCTCTATAGCGGCTGATATATATGTTCTTATTTCTTTCTTTGTTCTTTGTTCAGTTGTTCTTTGTTCTTTTTTTTGTTTGTACATGTTTAGATCAGTATAGGCTAGCTATAGATTTTATATGGTGTGTTAATAATAATATGAATTTCGTATATGCTTGTTAGTTGTCGCACTTGCCAGTTGCCAGTTGCCAGTTGCCACTTGTTGCTTCTAGGATTGAAACTTGAAAGATGTTCAAGAACAAGACTATTGACTCATTTTTTAAGAGGAAGGAGAGAAATGATGAAGAAACACAAGTTAGACAAGTAACACAACCTATGTCTATGTCAAGTGCACAAAATGCAACTTCAAATTTAGGAACTAATGTTGAAAAAGAAAATGTTGATCAACAACCTACAATACCAACATTGGAGGATGTCCAACAATCTCCTTCCAAATTTATGAGGATTGGAGAAGAAAAAGTTAATATTGATACTTTAATTCGTGATCCTGGGAAACGTCCACAAATTTGGGATTATCCTGTCAATCAACATGATGAAATTCGTAGGGCATACATGAAGTTTGGGCCATACCAATTTATAATGGATGCATATCCACTTTCTGGTCAAGATGATCATCCTCGTCGATTTCAAGCTCATTGGTTTAAAGTTTTTCCTTGGTTAGAGTATTCACCAGAAGAAGATGCTGCTTTTTGCTTTCCATGTTATTTATTCCCTAAAAGATCATCAAGTTCATTCACTTTGAAAGGGTTTAGAAATTGGAAAAAAGTTAATAGTGGCAAAGATTGTGCATTTCTATCTCATGTGGGAAAGGGTCCTAATTCTCCTCACAATATTGCTCTTAAATGCTTTGAAGATTTGAAGAATCAATCATGCCATATTGACAAAGTGTTGGCTAAACAAACTTCACAACAAATTTTGAGTAATCGCCTCCGCCTTAAAGCCTCAGTAGATGCTGTTAGATGGTTGACATTTCAGGCTTGTGCTTTTAGAGGGCATGATGAAAGTTTGGGGTCGAAGAACCAGGGAAATTTTCTTGAAATGATAAAGCTTTTGGCTGCTTATAATAAAGAAGTAGATGAGGTTGTGTTGGAGAATGCCCCTCAAAATGCAAAATACACTTCACCTACTATTCAAAAGGAGATTTTACATGTCTTTGCTAGAAATGTGCAAAGGGAAATTCGAGAAGAGATTAGTGATGCAAAATTTTGTTTAATTATTGATGAAGCTCGAGATGAATCTAGAAGAGAACAAATGGCTCTTGTTATTAGATTTGTTGATAAGCATGGATATGTCAAGGAGCGTTTTCTTGATATAGTACATGTTAAAGATACTGGCACCCACTCTTAAGAAAGAGATTTGTTCAGTGTTATCTCATCATAATCTTAACATTCAAAATGTTCGAGGCCAAGGATATGATGGAGCTAGTAATATGCGTGGTGAGTGGAATGGTTTACAAGCTTTAATTCTTCAAGAATGTCCTTATGCATATTATGTCCATTGTTTAGCTCATCAATTACAACTAGCTCTTGTTGCAGCAGCTAAAGAAGCGGTTGATGTTCATTCTTTCTTTCAAAATCTGAATTTGATTGTTAATGTTGTGTGTTCTTCTTGTAAACGCAATGATGAGTTGCAAGCTGCTTATGCATCTGAAATTGCTACTTTAATTGCAAATGATAAGATTGAGACTGGGAGGGGAGCTAACCAAATTGGCACATTACAAAGACCTGGTGATACTAGATGGAGTTCTCATTTCAATTCTATATGCAGCCTTTTACGCATGTACAAGTAAATCGCTTCAGTTCTTGAAGATTTAGCTGTTAAAGGATCTACTTACTCTATACGAGGTGATGCCACATACGCTCTCAAAGCATTAATGTCATTTGATTTTGTTTTCATTTTACATGTGTTGGAAGCAATTATGGGAATTACTGACAAACTTTGTCAAGCATTGCAACAAAAATCTCAAGATATTTTGAATGCTATGTGCTTAGTCTCTACCACAAAATCATTGATTCAAAAATTAAGAGATTGTGGTTGGAATCCTCTTTTAGAAAAAGTTACTTCTTTTTGTAGTAGACAAGCAATTCAAATTCCTGATATGAATGGTGTTTACTCGCATATAATTCGATCTAAATCGGCACAAAGATTTTGTGACAGTAGAGCATCATTACCGTGTCGATATATTTACTGCTGTTTTGGATTATCAGTTAAAAGAATTAAATAGTAGATTCAGTGAGCAAGCAACAGAGCTTCTTATATTGAGCACAGCTTTAGATCCCAAGGATGCATTCAAGTCATTTAATGCTAGGGACATTTGCAATCTTGTTGAGAAATTTTACTCTTCAGATTTTTCTGAGCAAGAAAAGATTCAATTAGAATATGAATTGCAACATTATGAGCTTGATGTGGCCAGAGATTCAAATTTTCAGAACTTGTCTACTATTGGTGAATTATGTCAAAAGTTTGCAGAGATTGGAAAGAGCAGTTTTTATCCTTTGGTTGACAGATTATTACGGCTTGTCTTGACTCTTCCAGTATCAACGGCAACCACAGAGCGGGCTTTTTCAGCTATGAAAATTATTAAAACAAGGCTTCGCAACAAGATGGAAGATGATTTTCTCACTAATTATATGATTGTTTATATTGAGAGGGAGATTGCCGAAAAATTTGCCACAGATATGATAATTGATGATTTTTATGCAATGAAACATCGACGAGCACAACTTAAGAAATGAGGTATATATAGTTCATCTAACGCCAAGTTTTGGACTTCTCTAGATATATTCTTATCTTTTCATCCTCTTTTTATTCATCTCCATAACTCTCTGACTCTTGACTTTTGTGACTTTGTCAGTTTGTGCACCCACTATGAAAGCAAAACTGCAAAAGCATCACTGAACTCACTCACTCATGTTGTGCTTCACCACCACAGTCCTTCATTGGAAGAGAATGTTCTGAGTCCTAATTAGTTCCTTCTTTCTTTTCCTTTCATGTGCACAAAATTCCATTTTTTTTCTGATGTTTTTCTTTGATTCTTCAATGAATCTACACAAGACATGTGGTGTTTGATGTTCTTGGCCTTGTTTACTGTCTCTCTGTTTTAGAGGTAAGAATGAAGGAAGTTGCAGTAAAGTTTATATTTTTTGGTGTTTGCTTGTATTGATGACATAGATTTCTAAGTTGTGACTTCTGTTCCTCACTTTCTTGTGATTCAGTTGAAGCATCTGTATTGATTTAGTGAATTGGTTTGAATTAGCTATTTCTGTTGATGGTTTAGGATTAAATAGTTTATGCAAGATTTGATGCTATTTGGTGTCAAAGTTTGTTTGATTGAGCTATCTGATTGAGTTGATTGGTGCAAGAACTCAATCAGATGAAAGTCTTCCAATGTGTTAAAACTACAAATTCAAGAATGTATGTATCCATCTGAATTAGTTGTAGTTTTTTTAATCTCGGCCCCCCTTTTACCTAAATCCTAGCTCCGCCCCTGAACAGGGGTCCCAACAAACAATTATCCCCCTCACTCCTTTATAAGAAATTATGACAGTATAACGGTGAAAGCTATGTTTTTCTTTAAATTGAGAACATCACATGCTATTGAAGGTCTCATCCAAGATGCGCCAGATGTATGCCTGATTAATGCATGCAAACTGCAAGGTTGGGTTTCTTTTTTCCATGTATATCCAAGACAAATGTATTAAAATCTTTGAAGGCAACAGGGGTCCCAACGAACAATTATTCTTTGTTACTGACAAGAGCATGCATTATTTTCCTCTTAAAGACAAATGTCAAGCCAAATGAAGGAAAGAAAAGTGTTTCAAATTAATTGGAGTTTGACTTTCATAGAATTGAGATTTTTTTTAAAATTTTTTTTATCATTTACTTTGGAGAAGTATTACCATCAGCCATGTTGGACATATCATGTGAGGGAGTAGGAATATGGTATTGACAAGAGCCAAATATTTTTAAGAGCAAATTATCTATTAGTCCCTCCACTGTTTGAGCACTGTTCACTTTTTTCCCCTGCACACACAAACCCCTTTTTACACTAAGTCCCCACCCAAGAACCCCAAGGGGCAGGATAAACAATGCCAGGGACCTACAATGAAACTGGGCACTGTTCAAGGGACCTACAGTGAATTATCTATATTTTTAATTTCAATTCACATGAAACATTTCTATTCAGTTTATTACTATTTATTAAAAAAAATCAAACCGCAATGAAATAAATATTAGAAATAAACTGTTTGAAAGAATTAAAGCAAAAATAATAATTTTCATAAAGAAAATTGACTAGCTCATTTCTTCTCACAAATAGAGGTTGAGGGTTCAAATTATATATTTAATTGAAAGAGAAATGATTCGGTGGTCTCGGTTCCACACGTGACAGCTTTACAGCCACACATTTGCCTTGAACTTAAAATAAACACATATCCCAAGACAAATTTGTGGCTCACATCTGGTAGAACCGAGACCACCTGATCATTTTGCACACTAAAAGACCATTGGTCTAGCTGTATCTCGTGTCCCATATGTTGGGTAATTCACTTGATTGAGCATACTCTCATGTTTGAGTCCCCGCCTCCATAAATGGTGGGAGCAGTTTGTATAATTCATTTTGGTGAGCATAAAATTCCTAGGTTCGAGTATTCACATCTGTACGCACCTGGTGAGGGGTCAAGGTGCCCGTCACCTAAAGCCACGCCTCTTAACGTCCCTGGGTTTATCCCCCATATAAAAAAAAGCCATTTGCACTTGTCCGATTAATGATTAAAATTAAATTTTAAAAAAATTATTTCAATCACTATGTCAAATTATTTCATTTGATTGAAAATTTTACTATCTATGGTAAGTTGCTATGATGGATGATGATCATACACATGGCACAAGGAAAGCCACACCACACAAAATGAGGTATATTATACTCATAAAATTATTTTTTCATTACCAACGGCCCTTGGGGTCAATTGGTAACAATGGTCGCCGTAAGAACTTCGCACCCGTGTGGCGCGAGTTCGATTCTCGGCTGAGGGCTTTCTTCTGGGGGTTGAGCAGCGGGTGTGGGTGGGGTGTACCTGCGTGCACGTGCGCGCGGGCCCCACCCCTCATGATCTGCTCGCCAAGGAGTTAGCACGCCCAGGGTTTACCTAATCGCTTGCGATTCAACATACCCAAAAAAAAAAAATTTATTTTTTCATTAAAATTTAATTAATTTTTTAATATTTTTTTTTTATAAAAGATAAAAATCAACAGATAGAAGAGATGAATGATAATAAGGATGTTGTTGGAATGAAAAAAAAAAATCAACATACATGCAAGGTTAGAAAGCAAAAGTTGTTGGAACGAAATTTTTTTATTTGATTTGATTAACATTAACTAAATAAATATTTTCTTAATTCATATTGTAGTAGTAATCTAATTAGTGGGCAATATTAATTAGTAATAGTTCTTTCAATATCAATTGATATTTATATTAACTTGATTTAAAAATTTAAAAATACTTGGGATAGCACAAAGTTTGGTGATGATACTTATGTGGTACATCACATATCTTTCTCAATTAATTATTTATATTTTTCTAGAAAAAAAATAAATTATTTTGAAATAAAAATTAATTTTATATTTTAAAGTGATTTTTAGTAATATCCAAAGACAAACATGTCCATATGTCAGAATCTGTATAGAAAATTTTGAAGGTTTTAGTTGCATTCATTCATTTTCTATTTGTGATGTATTTTGATTATTTTATTTATTTCAGCACCAACTTTAAAAGAACAAAAACAAAAACTCTATTGGCTCCAAGAAGATAACGTTGGTACCGATGAAATTCATTGTCAAGATAAGTCTCTTATTCACCAATAAGGGGTCAACATGAATGAGGAGGAAGAGGATGACTACCACCTTAGAGAACAGCATTAGGGACTGAGTTAATTACTAGTTAGGAACCCATATCAATAGGGGAGCTCGAGTCTACAATGTAGCCTCAAATATGCTAGTGAATTGCTATTTTTTAAAAAATTAATAAACTAATATGATTTATTAAAAAAAAACTCCATGGCCTTCCAAACTCAAGTCTATATAAAGGAGACCAAACCTTGAATGAGCTCTGCACCAAGAGTAGGGAACTTAGAACTCCAAGGCAGCCATGTCTCTTATCTCTCTTTCAGTATCTAACATCCCTTCATCCAATTCCTTCACCTCTCCATATTTTGGAAAACCATGTCTCATCCTATCCTCTGTGAAAGCTAGCAAGCTTCCACTCCTAATAAGTAACAAGACCACATCCTTCCCCATTGCATGCCAAAGAGATACTTCTACTCATGAATGTGTTCAGCCTACACCTGTGCAAATTCTTGGGAGACACAACTTCCCTCATGGCTTCTGTTGGAGTTGGAGTTGAGGATGAACTATCTACTATGAAGTTGAGGGTTGACTGAGGCGTGCTGACGCACTGACCTTAAGAAGTATTTCGCCTCCTCGGAGTTTGTAACTCGGTGCAGCAGGATCTCTCAATGGCGTACTTCTCCCAGGATACAACAGTCACTAAGTCCTCTGTTTCGTGCACACGAATAGGAGAACAGCGAGTGCTCAAGATTGCTCCAGAAAACAAAACAATGAAGAGAGAAAGATGATAATGGGAGGAGGAAGAAGATAAAGAATTTTTTGTGTTTCTTGAGGAAGTGGATCTCTCTTCTATTTATAACCCCCTCATCTCACATAATTTTACTCAAACTCAAACTCAATTTGGATAGGATTACTACTAATATTTGGATAAAATTAGTACTAATATTGAATAGGTTTAGTTACTAAGTTTGGATACACAAAAAATCTTTTTTTTTTTTTTGAATATTTGAAACTATTATAAGTCCACATAAATCTCAAATTGAGATAGACTTACAACAATCCCCCCCCCCCCCCCATTTAAAAAATTCAAAAACAAATTCAAACAATAGTGGAAAACACGAAACGAGAGAACTAAAGCATGAGAATATAATGCATCAGAACCGGTGCCTTTTGGGCTATGAACCAATCCCTAGGATATATAAGAAGTGACTTACAAGAATTTGGTGAAATTAAATTTCTATGAACCAAAATTCTTTACCGTAAATCAGTCGTCTTACAATCCACATTATCTCCTCGAAATCTGAGCAACTCTGATTGGGGTGGCACTACTAGGCCATGCGCCAATACCTGGGATTCATAAGTTCTCTAGAAAACTTGCCCAAGTTTCCATAGAAAGCGGCCCCACTTTCACACTAATATAGGTGAATCCATCAGGTGTGAATTGCAATTATACACACCATCCAAAATATGGACTATGGAATTCATTAAGAGTTAATACTCATCCTTATTCATTGCAATTACACTACACACCATAGGAAGGGACAAACAATAAGTAGTGTATCTCCAATCAACCAATGACTTGTTTTTACCCATATGAACCTATTTCTTGGGTTCACCAATTACATAGGTTGGGTTACCATCATTGTTGATTTTTGTTATAGGCAACAGTCTCATTCCCCTCGATGTTTCACACACTAGTTTTCTACCTAGTGCTTTAGTCAGAAGGTCAGCTAAATTCACTTCTGACCTTACAAAATTCAGTGATATCACTTCATCATCAAGCAATTGCCTTACAATATTTATGTCTTAGGTGTATACGCCTACTCTTCCCATTATAGGATTTACTCATAGCTCGGCCTATAGTAGCCATGCTATCACAATGAATAGAAATCGAAGGTACCGGTTTTACCCAAAGAGGAACATCCGCAAGAAAGTTCCTGAGCCACTCGGCCTCGATACCTGTTTTCTCAAGAGCAACGAATTCAGATTCCATCGTTGACTTAGCAGTACATGTTTGCTTGGAAGACTTCCAAGATACCGCACCTCCGCCCAAAGTGAAAATAAATCCACTTGTTGATTTTGTTTCATCCGAATCTAAAATCTAGTTCGCATCACTGTACCCTTCAAGTATTGTAGGAAAACCAGAATACATTAGTCCAAAATTAATAGTTCCCTTTAAATATTTTAGTATCCTGATCAGTCCAATGATCTTTGTTTAGACTATGTGTATATCGGCCCAACATGCTAACAACATAAGCAATGTCAGGACGAGTACAGTTCATTAAATACATTAAACAACCAATCACTTGTGCATATTCATTCTGAGAAATACTAAACCCCTTTATTCTTCTGTAACTGAATAGCACTATCATATGGAGTTGAAACAGGATTGCAATTGAATTGATTGAATTTCTTTAAAATTTTCTCCACATAATTTTCTTGTGAAAGCATTATTCTATCATTGAACTTAGAAATTTTAATTCCAAGAATGAAGTGTGCTTCACCCATGTCTTTCATATCAAATTTAGAAGATAAGAAATTCTTGGTCTCAACCACTACTTCTAAACTAGTACCCATAATTAGCATGTCATCAACACATAAGCAAATTATCACGCCAATATTATTAGCAAATTTACTATACACACTTATCTGCTTCATTAATCAGATAGCCATTAGAAACTAAAACATGATCAAATTTTTCATGCCATTGTTTGGGAGCTTGTTTAAGACCATACAATGATTTCACAAGTTTACATACCTTATGCTCGTTACCTGAGATTACATACCCTTCAGGCTGATTCATGTAGATTTCTTCTTCTAGATCTCCATTCAAAAAGCTGTCTTAACATCCATTTTGATGAACAATTAATTTGTTAATGACAGCCAAAGCAATTAAAGTACGGATAGAAGAAATCCTAGTAACAGGAGCATAAGTGTCAAAGTAATCAACATCCTTTTGTTGTGAATATCCCTTAGCTACTAACCTAGCTTTATATTTATCAATAAACCCATCCGGTTTAAGCTTCCTTTTAAAATATCCATTTACAACCTATCGCTTTTGAACCAGGATGTAAGTCTACTAATTCCCAAGTGTGATTAGATAGAATTGATTCTAATTCACTATTAATGGCTTCTTTCCAAAAAATAGCATCATGAGAAGTAATTGCTTGGGAATAAGTTAAGGGATCATCCTCTACAAGGAAAGTATAAAAATCATTCCCAAAACTATTTTCTTTCCTAGCTCTTTTAGTTCTTCTCAATTCAACTTCAGAGTTATCAATGTCTATAGGATCATTAGTAAGAATAGCATGAGGTGCATGAGTAATTTCATCAGCACAAGTTTTTAAAGGATAAATATGTTAAAAAAAGTCTACATTTTTAGATTCTACAATAGTATTAGGTTCCATAATGCCACTCTTAATAACCATGAATCTATATGTAGCACTATTCAAAGCATAACCTATGAACATACAATCAAAGGTTTGGGTCTAATTTTTCTCTTTTTAAGATCATGCAATAATAATTTAGCTAAGCAACCCCAAACTTTATGATATTTCAAATTAGGTATATATCATTTCCATAGTTCATAAGGAGTCTTTCCAGTTTTCTTAAAAGATATTATATTTTGAATATGACAAGCAGATAGAATAGTTTCTCCCTATAAATTATTAGGAGCTCTTGAACTAATTAACATAACATTCATCATATCCTTAAGAGTTCTATTTTTTCTCTCAGCTACTCCGTTAGAGGCAGGTGAATAGGGAGGGGTTGTCTCATGAATAATACCATGGTTTTCACTAAAGTCTCTAAGAATACTATCTTCATACTCTCCACCTCTATCTGATCTAAGTCTTTTAATCTTTTTATTTAATTGATTCTCAACGTCAGTTTTGTACTAAATAAATATTTCACATGCCTCATCTTTTAATCTAAACAACTACAAAATAGTATATCTAGAAAAGTTATCTATAAAAATAATATACTAATCCAAGAGATAAACCGAACAAGATCACAATAATTTGCAAAAGTATTTTTACCACCAGAGCGACTGAGAAACTTGTATTTGTAATATTCAAGATTTACACAAAGAGTTCCATTACGCTATTATGTTGAGCAAAGGATGTTGGATTCCCTAGGTCATCAAACTTGTAGCAGTGATAATATAGGCTTATATTGTCCTCAATATCAAGAACAAGAACCAAATGATGAACCATTAAGAGGTTTTGGAAATTCACATCGTGGATCATAGATTCATAAAACAAAAATAACTCAATTAATTCATATAATAAAAAATTTGGGTCAACGAATGATCGTGCAAATTAAACTAGATAAACAATCATCCTTTCAACAAAGATATTTACAACAGATTAGGAAAGACAGTTGCAGGGAGAGTGTGTGATCCAGGTATTAAGCACCATCAACATTTAAACATTATTACAAGTAGGTAAACTCAATAGTAGCATGTCATAGACATAATTTAGTTGGCTTTGTCTCAAAGCTTATATAGATAAGATAAAAGGTGTTCTGGGAAGATGCATGAAGTTATATAATTGGTTTCCACTTTTTCTCAATTCATATGACATACCATAAAAGATGTGGTAGTAAGACATTAACTTTTAGTCATAAGAAGCGTCAAATTTTTAGTTAAGCATGGATGTCATGTGATAATGCTACAAATAATTTATTCATGTTTTGATAATGTGAATTCAAAACTATATGATGTCTTATGTTGATTCCAGAAGGGAAATATGATGATTCCTTAGAACATTAGAAATTAATCCTTTAGCAAACATGAGAAATAATATAGAATTAACAACCTTTGAAAGTGAAAAGAATAACAACAATGACTTCAGAGAAAGTAAGGGGAAATCACATGATTGATGGATTTCTAATATTTCAATAATTGATTAATAATAGTTTCAAAGAAATAAATCTAAAGATAGCTGCACTATGTCATGTAGAGAGTGAATAAAATTGTAAATAATAATAATAATTATTTTTTCCATTGAAAAAAGGGGAACACCCGCACACATGTTTACTAATCATGGAACACAACCTTAAATTTAAGGTCTTACTACATAGTGCCCATTAAGATTTCAAATTTTAAACTTTTATTCTTTTCTTCCATGGTTTATCTCTCTATTATCCTTACAACATGATCAAGCATCTTGATAAATAATATAAATCACACATCACCCACAACAACATGCAGACTTTGGAAAATATCATGGATTTGAGTCAACAGATTTGTTACCTCTTTCCCAAATTGGTAGAATTTCAACATACCTCTCAGTATCAACTTCAGGTAGTGGTCATAGCAACATCCGAAATACTTCTTAAGATTGTTGGAGTTGGAGTTGAGGATGAACTATCTACTATGAAGTTGAGGGTTGACTGAGGCGTGCTGACGCACTGACCTTAAGAAGTATTTCGCCTCCTTGGAGTTTGTAACTCGGTGCAGCAGGATCTCTCAATGGCGTACTTGTCCCAGGATACACAGTCACTAAGTCCTCTGTTTTGTACACACGAACAGGAGAACAGCGAGTGCTCAAGATTGCTCCAGGAAACAAAACAATGAAGAGAGAAAGATGACAATGGGAGGAGGAAGAAGATAAAGAATTTGTTTGTTTCTTGAGGAAGTGGATCTCTCTTCTATTTATAACCTCCTCATCTCACATAATTTTACTCAAACTCAAACTCAATTTAGATAGGATTACTACTAATATTTGGATAAAATTAGTACTAAGATTGGATAGGTTTAGTACTAGGTTTGTTTAGGTTTAGTACTAAGTTTGGATACACAAAAAATCCTTTTTTTTTTTAATATTTGAAACCATTATAAGCCCACATAAATCTCAAATTGAGATAGACTTCCAACAGCTTCATCTTTGGATCTGCCTCCTCTGCTTATGTAAGATCCGAAGATTTTAGGTTATTATTTTTTTAAAAACTTTTGGTTGATAAATAAAAAATAAAAAATAAAAAAAGAAGAAAATTCCCGTAATTAGATGATTACTTGGTTAATTAAAGAAATCTCCCAAAATTTAAAATTTGTTAAATTTATGGGAGATGAGGGATTAAAGTGGCTAATTAGCAAAAAAAATAAAATTTGTGGGTATATATATATATATATATATATATATATATATATATATATATATAAGTTAAGATGTGTAATATATATTATATTATAATAGGATGCCCAACATCTACGTAAAGAGAAAGAGAGCCACATGCAATTTAATTGATATGAAATTATTTTTGAGTAGATTTATATCCCTAAATTCGGATTTTATATATATATATATATATATATATATATATATATATATATATATATATATATATATATATATAATTATGACACTAAGTCCCTACCCAAGGACCCTAGGGGGATGAATAGTTACTATTGAGGGACCTATAGGGAATAAGTTTACTATTGAGGGATGAATAGTTATTTACCTAAAAGATGATCAATTGGAAATATATGGGATGTGATAATAATAAGAGGTAATTATCTATAGGTCCCTGCACTATTCATGCACTGTTCACCTTTTCCAAAACCACACCCAAAACACTATTTACCCTAAGTCCCCCCCCAAGGACCCTAGGGGGAAGATGGAGGTCCTTGGGGAGGGACCTATAGGGAATAAGTGAACAGTGCAGGGGCCTATAGTTATTTATCTATAATAATAATGATAATTTGCATATGTGGTTGTAAATAGATATCTATATATATGGGGTGTGATAATGATAATTTATAATTAAAAAAATATATAGTTAATTAACTATTCATCCCTCAATAGTAAACTTATTCCCTATAGGTCCCTTGTTACTATTCACTTATCCCCCTAGGGTCCTTGTGTGGGGAGTTAGTGTAAATAGGGTATTGAGTGTGTAGGGGAAAAAGATGAATAGTGTCCAAATAGTGTAGGGACTTATAATGAAGTTGCTCTTAAATATATATAACCATAAGACAGGCTGTGAGGATAAGATATCATATACTATTTTAAAATATGAATGATTGCAGATAATGATGATTGGTATAAGATTTTATATGAATTCAAATATTAAAATAAAAGGGGTTAATTATAAAAGCTCCATCTTCCCTCTCATTGCAACTAAAAGGACTTTCATGTAAACTTTGGAAGGATAGGGACATTATTATAAAAGTGGCATTTAAACCATGCAACTCACATGCATGATGGGTTGTTGGCTGAGATAACACCAATGGTATAAGAAAACATATATGTTTGTAAATATATATGGGTGAATAACATAAAAGGTAAAAGAAAGCAATCCTGCATGTGAATAGTATATATTGATACTTTAGATACATATGTAAATATGGAGATAGAGATATATAGATATATATATATAGAGAGAGAGATAAAGACATATCTCTTTAGCTTAAATTCAGTCGCGATTCAAACCGGCCAGCTGTGGAAGGCTTTGAAGTCGCGGGATAAATACAAATCTTATCCGGATCTCTCTCGGTTGGTTCTATAAAAGGAGGACTCATCTGAAGCCCTAACACGCTATTGCCTCGTCCAGCGTCGTCGCCGCTACTACCATAGTGAGACAGAGAAGAACGGGAGGAAGACGCTTTTCATCGCCGGCGAACCCGACCACTCGAGTGCTAGGAAGGGAGGCGTGGTGAGTCTTCCTCTCCTTCTGTCTGTGATCATGCATGGGTTTGGATGTGTAGACATTCATTAGTGTAAACCTGGTGACAACAGTGGACATAGTTTTGGTTTTGTTTTTCGTTGAGGGGTTTAACCTTATACTTGAGGTTTGGATGGCCAATTAAAAAGAGTGTTAATGGTTCTCTGATGGTAGCATGTTAAGGAAACCTAGATGTGAAGCAGTTAGTTCGTATGAGGGATCTATGTCTTATTCTTTACAATCTTATACCTGTTGATAAGTGTAAATAGTGAGGTGTTTATTGTTGGAGATAATCTGATGACCGTTTAGGTGAGACTTCAGGAGGTCAGAGAATATCTCGGACCTTGCTTTCAGGGTGACAGTCATGTTATGGTAGGGATGAAGTGGTAGAGAGAGAAGGATGGGTGACCTAGAGATAGATCTTCTGAAGTTGAAGGATGGGGTACCGTTGTGATGTTATGTGCATGGAGTTCAATGATAGGATTACAGGGATAATGATGCAGGCATAGATGCAAGCACAAACGTCACCATCCAAGCTGGAGCACGTCGCAGTGAATGAGAGGCCAAAGGAAGGCATGCTGCCAAGTATCAAGATTTTATTATGGGTTGAATGAAATATTAGTATGGGTGATTAGCATAAGTAGTAATTAGACTCTATGTAATCAAAGAGAAGCTTCTACTACAGAGGCGCATCTTTTCTGTTGGGATAGCACTGTGCACGCCAAGTGTTTGGCAGAATGCGCCAGAGAGGTAGTTGGAGGAAATCAGAGTGATTCCTCTCTATATATGTTACCATTTCAATGATGAAAGCAGTGAAAAATTATCCCCAAATCTCTTCTTCTTCTCTCCATCTTCATCCTCTTCCCTTCTCCTTATCTCCCCCATCTCTTCTGTTCTCTTAGAAGCTGCAACACTGGTGCTTTCATTGACTTCCCGCCACCATTCATGGCCGAAGGCGTCACCACATGTGCCCGTGCCGTGGACGACCAGCTGTCCTCTCACTCCGACCATCTTAGACGCCACGAATCCTTGCTCTCTGCCTTGGAGCAGCGCCAGGCTGCGGCCTTGGAACAAATCCAGAGCTCCATCGCCGACATCAGGGTGAAGATCGACAAACTGGAGAAATCCAGCCCCAACCCACCCCTCCTTCCCCTACCCAGCTCCATCCCTCTTCATGCTTCTTCAACCCCATCCCATACTCCACTTTCCACACCACCGTCCCCTTCACCAACCCGCCTCCCAAAAATCGACGTCCCTCTATTCTCTGGCGACAATGTCCTGGGGTGGCTCTTCCAAATTGACCACTTCTTCCACTACCACCACGTTCCTGAAGACCAGAAGTTATCCACGGCTGCCTTCTACATGGTCGGACCCGCCCTCCAGTGGTTCCATTGGATGCACTCTACCTCCCAGTTCTCCACTTGGTTGGAGTTCTCCCGGCAAATCGAGCTTCGCTTCGGACCATCCACCTTCGCCAACCACGAAGCCCAACTTTTCAAGCTCAAACAAACATCCACTGTATCCCATTATCTAAGCGAGTTCGAGTGTCTTTCCATTCGCATCTCCGGCCTCTCCAACTCCAGCCTCCTTAACTGCTTTCTGTCCGGCCTCCGTGACGACATCCAGAACGAGCTCTATCTCCTGAAGCCTTCCTCACTCTATGACGCTATGGGCATGACCAAGCTTGTCGAGGATAAGCTTCGTGCTGGCAAGTTCCTCCCAACCAACCACCGCCCTACTCCCTACCGTCCACCAGCTCCACCACCCCTCCAACCACACTCCGCCACCACTGCCAAATCCAACCCTCTTCCTATCAAAAGGCTCACAGCCGCTGAAATGGCTTCCAGGCGGGAATGGGGCCTGTGTTTCAATTGTGATGCCACCTTCACGCCCGGTCATAAGTGCCGACCACCCCAGTTCCAATGCTTTCTGGCTGACTTCGATGTCTACCCCCCATCGGCTGAGCAGCCTGAGGAGGTCACGGACACCACGACCGACCACACCGACGAACCGCCAGCTGCCCCTCCTCCATGCATCTCCTACCATGCCTTCACAGGGCACCTAGTCCCTTCTACGCTGAAGCTCGCCGGATCTATCGCCGGCCGTACGGTGATGGTCCTCGTCGACACCGGCTCCACCAATAACTTTATACAAACTCGCCTGGCCAAACATCTGGGCCTCACCTTCCAGCCGTCGTCCCACCTCTGCGTGACGGTCGGCAACGGAGACACCATAGACTGCGGCGGCTCATGTCCACAGGTCGCCTTGCAACTTGGCCCAATAGATTTTCAAGTTGATCTCCTTCTTTTACCAATCTTTGGGGCTGATCTGGTACTGGGTGTCCAATGGCTAGCTGGCCTGGGCCCCATTCGGCTTGACTTTAGTCAACTCTGGATGGAAATTGAGCGTGCTGGTGATCAAGTCCGTCTGCATGGCACGCCACAACCAAGTCTTAATTTCATATCCAGCTCTTCATTATCCAAACAGACTCAATCACCTAACATCGCCCAATATTTTCACTTATCCATCGAGCCTGTCGCCTCGCGATCCGCTCCACATACAAATCCTGAGGCACCCACTGTCTTCCTCAATGGCTTCAAGGACCTCCTGCAACGGTCCTCATCTGTTTTCAACACTCCCACCGGACTTCCTCCCCCACGTCTTCATGACCACCACATCCCTCTACAACCAGGAGCTGGCCCGGTAAATGTCAGACCATATCGATACCCTTACTTCCAGAAAGCTGAGATCGAGCGGCTTGTCGGAGAGATGATCAAGGACGGCATTATTCGCCCCAGCACTAGTCCGTTCTCGTCACCGGTGTTATTGGTGAAGAAAAAGAACGGGACATGGCGTTTCTGTGTCGATTATCGCGCTCTCAATGCCATTACCGTCAAAGATCGTTTTCCAATACCCACCGTGGAGGAGCTTCTCGATGAGACTACCGGAGCTTTGGTCTTCTCCAAGCTCGACCTCCGCACCGGCTACCACCAGATCCGTATCCACCCACCGGATATTGAGAAGACCACCTTCCGGACGCACGAAGGCCACTACGAGTTCCTCGTCATGCCCTTCGGTCTCTCCAATGCCCCATCTACCTTTCAAGCTCTGATGAACTCGGTCTTCAGGCAAGTCCTACGCCGCTTTGTTTTGGTTTTCTTCGATGATATCCTTGTCTACAGCCCGTTCTGGGAGACCCACCTCGAGCATCTCAGCACCGTCTTCCACTTGCTCCAGCAACACAAGTTGTTCGCCAAGGCGGCCAAATGTGAAATCGGGTGCACTACTATTGGTTATTTGGGTCATGTGATCTCCGGCGAAGGCGTCGCCGTCGATCCATCCAAGATTTCGGCCATCACTGCATGGCCGCTGCCCACATCAGTCAAAGAACTGCGAAGTTTCCTTGGGCTCACCGGCTACTACCGCCGCTTCATCGCGAACTATGCTACTCTTGCTGCCCCCCTCACCGACCTTCTGCGCAAGAACGCCTTCATCTGGTCGTCGGCCGCCACCACAGCATTCCAACGCTTGCAAGCTGCCCTGTCCCACACACCGGTTCTCCGCTTACCAAATTTTTCTTTACCTTTCATGGTGCAAACTGATGCCTCTGGTACAGGGATTGGCGCTGTACTCTCACAGGAAGGTCGACCAGTTGCCTTCTTCAGCAAGAAACTATTAGCGCGCTTGCAAGCTTTATCAACATACGCGCGGGAGATGCTCGCCATCACTGAAGCCATTCTCAAATGGAGGTACTATTTACTGGGGCGACGCTTCACCATCCAAACAGATCACCAGAGCATCCGCTCCATCCTCACCCAGATGATCCAGACCCCCGATCAACAACGCTGGCTTACTAAACTGCTCGGCTACGGTTTTGAGATCATTTACAAACCAGGAGCCCTCAATGGTCCCGCCGACGCCCTCTCTCGACTCCCTCCGGCATCTTTTCAAGTTCTCCAGGGGACCTCGCAACCCCTTACAGCCCTCTGGGATGCCTTGAAACAGAGCCATAAAACTCACTCCACTACTTCTCAGTTGATTGAGCGACTACGGGCAACACCTGGTGATCCGCCTGACTACTCTGTTCGCGATGGCATGCTCTTCTTCCGCAACAGGGCTGTAGTTCCCGCGGACTCCGCATTACAACACTTGATTCTCTCTGAGTTTCACATCTCCCCCGTCGGTGGCCATGCCGGGATGCAACAAACTCTTGCTCGCGTCGCAGGGCTGTTCTATTGGCAGGACCTTCGCAAGAGTGTCCGTGAGTTCATCAACCGCTGCACCATCTGTCAGCCTGTCAAACCCTTCAATCGGGCTCCTCAAGGTCTCCTCCAGCAGCTCCCGATTCCTGGCCAAATTTGGCACTCAGTATCCATGGACTTCATCACTCACCTTCCTCCCTCGGCTGGAAAGACAACAATTCTGGTAGTCGTGGACCGACTCTCAAAGCAGGCTCATTTCTCTGCTTTAGGGCCCCAATTCACAGCACCCCAAGTAGCCGCCATCTTCGCCAAAGACATCGTCCGTCTCCATGGTATGCCAGCGTCCATTGTGTCAGACTGTGACCCACTCTTCATCAGCAGATTTTGGAGTGAACTTTTTAAACTCCAGGGGACCCAGTTGGCGATGAGCAGCGCCTATCACCCACATACCGATGGGCAGACGGAAGTTCTGAATCGTTACCTGGAAGACTACCTTCGCTGCTTCACCGCCGATCACCCCCATCAGTGGCTGCAGTTTCTCCATTGGGCAGAATGGCACTATAATACCTCTTGGCACTCGGCGATCAAGATGACTCCGTTGGAAGCCTTATACGGTCGTGCTCCTCCGTCATTGCTGGACTACTTGGTGGGCACTTCTACGGTGGATTCCATTGATACCTTACTCTTAGAGAGGTCCTCCATTATCCATACCTTGAAGACCAATTTGGCTTGCGCCCAGCTCCGGATGCGCACACAAGCGGATAGCCACAGGACAGACATCTCCTTCCAGGTGGGCGATTGGGTTTACATGAAGCTCCGACCCTATCGCCAAACTTCACTGGTGCACCGTCGCCATTCCAAGCTCGCACGACGATTTTATGGCCCCTATATCATCCGCGAGCGTCTTGGGCCTGTGGCGTATCGTCTGGAGTTGCCTGCCTCTTCAAAAATCCACTTTGTTTTTCATGTTTCTCAACTGAAGAAATATAAGGGTGACCCCCCTTCTGAACCCTGTGCCTTCCCTCCAGACTTCATTAACCAGCAGCCCATTCTCACCCCAGCTACTATTTTGGGCTCACGTAACATCATCGTCCAAGGGAAGACAGTTGCCCAGGTCTTGGTGCAGTGGACTGGTCAACCAAGCTCGGATGCCACCTGGGAATCGCTCTGCGACTTTCGCCATGATTTTCCCGATTTTAACCTTGAGGACAAGGTTATATTTGAAGGGAGAGCCATTGATGCAGGCACAGATGCAAGCACAAACGTCACCATCCAAGCTGGAGCACGTCGCAGTGAAAGAGAGGCCAAAGGAAGGCATGCTGCCAAGTATCAAGATTTTATTATGGGTTGAATGAAATATTAGTATGGGTGATTAGCATAAGTAGTAATTAAACTCTATGTAATCAAAGAGAAGCTTCTACTACAGAGGAGCATCTTTTCTATTGGGATAGCAGTGTGCACGCCAAGTGTTTGGCAGAATGCGCCAGAGAGGTAGTTGGAGGAAATCAGAGTCTGTCTTGATTCCTCTCTATATATGTTACCATTTCAATGATGAAAGCAGTGAAAAATTATCCCCAAATCTCCTCTTCTTCTCTCCATCTTCATCCTTTTCCCTTCTCCTTATCTCCCCCATCTCTTCTGTTCTCTTAGAAGCTGCAACAGATGATGAGTATGGTTGGGGTAGTTGGTGGTCTTCTTTGATATGCTAATGAGGGGGTGGCTGTTAGTTTTTAGTTTTATTTTCGAGGATGGATGTTGAAGGTTCACAAGTGTTGGAGTGCCCTGAAGCCCATGTTTGATTATCTTTTAATGAATGAATACAAATGATAAGCTGTAAGTGTAAGTGTGAATACACAAGTGGTGATCATTGAGTGTCTCCAGGGTGTTAGAAGGCTGTTAGTAATGAGGTGTTGTTAATGGAGTTTGGCTTTGATCAAGTCTTGTAATTAATGGAGTTGGATTGGTCGAGTTAGAAGTGGGTTATTTTGTTAAGTTGGGTTGATTGTCTTAATTCAACTTGGGTTTAGCCAAGTTCATATATATTTGAGTTGGGTTTGAATTTTGAAGAAGTGGTTTGGTACTAAGTCATTTGACACCGGTATTAGTAACCATTAGTGTTAATCATTGAGGTATAGTGTGGGGATGTCTTAGTTGGTTGAGTGTGGACCGGTTTAGCATGGGTATGATGGTCAATTGATGCATTGTCTCTTTGTGTGCATAGATAGAAGCTTGGATACTTGGTTTGGTTGGATTAAGTTAAATTCATGGCTTGGGCTTTGTTTATTTCATGTTGTGGGCTTCTGTGTATGATTACAGGAGTTGATGCTACTTTAATAAAGTTAGTTGACTTGGTCATTAGATGAAGGAGACTAATGATTTAATCGTATTAAGTGGTTGTTTATTCAAATAAATTGATTTGGTTCACTTTAGACCCAACTTGAGTCTAGGCGAGTCTAGTTAGAAGTTGGATGATTAGTGGGCCGGGCCCAATGTAGTTATGCATGCACCATAGAAGTAAATATTCTTAAATACAAGTACATATTTTGAGAATGGAATTGTGATTACCAGATATCGACGTGGGGCGCTGGGCTTCGTCGGGACAGACACAGGTCATTCGATTGGAATGAACTAGAAGTAAGTGTACATGCCTAGTATATATCCACCCAGTTTTGGGTTTTCTTGACTAAATGTTTTTGCTTCAACTACCTTGTTTGAATATTTGATCTCATTTGCTTCATTGTTTCTTGGCCGTGATATCAGTATGCTTGATTTGTTTTGAGTTGCCTGTATATATCCGTATTTATTGCTCCCTTTCTTGTAAAGATGTATGTGATAAGTTTGGCTTGTAATCACTGAACATGTCTACCTGTTGACCGGCACAAGGCCGTGGCAACACGTGAGCCTATGCTAAGTCCGAGTAGACTTGTGTCAGTACTCTCGTGTGAAGATTCTCCCAACTAGTGCAAATTGTGTGTGCGGGCGTTCAGGGGGAGGACACTCTGAACGTCCTGTAGTCTTACCAGGGGGAGGGAACTCTGGATGTCCACCCGTCAGTGGGATGATACGCTGACCGTGTACGTGCACGTTAGAGCTCTCTCAGACTTTAGGGTCTGACTTGAGATAAGATAAGATGACTACCTGGGAGATGACAAAAATTTCCTTGGATTCCGTGTGCTTGTAGGATAGTAATCTTTGTGTGTATTGGCTTGATCTCATTGTCTATGATTTGTTATGTTTGAGTGGATCATTATTTCCTTGATATTCGTGTTGAGTTCATTGCTTCCCTTGCAGGTATACTTACTGAGTTTTCCTTTCGAAAGCTCATCCCTTTCTTTTTCCCTCTTTCAGGTTTGAGGATTAGCTGTCTCAGGTTCAAAAACATACAAGGGGACGGGATACTTTGCTAAGGTTCGGGAACCTTAATAATTTTGTATGAGTGTGTGAGCTTTATTCGACCCTATGTAGATCCTTGTAGGGTATTTTGAGACAAGTAATTGTATTCGCTATAAAACTCAATAATTATTTAATAGTTATTTTGTTAAGTATGTTATCTGCTTTTGATCTATTAGGCCTTGTATTTGAGTGGGACCCATTTCCACTTAGATACGGCCGGTCTGTAAACGTACCCGAGGTCCCGAGATCCGGGTCGGGGCGTTACAGCTTATCAGGTCTTCATCATAATTAAGAGTTTTAACACAAACCATGCATTAGGGTTTTTGTTTTACAGTTAATATTTTTGTTGATGCTTGTAAACTAATACTAGTGTACGTGCAAATAGAGGGAGCATGGAATGAAGGAGGGGGATTGCCTTCCGTTTGGGACATCTTCTCTCATGAATTTCCAGGTCTTGTTATTATGAACCGAAACTCAAATCTAAGAGTTATTATATAGCAATTGTTATTAATGGTTAAGTTCGATCTCCATGACTAAATGTAACATTTCATGTAGTGCTCTCACAAAAATCCAATATTGCTGTATATATATCTGTGTTTGTTTCATGTGAAATACTACTGATTCATTAATGAAGCTAGGCTAACTATTCTGTGCATTAATTCTGCAGAAAAGATTGCTGATGGGAGCAATGGAAATGTTGCAATTGATTTGTACCATCGATACAGAGTTTATATAGATATATATATATATATATATATATATATATATATATATATATATATATATATATATATATCATTGAACAAACAAACAAAACTTACAAATTTTTCAGCATTTTAATTTCTTTTTGTCCATTGGGCTAAAGTTCAGGATCTTGTATATATAACTGACAGGAAGATACCAAGCTTGTGAAGGACATGAACATGGATGCTTACAGGTTCTCCATTTCCTGGTCAAGAATACTCCCAAGTAATTAATACCAATTAATCTTGTTCATCATATATATACATTTATATATATAATAAATAATAATAACTTTGTAAACAATGTCATAATCCAAATCCAAAAATGATTTCTGTTGATTGAACTTCAATATAGCCGGATCGTTAAAAGGGGGGATAAATCATGAAGGAATCCAACATTACCACAAGCTCATAAATGATTTGCATGCAAATGGTAATATTAATTAAATTATTTTTCGGAGATAAATAGTTTAACATTTACCTTCTGATTGTCAAAATTACAATGGAATTGGACGAACGCAGGCATAAAACCTTATGTTACTCTCTTCCACTGGGATCTTCCACAAGGCCTCGAAGAACATGGTGGATTTGCTAACAGGCAGACTGTGTAGGCATCTTGCATGTTGTTTCTTATTCACAATAATGCTGATGCTCTTCATCTAACACATTCAATTCTTGCATCTCATCAGGAGTGACTTCAAAGATCATTGCAATATATGCTTCAAAGAATTTGGAGATAAAGTCAAGCATTGGATCACAGTGAACGAGCCATATCATTATAGCACCTTTGGGCATGGCACTGGAACCGATGCTCCTGGCCGATGCATCCCAATTTTTGGTTGTCCGGCAGGCAATTCCCTATACAAACCATACATAGTCGCACACAACCTTATTCTTGCCCATGGAGAGGCAGCCAGACTCTACAAAGAAAAATATCAGGTATAAATTTTTCATTGCTAGCTTTCAACAAAGAATTGCAGAAAAATATAAGTATATAATATATCTGTTTTACAGGCAAATCAAAGAGGTCAAATTGGAATCACTCTAGATTGTTTTTGGTATGAACCATACAATGACATGTACCAAGAAAAAGATGCAGCAAATAGATTATTGGAGTACAATTTGGGATGGTAAGCTCTTGCAGTGAAATCATGAACTAACTGCTGGTGAATTCAGAAATTCACATGCTTAATTACTTTTGCTTGTTTTGTTAATTAAGGTTCATGAATCCATTGGTTTATGGAGATTACCCATTTATTATGAAAGCCCTAGTGAGAGAGAGACTTCCCACTTTCAGTGAAGAAGAATCAAAGATGATGACTAAATCCTTCGATTTTGTTGACCTTAATTACTACACTGCAAGGTATGCAAAAAGCAAAGCATTTTCACCTGAGAACTATCCAACGACATCCACCGATGATATGTATGCTGAAGAATTAAGTAAGTGCCTCTTATTTCAAAATAATGAAATATGAAACATGAATTCATCACTGAAATTTTCTTTAATTCATACCTTTTTCTCTCTTTTGCAACAGTATCGAATGGTCATTCTGACATTGGCCTATGGGTAAGCCATTCGTTTAATTAAAACTATTTGATCAAACAGTTATCTTAAATATATTTCATTGTTTCACAGACCAACGGTAGTTGGCTCCAAGTGTATCCAAAAGGAATTAAGGAGATATTGCTGCGCATCAAGGACAAATATGGCAACCCTCCCATCTATATTATAGAAAATGGTGAGCTTCAATAACTAAGAAATTTTGCTTGCAAGAACTAATTTTCACAAGGAAAGTTGACTAACTCAATCTCTTTCACAAGAAGATGTTGAGGGTTAAAACCATCACATCTGTGGCGTGTTTCTAATGACTTAATCACATTTACCCAAAACATAATAATAATAATAATAATAATAATAATAATAACATATTTTATATGGCACAATAGGCTATGGCGATCTCGTTGCGACAAAGATGACAACGGAGGAAGCCAAGACCGATAAAGCAAGGAAGAGGTATTTTGAACTTCATCTAGCTGAAGTCAGGGATGCTATAAAGTAAGTCACAAGATCTCTATATATATGAGATCCATATTATACATGGCTTGCCTTTAGATTCATAAACCACCACATGATATGAATGTCCATTAGAGATGATTTTCAGGGCTGGTGTAGATGTGAAGGGTTATTTTGCAGGGTCTCTCGCGGATAGCTTTAAACGGGGAAGTGGGTACACTTTACGATTTGGGCTAAACTACGTTGACTTCAATACATTGCAACGCTCTCCTAAGGACTCTGCCAAGTACGTGGTTCTCTAAGATACTTGAGAAATACTAATGGTGCCAAGAGAGGAAAAGATCTAGCTTTCTTTATGTTTAGCCAGTGATCTAATAAACATGAATAACTAGCACTCTTCGTGTATTATGTCTGTTTTTCAGTAAAATATTACAAGAGATTTGCAAAGTAACCGATTAACATTGTTTCATATGTAAGAGACATGGATGATTATGATAGTGTTGGAACTTGGAAAAGTATTAAGAAAAAAAAGCACAAGAAAGATATAGTGAAGATACAAAATTGTTTTCTGTGTGAAACTAATTCTCCATTGTTTTTCTGAAAACCTATTTGCTATTTCATAATATGAATAATTTCAGAAATTGTAGTTCCCAATAGGTGTAACTGATCTAGTTTTCATTGGTTACCATTAAATAAAACAAAAAATCATTTTTTTCGATGGTTTCTACCCTGTCGTCGCTAACATGTCATCTGCAATATAAGTTAAAATTTATTGACATTGAAAGCTATCCTACATGTTAATGTATTCAGTTTATTAAAGTTGTATACCATTTAAGAAAATTCAGTAGAAGGTTTAGAAATAAGTAAAGATGGATACATGATAGTAAAAACAAAGGCCATACCAATTCTACTACAAATTTCAGCACATCTGCTTCATCGAGGTTGCTTCCTGGTCGTCTCACCACAAACGCCATTGGAATTTGTCTAGCATCTTCATTTGGATACCTATTTCATATGGTAAAAGCCCTTAATTTTTGTTATAGAACAATGACTACAACAACAACAACTAAACCTTAATCCCATACTAGATAGGGTCGGCTATATGGATTCTTTGTCTTTATGTTAGTCCCAAGCCTGGAAAAAAAAGAAGAGTTGCGGCAGATTAACAACCAGCATAAAACTTAGTCACACTTAATATTTGCCATAAATCATATTTTTAACGGTATATCATTTTGACAGCAAATGCTAAACTTGATAAAGTGCCCATAAGAAATAGGGAAAATTACTGTAGCATCCCTAACTGTTTCATTTCTGACTTTTTAGTCCCTCTGACTAAACACTATACTATTCAGTCCCTCCTTTTCAACCTACTTACTCTTTAGTCCCTGCCGTGACCCGCTAACGTTAGGTTTTGAAAAAACCCCAAAATACCCATTGAATTCCCGCCAAAAACAACCTTTCTGCTGAAAAGACAAGTTGTGTACTTCCATGCTTGTAAGATAAGCTAGTCCTCTTATACTCCTCTTTGTCTCCTTCCCTCTGTTCTTTTGCAGAGAGCCTGTGTTTTGTTTTTAGACTTGTAGTGAAGAGTCCTCTTCTACTCCTTCTCTTTGTCTCCTTTCCTTTGTTCTTTTGCAGAGAGCTTGTGTTGAGCTTTTAGTCTTGTGTTGAGAAGCTACCACGTAGTGAGTCTGTGGCGACAAACGAAAAAGGTAATAGATTACCCATTGTTTTTTCATAACGTGCATAGTATAATTCTCTCGTTTTTGCAATGGCATTCTTCTTGCAGGATTTTGATGGAAACCCTTTTCGCCGTCGCGCAATATGGGGGAGAAGGTCTGGCCTTGGAGCTCACAATGCTCACTTGTTGGGATTCAGTGATAGGTGATATATGTGAACGGTGGGACCTTGACCCCTCTGGCGTGAGAGTGAGTTATATCGCACCAGATCAACGTAGAACAGCTTGTCCCATTGACAATTCTACGGACTTTGTGCGTATGTGCAACATTTTTCACTCGTTCAACAAAAATATTGTTGACCTTATTGTGGACACAGGTGAAGTGACCGTGGACGACGAGTGTGGCTCTTCGCTTCCAACGTAAGCCTTTTGTATGTATTTATTATTTCCCACAACCGTGTATTATAAACATGTAAGACTTCAGGATTTTCTTAAAGTCTTTAGTATTCGGCTTATCCCTTTAGTATCTACTTAAAGTCTTTAGTATTCTTCTTATCTCTTTAGTATCCACTGAAAGTCTTTAGTATTCTGCTTATCTCTTTAGTATCTACTGAAAGTCTTTAGTATTATGCTTATCTCTTTAGTATCTACTTAAAGTTTTTAAAATCCGTCGTATTTAATTAGTATTAAGTCGTTCTATTTAGTATTGTCTCACTTAAAAGAGTACCTTATCAATCAACAGGGATCCCCAAGCCGAGAGTATGTCCTTGGACATTGTGGGTTCTTCTCAAACTCACGATATTGCAGTGCTTAAAATTGGCGATCGATTTCAGAACGTGGAACACTTGAGGAATGCGCTCCGTGCCTTTGCTATCAAAAGGAAATTTGACTTTACCTTCATAAAAAATGATAGAGAAAGGGTGACTGCCAGATGCGCCCAGGCAGACTGCAATTGGAGGGTTCATGCTTCTCGGGAGGAAAATCTCCACACCTTTAGAATAAAGACATTGCAGCCCACACATGTGTGTGGTGGTTGTATCGGGACGAGTTCCCACCCGAAAGCATCCAAAAAATGGGTTTGCGATCGTGTGATCCAGAAGCTCAAGGATCGTCCCTTGTATCGGGTCACCGACATTCAACGGGATATTTTACGAGAGCACGGTGTGGGTCTTCCTTACAAGCAAGCATGGATGGGAAAAGAGGTTGCCCGAACCGTTCTCCACGGGAGTGAGGTACAGAGCTACAATTTGCTATTATGGTACGTTGAAAAGGTGATGGAGACAAATCCCGGTAGCGTTGCCACAATTGAAAGTGATGGCGGGCGATTCAGACGTGGTTTTTTTTATTTCCGTGCTTGTGTCGTCGGCTTCAAGTTGGGTTGCAGGCCGCTGTTGTTCGTCGATGGAACACATCTGCTTGGAAAATACGGTGGCATCTTGTTAGGAGCGACGGGCAAAGACGGCAATGAGGGATTCTTCCACGTCGCATTTGCAATAGTGGACAATGAAACTGACGACAATTGGACTTGGTTCCTCACCACTCTCAGGAATACAATATATGGAGATGAGGATTATGACAAGTGCATTACATTCATATCCGACAGTCGAAAGGTCTAGTTAATGGAATCGCAAGGGTGTTCCCTTCATCGTCCCATGCCTATTGTTTGCGACACCTAGAGGTGAACTTCATGAAGGGAAATACTAGTCTTGGGAAAGCATTGAAGGAGGAGTGTTGGGCCATCTTTACCCGCATTGCATACGCATATACTTCTAAAGAATTCGATGACGCGGTGAAGGACCTCCTGGCCGCATCGACACAAGCGCACTGTTGGCTAATCCAAAAGTCTGATGTGGCCCATTGGTCGAACTATTTGTTTAAGGGGCAAAGATGGGGTGAGATGTAGTCGAACGTCGCCGAGTCATTCAATGCGTGGATCAAGGAAGCGCTCCACCTCCTGGTGACCGAAATGGTCGACTTAATCAGGTAATATTCACCCGCGACTAAAAAACTTTACTATTTAGCTTAACTCTTTAGTATCGTCCATAATGCTTTAGTATCAGGGGTAACCCTTTAGTATCAGGCGTAACCCTTTAGTATCAGGCGTAACCCTTTAGTATCAGCGGTAACGCTTTAGTATCAGGGATAACCCATTAGTATCAGGTGTAAGTCTTTAGTATCAGGCGTAACCCTTTAGTATCTTTCGTAAGGCTTTAGTATCTTCTATAAAACATCTTTGCAGGTACAAGCTCATAAATATAATATACGCCTGACGCGAGCATGTTCGGCGCTGGGGAACACATCTTTGCCCAGCAATATATCGAAAGCTCGAGGACACTATCGAGTCAAGCCGCTTGCTCCGCGTAGGCCGTTCGGATGGTGAGCAATTCGAAGTTATCGACCAGTGCAGCTACGCGGTCAATTTGCAGACAAGGACATGCTCAAGTAGACGTTGGCAAGTCTATGGAATACCTTGCATGCATGCGTGTGCGTCAATCATGACTTCGGAGGCAAGTGTACATCGCTTCGTGGATGACTACTTCACGGTACAAATGTACGCCAATGCATATGCAGACCATATTTCTCCAAATTCCCCGCCACGATAAACGGATGCATCCCAAGGCCCTTCGTGATAATTTCACCTATTACGAAGAGAAGGCCTGGGTGGCCGAGGCGGACAAGAATTGAGTCGAATGCTTTAGACGTGAGAGAGTTGCGGTGCAGCGGCTGCAAAAACACTGGCCACAACCGCAGGACTTGCAACGCTGTAATAGCTGATTAACTTGATCCGTCTAGGCCATAAGATTTTGCTTGTTGTGATGCATAGATTGCCTAATGTAAATAATGTGATTTTGCGAAGTTTTGACAATATAGGTTTATAAAATGTTTACATTAGTAGTCAGAGATGGTAAGAATACTAAGCAGTTAAGAGAAATACTAAATAGTTAAGGGAAATACTAAGCACTTAAGAGAAATACTAAGCGGATAAGAGAAATACTAAACAGTTAACGGAAATACTAAGCAGATAAGAGAAATACTAAACAGTTAAGGGAAACACTAAACAGTTAAGAGAAATACTAAACAGTTAAGGTAAATACTAAAGAATTAAGAAAAATACTAAACAGTTAAGGGAAATACTAAACAGTACTGATATTATACACGTAGAATATGATTGTAAAGTCTTTAGAGTTCCTTTGACATTGGTTCTTCAGTTTTTGGGTCCTTCTATTTGCCCGGCGGAGTTGTTCGATGGAATCCATCCGAAAGTATGCGACATACATACTCTAGGCGTAGACGAGGAACTTCGGAGCGATTGAGGTGAAGCTTCTCACCATCCAATATCTGCTCCATAAACCGCATCACGAACACGGGACAGTCCACACTGTCTTCTCTTTATTGTGGGCAGTCGCGGTCATGTGAGAATGTATAACTGTCTGTTTCAAAGCAATGCCCATGCCTAATGGTAAGTGCGGTTTCGAAAAGAACCCTCTACATTTAGAACAAAGATGGTTAAGCTGGTGCGAAGGGGAGAATACGAAATATGGAGGTGATAGGTGTTTGACTTACCATTTCCTCAGTGGCCTTGTCATATGCCTGGCCGTTGAGAGATGAGTAATGAGTGTAGTGTCTGGATTCTTTATCCAAAACGAGTAGGTGGAAGTGTTTGTTCAGAATGATGGGCATTACAACAACTTCCAAATTTTGGAAAGATGTTACTGCATCGGTCATTAGTTTGAGAGAATCATCAGTTGTGTGGTGCTGCTTCGATAGTAGCAGTGCAAAAGGCCTGGTGATGGATCCACGCCTCTTGTACTTCGACGGTGTCTTCTTCAGCTCCTCCAGCAAGATCATGACAAAGACGTCCATGACGTCGTCAGAGACGAGATCTCTTCCCTCGACCAATGGGTATAATTACACGCGAGTTGTAAATGCCCACTCATTCTTCCAAACAATTGTACTAGAAGATAAAATAAACAGTTCAGATAAATACTAAGCATGTAAGAGAAATAATAAGCGGTTAAGAGAAATACTAAACAGTTACGGGAAATACTAAACAGTTAAGAGAGATACTAAACAGTTAAGGTAAATACTAAATAGTTAAGATAAATACTAAGCGTTTAAGAGAAATACTAAGCAGTTAAGCAAAATACTAAACATTTAAGCCAAATACTAAGCAGTTAAGAGAAATGCTAAGCGGTTAAGTGCAATACTAAGCATTTAAGAGAAATACTATGAAGATTATTCTCACCTGTCAATCAGACAGTTCAGGAAGAATGAAAGGAGTGCTTGCTTCTCCTTGTTCAGCTGCCCGAACCCTGTAGGACGCTTGTTCTTAGGAATGAAATTTGTCCTCACAGGTTAGTACATTTTCTCCAGCGTACACGGACGCCTCTGCATCAATCACGATTCTGGATGCGGTACATTTTATGGGGGACGGGGAGGGCATACTTCTTTGGGCTTTTGGTGGGGGCTGTTTCAGTGGGGGCTTGCTGCTTTTAGTGGGGCTTACGCAGTGGGGTTGTTTGATGGGGCTTCTCCAGTGGGGGCTTCTTTTGCGGGGCTTCTTCGGCAGCGGCTTCTTTGGCAGGGGCTTCTTCAGTGGGGGCTTCGTCAGTGGGAACCATTGAAACGATGGTGTGGGGGGCTTCTATGGGCCCTTCCGCGCCAGTGGAAATCAACATTGCTGCATCACTTGGTGACGCGTCCTTCAATATCTCACAAGTTTCAATTAGTGTGTCGATGATGCGCACTGGTTCCTCGCCTTCCTTCTCCTATGCCGGCGGGATTCCCTCAACAACTTCGGGAGCTTTCCTCTTCCGGACAATTCTAGTCCGCAGTTTGCGGGCAACTGTTTCGCCAACGATATTCGCCAATGGAATTGCGGAAGTATCAGGAGCTTGCTGTTACCAGGAGACAGGTGCCTTACGGCGTTTGGCTGGCGGGGCTTGGTGGGCAGATTCCCTGGCAAGCAACCTATCCATTTGCCCGCGCATTATAACGACCTCATTCATCAATACATCGTACGAGGTCTGCAAGCGCTGAATTAAGTCGTCGTCTGCAGGCGACTCCTCGGCCCTGCGGTGCATGGATTTCTTGTCAATCCTCTTCAGGCTGCGCTTGCCCTCACCTTTTACCACGCTTGGACCTGCATCCGTACTAGGTCTCTCCTCCATGGCCGTGCTATGTAGTAGCTGGTTATTGGTGAGGGCAACCTCTTCCGTGTTTTCTGGGATGAGGTCGTGGAACTGTGAGACAATATTGCAAAATCTTTAGTAACGTTATAAGTAGTTTTAAAAAGTAAAGCATGTAGTGAATACTAAAAACTTTACACGAATACTAAAGCCTTTAGCCAAATACTAAAGACTTTAGCCTAATACTAAAGACTTTAGTAGAATACTAAAGACTTCATCCTAATACTAAAGACCTTAGTAGAATACTAAAGACTTTAGCCTAATACTAAAGACTTGGGCATAAAACTAAAGACGTAAGAGATGAAAGGACGAAGTAAGCTTACTGATTTCCCATTGAATGATTCGATAATTGCCTTGACAGTAGTAACCTTCTTGCAGGTGGTCTCACCATAGCCCAAAATTCTTGGAGTCCGGCCGAACTCCACCTTCTTTCAAGAACCAGTGACTTCATAGAACCATATGATCAGCACTATGGAGCGCCCCCTAAGATAACATGTTTTCATCTTTTTCTCCCCAGAACACCTCTCCTGTACTCGAGTAGCTGTCAGTTGGATGTCGTCCATGAGACATGTATGCACGGCCTGTGCCCATGCATATGTCCCTAGGTCCTTCAGGTTATCGGCATAATGTGCACTACAACTTGGGGTAGTGCAGTTTGTGGTCGGAAACAGGAAGGCACCCATCAAATACACTATCAGAAGTTTCACGAGGTTTTCCTCCTCGCCTCTCTTATGAACAAGATCCAACAGAGTGTTCTTCATGCAATCTCGATTCCTTGAGTAGGCATTGTCGAGATATCTGTCCTCAAATACGGATCGGGCGGTGGGCCGTTTGAATTCCACGGCAGTTCCACTGCAGAGGAGTCCAAGGATTATGGCGACGTCCACCGGAGGAAAGCTCAGCAAGCTTTCCCCGATTTTAAATTTCTGCAAGCCAACGTCATAAGCCTGTATCAGTGCGTCGAGCACGCCCCTCTCTTGTACTATTCGCTTAATTCCAAGTAGAGGAGCAAATGGCGTGCTGTTGATGATTTGCCTGTGTTTTTTGTTCATGTGTTTGTTCAATTCATCGAGGCAGTCAACCAGGGGACCCGTGTAGCATCGTTCATTAACCAAATTCTGAGCCATTGTGCAGTTAACTACAACAAAAACATCAAAATACATAGAAATTAAGCCCTTTGAATTGTACTAAACAGGTGCTCTGGATTTTAAAAACATAAGACGAATATCAAGCGGATTTCCAGTATACTAAACAGTTTAGCTCGATTTTAAACACTTTGTTACCGATTTTAAAAACCACAACCCACAATGAAACACATTCAGCAAATTACACAGCCAAAAGCACATGAACAACACCACCGGTGTACATGGCTTCAGTGGTCTACCGTTACAAATGAGAAAAGAGCAAATCCTTGCACATAAACAAAACCCTAAACCCTAAATCTCCACAATGAGTTTACAATCGACATGCACAAATTGCATTCTACCACGCAGGATAGAAAAAAGCAAGAAAGAAAGAGAAATCGAACACCAGCGGCGAAGCCCCAATCTCAAAAGGTTTAGCGTTCGGGTTTCAGTTGCTACCTCGTTTGCAAACTCCGGCAATCGCTGCTGGAAGAGAAGATGAAGGATGGCCTGGAAGAGCAGACGGTGTGCTGGCTGTCTTCTTCGTGTGGAGAGATGAGTGTTCAGCGGTTTAGTTAATTTGGAGCAGCAGCGGATGGAAGGGGAGAAGACGAACTCAAGGGGAAGCAGCGTCTTTTCACGAAATGGCATGCTGTACCGCTATGTCAGAACTGCTCAACTTCTTCCAAGGGTAACAGCGTCTTTTCACAGTCCACTTAACACCGTTTGCTACCTTCAGGGACTGAAAAGTAAGTCACTGTATAAAGGAGGGACTGAATAGAGATATCCAAAGTTGCAGGGACTATATATGGAATTTAAAAGTTTTGGGGGGCTTTTCATTACTTTCCTCTAAGAAATATGATTCCATACCAAAAATGGAGCTCAAATTCATGAAATTGGAAGAAATATATCATCACTCTCTAGCTGAGAATCAAAGATATATACAAATATATGAATAGGAGAGTGCTTTAGATTTTTATGGAACCACTGCAGCTTCAACAATATCTGCTAAAGAATGTAGTACTTGTTCCAGCTCTGCAGAAGCTACAGGCAACAACATAAAAGTCTTAATTAACTGATTTAAACAAAAAGATAAGCATATATATTGATCTGTAAATGAAATTCCTCAACATATTCTATAAGGAGATATTGATTTATAGACAGAAGATACATGGTAACTGTACAATTACAAATATGGAAACAAACTGTGAGGAATGGAGCCTTCCGTACTTCATTATAGAATAAGAAACGAGGAATGAAGTCGAGCTACATTGCCGAACAGAATGCCATGCTCAATGCCGAGCAGCTGAACCGAGGAGCTACACCGAGGAGAAATCTAAGGGAATTTGCCGAGGAGTGGCAAAGTGACCGAGGAGTTGCTAAGTGAGTGGGAGCTACTCTTCTGCACATGATCAGCCGAGTGGATTATTGTGATGGCATCCGAGCAGAAGCAAGGATGGGACAAGTGGAAGGAAAGGTTCAGGGCGGGAATCCCTAGGCGTTGACATTGAGGGTATGTCGCCGAACCTTGGAACTGTAAAGTCTGACATAGCAGCAACCTAACATTGCAGGTGATGAGACATGAGGAGTGTCACACAAAGCAAAAGGGAAAAGTGCCTTGGAAGCTGCACCAGCAACAAGGCTATATAAGGGCTACCTTCTCCAACCTTAGTTGATGTTGTTCAACAGAGTGTTCAAAGAAATAGTTTATCTTTGTTGTTGAAAACCAGCAGTGAGAGTGAGCGTGAGCTTTGTATCTCCTGTTCCTTCTTCTTGATTCTAATTTGAAATAGTGAGGGTGTGGGTCGTGGACGTAGGCACTGTTGCCGAACCACGTTATATCTTGTGTTGTGGATTGTTCTTGCTCCATCGATCCATTTTCGCTGTGCAGGGAAAGCTTAAGGGAACCGCAAGGGTGTTGTTCCAGTGTAGAGCATTCAGTCCAAAGACTGAAGATCGAAGCGCTAGCCAAGAGAAGAGAGGCATTCTCCTCGAATTCTACTCGCCTAGTAGGAGAGCGGCTCGGCATTATTTCCCAACACAAACATACATGGAAAATATACTTCTACAATTGTGGAGAATCACTGATATCTTGGACATAATCAAAGGAATGAAATTGTCCTCTAATATCCCCCCTCGAAGTTGGTGCCGTAGAAAGAGGAAAAACACACAACTTGCCATGATCCAATAAAAACTACAATTTGGCCACCCCTTTTGTGAAAATATCAGCTAGTTGTAGGTGTGAGGGGACAAAGCCAAGGCTAATAACCCTTTGAGCAACAAGTTCCTGAACAAAATGATAGTCAATATCATATGTTTGGACCGAGAAATAGTGACCGGGTTGGAAGTAATGAATATGGCACTATTGTTGTCACGTAAGAGTCTTGGAGGAGATCAGGAGAGGGTGATCAAGAGTTCTCGAAGAAGTTGAAGTGTTTATGAGAGTTTTGCAACAACAGAGGCACGAGCACGGTACTCGGCCTTAGCACTAGAGTGTGCAACCGTAGTTTGCTTTTTAGAACACCATGAAATTAAGTTGTAACCAAGATAAACAACAAATCCGGTTATTGAATGCCAAGTGACTGGACACGTACACTGAGAGATTTGGAACGCTACCCTAAGGAACATGGCAAATGTGAATGGTTACTTTACATTGGTTGCTTTGAAACATGGCCTACATGAACTATAATACATTGGAACACTACCCTAAGGACTTTGCATAGTGGTTCTCTAAGATATTTGAGAAATAATAGTGAGAAGAGAGGAAGAAGGGGGTTTTCATATGTTTGTTTGGTTAGTGAACAATTTTCTACTTGTGTAATGCTTTTAATATTAATAAAGGTTAAATACACTTTTCATTCTGGAAAATGTTGCCATTGTTCATTTTTATCTCCATATTTTAAAATTATCTAATATGATTTCTATGTATTATGTATTCTATTCACTTTTGGTTTTTGATGCTGACAAGCTTGACATGGGGGTGGCGTAGCATACAAATAAAAGATAAGGTTTTAGTTTTTTTTTTCTTTTACATATGATTATATTTTGGTGATGTGGCATAAAAATTGACCGTATAATATACTGCCATAAAATACCACATGTATTGCTGACGTGACTCTATTATGTGATGTCGGCAAAAAATATAAGTGATGTTATTAATGTGATAAAAAAAATTAAAAAAAAACATAATTGAATATTTAACCCACAACAAAATTAATCTCATTACATCCAATCAATATAAAAATATAATTACCAAAACATAATTAAACTTTTTCATATTCCCCACACACACTACAAGAAAACATGTGTTTTGTGACGAGCATTTCGCGGCGGTTTTTGGAAAACCGCCGCTAAATTCAACCTTGGAGGCGGTTAATCTAAAACCGCCGCTAAATGCATAAAAAATCACAGCGGTTATTCAAAAACGTCGCTAATTGTAGGCATTGGCGGCGGTTAATCTGAACCGCCGCTAAATGCATTCATTTAGCGGCGGTTTAGATTAACCGCAGCTAATGTCATGCATTACGCGCGGCGGTTTTCAACAGCCCCAAATTGCATGAGAACCTCCCAATTGAATTTCATTTTTTTTAAATGCCCGCCTAATTTTTTTAATTGCCGCCATCCTCTCACATGATCACATTATCTCTCTCGATGGATCGATCTCGGTGACCTCATCTATCCTTTTGACCCCGTTTTTTCCCAAGAAACCTTCTTACCCCCTTTTCTCCTTCTCCAACTCTATTTGCATCCCCATCTCTTTCTCCTCTCTTTCCATCCCTCCTTCCCGCCGGATCTTTGACTGTTCTATACTCACATCAGCGCAAAACCCTAATCCCAAATTGAAACCTCGGAAGCGTTCAAAGCCCAAGGAACCCGCCTCCTCTGTTGAGCCCGAGCTGCCTGGAGATGAGATCCCCACGACGATCCCCCAGAAGCTACGCCGTGCTGGCAGGGTGAGCCGGCGGTGATAGAGGTCTTCGTTCGCACCTCCCTTGAAAGCACCTTTGCCACAATCCGGGAGTAGAACGCCGAGGTACTTGAAGGTAAGGAGAAGTTCCTCAAGGAGAGACCACCACGAGAAGAAGAGGAATTGGGTCTGATTCAGAGGAGAGGGATGGTGGTGCTGATGCATTGGTAGTGGAGGAGGAGGACCATGACTGGCCTTTGGATGTGGATGTGGGGTAGGGAGTGAGGGATCCGAGTACTTTGACAAGCACCCCATCAAGAACGTCGTGGGGGATGATGGAGTGGAGATCGATTGGGAGGGGGAGTTGGATGAGGGGTGGGTGAAGGAGATCAACTTCTTGGAGTGGGAGAGCTTTGTGTATCATCCGAGTCCTCTCATAGTTCTTGTCTTTGAGCGCTATAAAAGGTACAAGAGAAACCCTAAATGGATGCATTAAACCCTGTTCTCAATCTTCAATAGTGTTGTTGCTTCTTATATGGTGTACATTGATTTCATTTATATCTTGCTTTGTATGATTGCTGATAGACATAATGGTAGTAGGATGGAGGAAACATGAGAGGGAGAGAGATATCATGTTTGAGCTTGATAGCGAAATTATCTTTTGAATGTTGATGTCTTAGAAAGCCTCATCAAATGAATAGACCTTGTGATTAAATGAGCGAGCCCCCAGTTTTGGAGAAGGGGAAGTAGTGGTTGTAGGTAGTGTGCCTTTGAGAAGGTTTTCTCAATCTTCCCAAATGGATGAAGCAGATAAAATAAAAAGCACAATATAGCATTTGATTATCTTTGAGAAGCTTTTCCTTTAGATTCTTGGTTCATTTTTCTTGTATCAAGTAGTCCATACTTCAAATAACTCAAGTCGTTTAGCCAGTTTATGAATTGATTGAGGAATGCCATATTTTATTGAAGTACTTAGCAGTAGCTATGGTTGGTTTGAGTGGGGAATGATTTTCATTTAATCATTTGTTACAGTTAATTTGCAAATACATACTGCTAATGGATGAGAAAGAAAATCTTTTTGAATATTGATTATATCAGGCCAAGGCATTTCTATACTTAATTTAATTGCTTGTTACATACTTTAGTTCCCTTTGAAGATTAATTTCAATGTTGCTTTTTTAAGTTTTTTTTGTCATATTTATTGCAGCCAATTCTTCACGAAATAATATTTTCACTTTTGGAGAAAGTGATGATACATAATTGCATAGTTCTCTTTGTAGGGTAACAGGCTATTCAAAGAAGGAAAGTTAGAACTTGCTAAAGCACTCACCATGGTTTAGGTTTGAAGTCCCTTGATTTGCATGTGCCTTCTAATGTTTTTGAACAGGTGCTTCAAGAGTATAATCATGTAAACCCACAAGATAATGAGGAGGGAAAGAGTTTTTTGAATTCAAGAGTAAGACCCCTGTCTTCTCCATGTAAAATATTTTCTTATTCTTTTTTTTTAGGATTAATTACACTTTTCGTCCCTGAAAATTGTGTCATTGTTCACTTTTATCCTTGTATTTTAAAAATGTTCAATACAGTCCTTGTGTATTGCGTATTCTGTTCTATTTTGGTCCCTGATGCTGATGTGGCGGTCAAGTGGCATACGAATGAAATACAATTTTTTTTTTCCAGGTGGGCGTATTTTTGCTTGTGTGTCATGGCAGCTTCTTGTATACGATGACGTGGCATGCCACGTGTAATGATGATGTGGCAGTACTCAGTGCCACGTCAGCAAAAAATTTTCAGATTAAAGATTTTGTTTGGCTGACGTGGCATGCTGACGTGGCATGCCACGTCAGCTTTTTTTTACCAGTCCTTTTGAAAAAAAGAAAGGATTTTAGGGTTTAAAAATAGGCCACGTGGCTAGTTTTAATTGGGTTGGGGGTAAAGGTAAAGTTGAGATTGGAAAGAGGATCAAAAAGTGGACCAAGGGTCCCCACTGTTTGTCTCCCAGCTTGAGTGAGTCCCACGAGCGCCCGATCATCGACCACCTTGGGCCCCCCAGCATACCAAGCGTCGTTGCTCCGTCGTGGTTCCCGCGCGCCTGAATTTTGAAGGAGATCCTCAACCAACGATTCATACCATCTTTTCCAACGATCTTCAAGTGATCGTGTACACAGGAAGACCCTTGGCTGTAGGTAATAACTCGAAAACATGGGGTATTTGTTGTATTAGAGCTTTATTTACCATGGTATTGGTCAATCTTTTAAGTTAAAGCTTGATTGTTTGAGTATTGGCCACTTTGGCTGTTGGTTAGTATTTAGGAGCAAACCCTAGATAAATCAGAGGTTGAGGGTTGGGAGGGATATGAGATTTGGTCTATTCCTTCTAATTGAGTAAGAAAATGTATGAATTGCACCAGTTTTAGTTATCATAAGAGGATTTGGTTGAGATGAGATGTGAGATGTGAGATATGACAGCTTTATGCAGAGGTTCTTATATCATCAGAGGTTTGGATTGATTATTACTGAGATTAAGGCCGGTTTAGCCATGTTTAATTTTTAATTACTGCAAGTGCTTATATATAATTGTTTAACGTTAATTAATTGATTACCAGCATTGGAGTTTGAGATTTGTTAATTTCTCCGAATAAACTGTTGAAATTATATATATGCATTCAATTTAGACCCTTTTGTGGACTTTTTCAGAATATATAAATATATATAGTTGACCATGCATGAACATGGAGGTAGCGCCATATGCTTGATTAATTTGGTTAATTGAGTTTTAATTTATATACTATATCTTCAATGATTTGGTAGCATTTTAATTTCTTTTTGTTTATTTTTTTGGTAACAAGAGCTGGATACATTACAAAAGTTGTGTTGGAGGATTAAAGTGCAAAAATTATCTTGCAAACTTTAAGGTGTCATCATCTGCTGAATATCTTCATATAGGATCTCTCTTGTCAGGTGAACATACATATATAAAAGACTGTTGACTGTAATTTTTTAAAAATAAAAAAATTCAGAATTCAGGGAGGCATATGAAAAAACCTTTGCTTGCAGCTGTTATTTTTTCATCTTTGATTCCATTGTGATGAACAAGTTCCAATATTTAGCCCATTATAGCATCCACTTGTTTTGTTCTATATGTATCTGTGTATCCATATTTTTGTACCCATTGTAGCCCTATTTTGTATTCTGTCTTTATTTATGTAAACATGATATTGTTTCCTAGCCTATTTTGTGTTGATTTAGATTTAGATACATCTAATTTCTTCCCACATTCATTGGTTTGATGAGTATCAACTTTTGTGCCCACTGTGACCTTTTTTTGTTATGTTCTATATGTATCTGTGTATCCTTATTTTTTTGTTTTGTTTTTCTTACTGATGGTTTGCATAAATTTCAACCTCCCTAATGTAGGTTTTCGAGGATCCATATTTGTGCCCAAAAAAGATGGGAAGGATAAAAATCTTTTTTGGTGGGCATTTCAGCATGGAGGGTAAGCTGGAGTATAAAGGAGGTCTTACGGAGATTTGGAGGGTTGACGACAATAACTTCAACTATAATTATCTGGTTGAATGTATTAATGAGTATGGGTTTCGCAAAGTTGAGAAGATCCATTATAGAGTCCCGAACACCAAGTTTGGTTTGGAAAGGTCACTGGTCATACTGCACAGTGAGGAGTCTTTTCGTAAGCTAGGTGAGCAACTGAAAAATGGGGTTACGGTGGAAGTATATGTGGAACATGCAGCCAATCAGCCGAGGGATGTATCGACAAGCAATATTCCAAATACGGGCCAAGGAGGCATTAGTGCAACCAATGTTAGTTCAACCATTGCAACCAACAACATTGGATCCAGTCTTGAAGCTGAAAAAGAGAGTATTGTGCAGAAGATGCAGAGTCCTGCAAGATTTCAGCCTGTAGAAGAGGCAGAGTCCCCAACAGAGGATGATGAAGCAGTTGCAAGTAGTGATGAAGAACAGTTGTATAGCACCAATTCAGAGTCCAGTTCAAGTGACCAATGTAATTCCACATCTGATGATGAAGAATATGTACAAATTAAGAAGAAATTCAAGGAGATGCAGGGTTTCAGCGTGTCTGGACAGCATCCAGAGGTTGGGTGCAGCTCTGATATGCCATTGGACCAGCCTGCCATGGATGCAGTTAAAGAACTAGATGGAGAAGAGGATTTGAGTGACACTATATATGGGCAGTTTTGAAACCACAACGAACGATGACAGTGAGGCTGAACATGGGAAGAGGAAGAAATCAAGAACACCGTTTTTTGACCCAACCAGCCCTACACCACATTTCCAAATAGGGATGATTATTGAGAATAGAACAGTATTACGGGATGCAATCATAAAACATGCTGTCCAAAACAGGAGAGAAGTTGATATAGTGAAGAATGATAAGCAGCGAATGCGAGCTAAATGCAGTGATGCCCAATGCCCATGGGTTGTGTATGCAAGTATTGATCGTGGTACAGGTAACTACAAGATCAGAACACTTGTAACTGAGCATACTTGCAACTGGTCGTTCAAGAATAAAACGATCAACTCAAGAGTTTTAGCAGAGCACCTATTGCATACCCGAAAAGATGCAACATATTTTATGAAGCAAATTGATATCAAGATGGCTGCGAAGACTGAACTCAAAATTGATATCAGCATGAGTCAGTGCAGGAGAGCAAAGGTGAAGGTCTTGAATAAGTTGGCAGGGGATTACAAGGGAGAGTACAATATGTTGTGGGATTATGCAGAAGAACTTAGGAGGAGCAACCCTGGGAGCTCTATTTTTATTGAAGTGGACAGATCTGATCCATCTAAGATGCCAAGTTTCAGAAGCATCTATATTTGCTTTGCTGCATTGAAGAATGGGTTTATAGAGGGTTGTCGGCCCATTATAGGCCTTGATGGATGCTTCCTAAAAGGTCCTTGCAAGGGAGAACTCCTTTCTGCTATTGGTAGAGACGCGAACAATCAAATGTTCCCGATAGCATGGGCCATCGTGGATGTTGAGAACAGAGATCGGTGGCGCTGGTTCCTCCGACACTTGATGGATGACTTAGGAGTTGAATATGGTGGGGGTCTTGCTTACACATTTATGTCTGACCAACATAAGGTAATACCATCACTAATCATTTCTTCGAGAGCATATTTTCTTACTAGATCCTAATTTAATTACTTACTGTTTTTTTTGCAGGGTCTCACACAGGCTATGGCAGAGCTAATGCCCTTGGCTAAGCACAGAAGATGTGCTCGCCACATTTATGCTAACTGGAGGAAAATACACAGAGGCATGCAACTTCAAAAATTGTTTTGGAAAAGTGTCAAGGCTACCACACAGCCTGAGTTTGAGGCTACTCTAAAGAGCATTAAGGAGATAAGTGAACAGGCATCTGAAGATTTACTGAAGATCCCACTAACATGTTGGACGAAGGCATTTTTTAACACCACATGCAAATGTGATGTAGTGGAGAATAACATGTCGGAGACATTCAACGCTCTTATTTTGGAGGCAAGACACAAGTCTATCATCACAATGCTTGAGGAGATAAGAGTAATGTTAATGCAAAGGATAGTGGCCAGGAGGAAATTTTCAGAAAAATTCAAGGATGGTTTGGGGCCAAAGATCTTGGCCAAAATTGGGGAAAGCAAAGAGAAAAGCGCAAATTGTCACCTAGTATGGAATGGGGAAGATGGCTATGAAGTGTACCAAGAGCAAGGGACTTATGTGGTGAATATTAGAGACCACACATGCACATGCCGACAGTGGGACCTGACAGGGATCCCATGTGCACATGGAGTTTGCGCAATATTATTCCGTAAGGAGGCAATTGAGGACTATGTATCTGTATGGTACAAGAAGAACATGTTTGATCGATCTTATTCCTACGCACTTCAACCTGTTAATGGCAAGAGTTTATGGCCCAAGACCGGCATTGACCCAATACAACCACCCCCAACCAGGGTTATGCCAGGAAGACCAAAAAAACTTCGAAGAAAGGAGACTTGGGAGTCAAAAAGTGCGTCAAAAGTCTCTAGAAAGGGTCACAAGAAAACTTGCAAAACTTGTTTTGGGAGTGGCCACAATTCAAGGAGCTGCCCTACAAAGGTAAATGATAACATGTTCAATTGAATTTTGTGTTTATTATTGTGATCTAACTATATTTTTTCAGGTTACTGCTGCTAGCAAAGGCAAAGGGAAAACATCCATTGCTGCAACAATGACAACATCCAGAAGAGTGGACCGTGTTGACATTAGACCCACAAAGAAAAAGGAGAAGACACAGGTAAAGGAGAACAAGTTCAATGTAGGAATTTCTGGTTTATAGCTGGGCATCTAACCACATTTTTTCCACATTTTTTTTAGCTTCCTATTGCTGCCAATGATATGGAGAAATCAATTCATATTGACTCCATTGGACAGGACCAACATGGCCCTATTGCAACAGGAATTGAATCTGAACAAGTGGACAATGTTGAGAGTGGACCCACAAAGAGAAAGAAGATGTCACAGGTAAAGGAGAACAAGTATTATAGGGATTTTGTATTTATAGATGGTTATCCAACCACATTTTTTTGTATTTTTTCAGGGGCATGTTGTTGTTGCTGCCAAAAGTAAAGGGAAGTCATATCATATTGAGCCCATTACACATGGCCCTACTGCAACAGAATCTGAAACCATACAATTGGATAAGGCACAGGTAGGGGTATGTTGTGTTTTTACAAGTTTTGTTTGTATACATGTTGATCTAACCACATTCTTTAGGCGGCTGTTGCTGGCAAGAACAAACAAGTCCATAATATCGGAGTCCAAACTAGGCGGAGTAAAATCCTGTTAGAAGCTAGTGGCATGAATGTAAGTATTTCAATTTTACAAATTTGAAGATTATCTTCTAGGGAAATAGTGATGTGTAGTTGAAGCAAATAGATTATTAAAGAGGTTCTCCATACATATCTATTCTAAAACAATTTCATTTTGAATTGCTCCTAATGCTAAGTTATCAACTATTGTTCTCAAAAGTTTTCAACTATTGATTCTACTCTTATATGCTTCTGAAGATGATTGATACTGCAGCAAGGGAATCTGGAAACTCCAATAAACGACAACAAACTAATGAGGTTAATTAATAACCTTCATTGGAATAGTCTCTATTTAATATTTAATTTCATCCTAACTGTTTCCATGTTTTGTATATAGATTGAAGAAGGGAGAAATCTAAGGTCAAAAAAAGACAGTTCGTCGAAATTAGTCCTGCTAACACAAGAGAGTCATACTTGAAAATGAGAAGCTAGACAATGTCAATTGGGGATGATTAATCACTTTTTGGCATTAATTGTCTTTTGTTTATTAACTATTTCTGAAACCTTTTTTTGTCATGTTGTTTGCTTGTTAATTATGGTTTGGGAATGCTAAGACTGCATATATGTTGTCTGTATGTTTTGGGGTTGTTATGATGTATGTTAAAAAGGATGTTGTTTGCTTGTTAATTATGGTTTGGGAATGTCTATATTTGCAGATTTCCATAAAACTATTAATTTTTGTTGTATTGTTTTGCTGGTAATAAGTATGGTTAGTATTAATTTCATTTGCATTTTTTTTTCTATTGTTCACATCCTGTATTTTGAAATTTTGTGGGGTTTCTATGCAATTTTCTATGTTTGTGAAGCTTGTTGTTTGCTTTGCTTATTATCACTCGCAAAATGGTTCTAATGAGTATTACTTGTAATGATTTTAATTTTCAATTACACTTTTCTTTCTATTATTGGCAATCTGTATTTTGAAATTTATTGGGTTTTCTATGCAATTTTCTAGGTTTGTAAAGTCAGTTTTGCTTTTGCTTTTAGGAAGAAAAAATAATAGTATTGGAAGTGTTTTTTCGGGGTTGCAAAAGTCAATTATTAGAGGAATTTTAAACACTAAAATCCTTAATCTGAATTTTTTTTTCGGTGTTGCAAAAAAGGGGCAAAAAAAAAAAAAAAAGCTGACGTGGCATGCCACGTCAGCCAAACAAAATCTTTAATCTGAAAATTTTTTGCTGACGTGGCACTGAGTACTGCCACATCATCATTACACGTGGCATGCCACATCATCGTATACAAGAAGCTGCCATGACACACAAGCAAAAATACGCCCACCTGGAAAAAAAAAATTGTATTTCATTCGTATGCCACTTGGCCGCCACATCAGCATCAGGGACCAAAATAGAACAGAATACGCAATACACAAGGACTGTATTGAACATTTTTAAAATACAAGGATAAAAGTGAACAATGACACCATTTTCAGGGACGAAAAGTGTAATTAATCCTTTTTTTTATATCTTTCATTTTGTATTTGAATCCAAAAGTTTAGTATCCCTGAACTCATTACATCTGAATATGGCCACCTGCTACCAGAAAATGGGGGAATACAGAAAATCAATTGAGACTTGCAATAAGGTATAGTTGTTTGTGTATTATATACTCTCAGTTTGGATGCTTCCAATATCTAGTGAATGATAGAACCACCATCCACCCAATTTTGCAAATTGATTTTTTATAGCTCTCTCAATAATTCTTTGTTATTGTATGCTAGGTATTAGATGCAAACCCTGTACATGTCAAAGCTTTATATCGACGGGGAATGGCATACATGCTAGGTGGAAGAGCTTGCTATTGCTGTGAAGGTGACTATGGGCCCCAAGGTATTGACATCTAAGAGTAGACGCTCCCCTTGGTTCTTTCTTTGTTGTTATTATTGATCTAAAAAACATCTAGTAAACCATATATAATCTAATCCTGCATGGTTATTTGTGGCCTTGTGAGTTTGTTCTGTTATGTATTCATATTAAACTTGCAAGACTTGACTGATGATGTTGCTGGTGATGGTAAGCTTTTCATTTCAGAGACTTCTTTTTGTTTCATTTGTTCATTTTATGTTCTGCTACTTTTTAGGCTTTAGTTGTTGTTAGTATTAAACTATTAATTGAATAATCAGGTTTTATGATAAATATTAGTTTCCTAAAGAAAAGAACAACACTTCAAGTTGTAAATGTCCCATGTGATGTAAATGTCCCAGTTAATTTACATAAACTTCAAGTTGTTCAGTTTTCACTTGATTTGTTGGGTTTATGAATTTGTTTTTTTTTCTGATGATAAAGTTTTGCATAGTGTCCTGTTATTTTTCTTGATTTCTAAAAATTTGTTTTGAGGGGTTCAATAATTTTGAATGGATGTTTACACTTGAGTTTATACCCATCTTTTAAAACTAACTTTTGTTCTATTGTTTTCTTTGCAGGCATTTATTGATAGATTCTGTTATAATGCTAAACGAGCATCTCTTGTCCAGTCAAGAATAAAGGTACCATCTTCATATTAACTATGGTTGTTCAACTCATGTACGTTCTACTGAGAGAAATTCATTAGATGGTGTTTGAGTACATAACCTTTTCTTGATTATAATTAACTAAAATTTAGTTGTTTTTAGATATGATAAACTTATCAGTAGTTTTTAAGTGTGGATTGTTAGCATGATCATATTCAGTAATGGGTAGATTTCAGCGTTAGCATCCTTTTTTTCCCTGAACTCTTAGTCGTACATTCTGTGAAACACTATTTAGTTCTGAATTGCTCTGGAATGAGGATTTTTTCTTGTACCAATGCCTCCTACTTGTCTCATATAAGGTTCATAGTCAAGAAGCCGGTAAGAGAAATTCCACTGAACATCTGTTTTCCTTTAATGAGGCTTAATAAAGTTGTATTACCTCCAATGGGTTTTCTCTGCAGAACACAAGTAGGGTTTTCCTTGGTTCAAATATGCTAAAAGACCTGGATGATAAGATTCACTGGGAAACAGTTTCTGCTTTCATTTCCAATTGGAAACTAGCAGTATTTTAAAGGACTTGGAAAAAATACTAGGGTTTTCCTTGGTTCAAATATGATAAAAGTCCTGGATGATAAGATTCTCGAGAATCTTATGAGTTATGGGCATCTGAGTGTATGATTTTTTTCTTGAAATGTCTTTGTAGAATATGATTGCAACAAGGCTAGGAGTCCAAAGACTATATCAGGCATTACAATTTTTGATACGAAAGAAAAGAAAACATATGATTCAGTGCCAGATTTGGAGGTTTGTTATCATACTTGTATTGCTTTCTTATGTCAATTATTCTCTCATAGAGATCTTATAAACTTCTCCGAGGTCTAAACTAGCAAACCTAAGCCATTCATCAGTCTTAATTTTGTTGCTAGCTTGTTTACAAATTATTGATTCTATCTTGCAGATTTTTGTGGACCCAATTTGAGGCTTTGAATGCATAAAATGCCATGCAGTGCTTCCATAGCAACAACACACCAATGAAAGGGGTCATGAACTAGATGTTTCTTTTCATCTTCAATTTCTCCTGTACCTTTGGCATATTCTCTCCAACTTGTACAATTTATTTCAAATTTATTTCATATACTCTTGTTTTAATTTTGTGTGAACAAATTTGTAAATATCTTTGTTTTAATCATTTTTGAATTATTAATAATTTTTTATTATTTTGTATTTTAAATGAATGGAAATTGTATTGAATAATTGCTTATTATTAAAAAAAAACAAGTATTTATAAATAAAATAAAATAAATTAAATTAATTAAAATAATAAAATGAGCAAAAGACATTCGGATGAAAATTTAGTTAAAAAAGATTTTTTTAAAAAAATAATTAAAAATAAAATAAAAAAATAACAGAAAATGGTACATTTTGCGGCGGTTATAAACCGCCGCAACATGTATATAAAACCGCCGCTAAATGCAGTATGCATTTCGCGGCGGTTATACAGGCGGTTATCCAAAACCACCACAAAATGCCTCACCCTGGTTATACCGGCGGTTTATTAACCGCCACTGAAAGCATTTAGCGGCGGTTAAAACCACCGCGAAATGCCTTTAAAACTGCCGCAAATTGCTCGGTTTCTTGTAGTAACAGCTCCTCTAAGGTGCCGATGCTAGGCTTGCGGAGGAGCCTGGAGGTGGGCGGAAGTCGCTCATCGCTGCTATATTGAGTACTTTCGTCGAGCACGTTATAGGCGGAATCAAGGAAGACACGGAGGTGGATCTTGCCGGAAAACTTGGACTCCTTCTCTTCAGCGAGGTCAGCGGAGGGGTTGCGGAGGTTGAACCATTTGCGGGGATGGGGCGGTTGTGGTCGAGGAGTTGAGGGGCGTGGGTGACGAGGACGCGCGGCCGAGAGGTTCATCCTTGCTGGAAGCGACGAGGTCCTCGACGGAGAGGATAAAAGGCTCCTTGTTTTAAATAATTATTAAAAAAATATTATTATAAAATTTGTTTTAAATAATTATTAAAAAAATAATGGATAATGAACTTTTAGTCCCTGAAACAGTGCCATTATCCCTATTGGTCCCTAGGGTATTTGTGGGTAGGGGTGTAGCAAATAGTGGGGTGAGTAGGGACCTGGTTACTATTTCAGAGACTGTTAAATAATTTACTCAAAAAATAATCACATATATTGAAATGATTATTACCCCGCAAGGGGGTGTTACTGATGGGGATGGGGCAAAGAGTCTCCCTCACCGCACACTTGAACCCTCCCTGATACTCACTGATCAGCGAGGATCCTTCCATTAAAAGAAGGATTCTCCTTGTACTATACTATTTTTTAAAATAAATTTAAAATATTAAAAAATTGTTTAAATTTACAAGTTAACATAATAAATTATTTTAAAATCAAATCTTAAGAAATAGATTAAATTTTTTGGATAAAAAAATAAGTCACTTATAATTAGAACGTCTATTGATGACACTACAAGAAGTTGCATCTTTTGTGGAAGCAAAATTCGTGACTAAAAGTCTAATAAATAGCCACTATAAATTATAGTGACAATTTTTCCATTTCGTCACTTGACGTCACAAATAACCCCGCACTATTTCATTAGTAACCATATTTAAAAATTGGCACAATTATGCAACACTTTTGTGACAAATATGTTGATACTAAAAAGTGAAATATTGGTGATGAAATTGGTGTAGTCACAATAACTCCAACAAATTGTGACAATTTTATTGTCTCAAAAAAGTCTAAATTGTGACCCAAAAAATGATAATAGCGTATATTGCCGACGAATCGTATTGGCACTAAATTTATTGAGAACTTTGACGATAAAATTTGTCACTAATATTATTTTCATTAGTGAAAAGCTTATATAAGTCACACTAATGTTCAAAACAATGGTGTCCAACGAAATTGGTGTAGTCACAATAACTCCAACCAATTTTGTCAATTTAATTGTCACAAAAAATTCTAAATTGTGATAATAACATATACTCACTACAAGAAAATACAAATTTTGTGGCGGTTTTTAAGTCATTTAGTGGTTTTTTTATAATAATCCAAATATTTACCATTGAATTCCATCCATTTTAAATATAAAAATAATACAAAATTTATTGATAATTCAAAAATAATTAAAACAAAATTATATTTAAAGAAATTATACAATTGTTCTCAAATACAAAGATTCAACAAACCATTATTTACAGAAATTGTTTCCAAACATTCAACACAAATGATATCGGATGGGAGATGGAGGAAAGTCTTGGGAGAAACTTCGATCTGAGTCATTGGTGAGGTACCGGTAGTAATCCATCTATACAAACATCTCTGACATACTCCTTCACTTGAAGCTCTATATCAGCTTTATGACTTGCGGGTTGCACACGCCAATCAATGGGCGATTAGCAAGGTTGTAGTCTTTTTTTGCATATAGTACCCCCTCTACAACACTACACCAGAGAAACTAGTCTCAAAACCAAACCCTAGCTCCAATTGAACGGAAAACAAAGGAAAAGAGGAGGAGAAGCATGATACCATGGAAGAATTACTTGCAAATCTCATGGCGATTCTTCTTAGAGATGATCTATAAAAAAACCGTATAGATAAATCAAGAAAAAGAAAAAGTGAAAACCATAACCCTAGTTTTGAAGATGTGAAGAAAGTTCTCAAATTTACCAAAGCTGAAACGAACACCATGGTATCCCATCCTCTGATTGGCATAAGGGTGGAGGCAAAGGTGTGGGTAATGGAATAGAAACAAACATGAATTTATTATACTTTTTAAGATTGAAAATTTAAAATTTTGAGAAAATTTCATAATCTCAATCTATTTTTTTTTAATTTTTAAAATTAAAATTATCTATAATCATATACTTATAGATACTTTTAAAAATTAAACATACTTCCCTTAATAATATAGATATACCGTTTAAACTTAAAACATCCAATGAAAATTATGAAATCCTACTCTAGTTTTTAAAAATTCAAAATTAAAATTATATCTAACCAATGACTCTTATAAATATATAGATAGAGACATTTTAATATGAAAAATACTCTTCCTTAGTAATGTAGATAAACTTTTTTAAAATTTAGAAATCCAAAATTGTGATAAAATTTCAAACCCCAATCTAATATTTTTTGAATTTTTAAATTAAAATTATGTCCATAGACTCTCATATATATATAGACATATGGATACTCTTTAAAATTAAAAAATATTCTCGTGTAGTATTATAGATAGATTTTTAAAATTAAAAAATTTTCTAAAAATTCTGAGAAAATTTCTGCAATACTACCTTAATTTTCCTTTTTTTTTATTTTCTAAAAATTTAAATTATGCTCACTTTTTTCTTAAATAGATGTGTGAAATTTTATAGTTTGGCCCCTTAGCTTTTTTATAAATTAGTAATATAAAAATATATATTTTTAAGAAAATATTAGTAAAATCTTTAGTTTGGCTTGGTATTTTTACAAATTAGTATGTATAGTATAAAAATTATAAATTAGAAAAATATTAGTAAAAATCTATTATTTGGCAACAAAAATAATTCTTTTTAAAAATAATGTTAGCTAGTGGGATTTTTATTGACTACAATGTTAGTCACAAAAGTAATGGATTATGTGACAAAACAACTTTCCAAAGGTGACAACAATTGAAAATAATAGTGATTAAAATATAATTGGTCACAATTATATTTCACAACGAAAATTTTGTCACAAAAGATTATTAGATTGAGTGGAAGGGCAACTTTCTCAACACAATAAATAAAATAATAGTGTCATAAATATGGTTTGTCACAAATATACTTTATTCATGTCAATAGTGACAATGTTATTGTAACAAAATAGTTTTCAACACTATTAATATATTAATTGTGATAATTCATTTGTGAAAGACTTTAAATCGTCACAATTATTAATATATTAGTGACATAGAAATAAGTCATCACAATTAAATCCAACAATTGTGACACATAATTATTTTGTCACAATATACTTTATATTTGTGACAAAATGATTGGGAGTCACAAACAAATCGTCACTATATGTCTTCATTCTTGTAGTGTGAATTGTTTGAGATAGACAAAGTAAAACCTCAAGCCCAGCTCCAAATGCCAAGCTTTCATCTCCAACTTCAATTTTGAGTTCAAATTTAATTTCAACCCAAGTTTGAAATCTTGAAATTTAATATTAAATATTAATATATATTAATATATAATATAATGTATCATATATAATAAATATGTTGAGATTTTATGAAATACAAATTTTATTTTTTAAAAAATATAATATAATTTATTTATTTTTTTAATTGTATGGAACTAGAAGTCTAGAAGGTAAGAAGAGGGGTAGGGGTAAGCCTAGGATTACATGGAAAGAGACAGTGTCTAAGGACATACATATGGTAGATATTGAGCCGGATTTTGCTTTTGATAGAGTGACATGGAGACAAATGATCCATATAGCTGACCCCATCTAGTATGGGACTATGGATAAATTGATTAAAAATCTCTCTTTCATTAGTTTTGTTTGTGGGGAATGCTTGTCTGCTTTTAACATTCCAATCTCATAGAATTATTTATTATTTATTATAATTATTTATTTATGTATATATTTGTTTATTTTTATTTTGTACTTTATTATATTCTATTTCATTTTATTTTATTTTATTTATTTATTTATTTATTTTTAGAGCAACATGGAGACAGAGAATCCATATAGCTGACCTCATCTAGTACGGGACTAAGGCTTAGTTGTTGTTGTTGGAACTAGAAGTCTAGAAGGATAGAAAAGAAAACTTATTAATAAGATTTTAATTTCGAGCTTGAGTAGCTAGTTTTCAAAATTATAATCAAGCTATTAATTTTGAATCGACCATACTTATTCAAGCTAATTTTGAGCTCAAGCCAAGCTCGAGCTCGAGCCCGAGGCAGACCTTGCCCAATCAAGCTTAGCCCGTTTACAACACCAATGATAATTAGAAACTAAAACTTAGGGTGCTTACACCCCAAACCCCCTTTTAAATAAAAGGGGCTAGGGCAATCACTATTTACCACTTTTGTCACTAATTTTTGGGTGAATGAGGTTCCACATTTTTGCATTTTTCATTTTTTTCCGTCGACGGATTATAAGCAATTTCACCCCAACACTAACACAACCAACACATTTTTCGGCGGTGGACCACAAGCTACCTAAAGATGCCATCGAAAAAAATATACATTTCTTGAATATAAAGAAAAAAGAACAATAATAGTGTACAGTAAGTTTTTCTTGATGTGAATATGTAGTAAACTACAAAATAATGTTGGATATTTATAGAAAATTTTTTCTAAATTCCTAGAAAAATTTTCATATATTTTCTTATTTTTATGAATTTTTATAAATTTTTTATTAAATAAATCATTTAAATAAATATGGAAAAATCTTGGTCGTTGATCAAAGAGCCAACGGCCTAGATGTGTGTCGCGTGCTGACGTCATGCTCATGCAATTTTCCGTTAAATTGCCCGGTTAAGAAGCGTCAGGGCTACAGGGTCACTAGGATTGGATAGTCAGACGGAGTCTTGCACAAAGCATTGAAGAAGGGGGAATGACCTCGGATTGGATGCTGTAGGGGACACTACTGGGACCCCTAACACCAGGGAGGAGGATACTCCAGAATGATGGGTGCTACCAAAAATTACTAACAACGCCGGCACTACATGGCCAGACGGACATATTTATGTACCTAACTCTATGCACTCTTTGATTTTAATTATTAAATGAATATAGTTTATCTATTATAAATAAAAAATAAAATAAAATAAAAAAGCGTCAGGGCTTCTGCCCGATTTGGTGGGCCATATGCCTGCCCGGGCTGTTAAAAGTTGGGCTGTGAAAACTTTTTTACATTTGGGGCCATCTTTGTGCAGACAAACTGGCTTGGGTGAAAGTGCTCTTAAATACTTTATCAAAAAAGAAAGTGCTCTTAAATAGCTTTGACTTTTACCCTAAAAACTATAAAGTAATATAAGTTATTAAAATTTAATTCATATTCATACTAAAAATAAAATCATTCGTATATTTTTTTCCTAACCATCTTTAGTCAACCAAAATTCTATCTCTGTTTGTTGATTAAAAAAAAGGGTTTTTTTTCATTTGAGAATGAGCATATACTCACGGATGTGTTCAAATGTCATCCCAAATTATTATTGGACCCACATTAATTGTTTTCCTTCTAAATAAATAATTAAATAAAAAATTATGTACTTGAACATAGATCCATCTAGGTATGTTTAGAATTGATCAAGATTAATATCTAAAAGTATTATCAAGAGACCAAAATCAAATGTATAAAGATAATTTTTTTAATATTAATTTTTTTTCATTTTTTCTATATACAAATTCTTTTTGTACTGATTGTACATACCACTAATTCTAGACTGATATCCAACCATCCCAAGTAAATGAGTAATCTATAGACATGTATACAAGTACAAAAATATTTATTATCTAGCTAGATTGGGTTGAAGAGTCATCTAACATCATTAACATCAAAAACATCACATGTTCTTGGAGGTAATATATATATATATATATATATATATATATATATATATATATATATTTGATAAGATAAGGTCGGTCGAAAATACTGTTCATTTATGGTCGCCTCCCATTTGGCCACCTGGAGTATGTCCGAAGGATTTCCAACTGTATGGATAGAAAGAACATCGAAAAATAAGCTAGCATGTCAATTTTCATACAATTTGGGAATATGTAGGGCCTTCATCTTAACGGGTGAAAATTTATAAAAATCTTATTGGTTTAGAACTTCACCTTTTAAGATGAAGACCCTATACCTTCCCAAATTGTATGAAAATTGACATGCTAGTTTATTTTTCGATGTTCTTTCCATCCATATGATTGGAAATCCTTAAAATACTGTGCAAGTGGACTAAAATAAAGCGACCGCACTTGCACAGTATTAAGGCCGACCGCACCATATCAACCCTATATATATATATATATATATATATATATATATATATATATAAAACTAATTCAGTCCGGCCAGCCGCAATACTGTTCATTTGCTGTCGCGCCGGATTTGACCCCCTGGAGCATGTTTCAAGGAAATCCAACCGTATGGATGGGAAGATCATCGAAAAATAAGCTAGCCAGTCAATTTTCATACAATTTGGGAACTTGTAGGGTCTTTATCTTAACGGATCAAAATTTATAGGAATCTAAACGGTCCAGAATTTCAACTGTTAAGTGGGAGGACCAAACGGTTACCAAATTGTATGAAAATTGACAAGTTAGCTTATTTTTAGCAGATCTTCCCATCCATACCAAAAAATCCTTTAAACATAGTTTAGGCGGTCAAACTGGGTGGCAGCCGGATTGAAACAGTGATCCGGCCGGCCACATGTTTTCAGAAGTATATATATATATATATATATATATATATATATATATATAAAAGATATATGTATAAAAGATATTGTTAATAATATCAATAAAATGATGACACTACAAGTTTACATAAATTTTTTATTTCTCCTATATAGTCACCCCTTCCATTTTTATTTTTTATTATTTTTTGCTCTTCCTCATTGTTCTATATATATATATATATATATATATATATATATATATATATATATATATATATAGAGTAATGATGTTATGCGGCCGACCGCAACTGCGGCCGGCCCATAGCAACACCAAACCACAGTTAAAAAAAAACACAAAACCTACTACCCAAGGCACAGTGAGTCAAAGTGGGCCGGCCGCAAGTTGCGGCAGGCCGCACTATATCAAAAGTGTATATATATATATATATATATATATATATATATATATATATATATATGATGAGGGTAAAACACGAGGACCCTGACACTCGACACGTGGATCAATCCTATCCGTTGATCCGTCACAGTAACGCCCTCAGGACTCCCTTTCTTCGGGTTACCCCCCTCGGGAAACAGACAGGAGGCAACCGCCTCGGTTCACTTAAGGCGAACCTCCTCGGGAAAGTTGGCCTACCTCTTCGGCTCTCAGGGGCAGCACTCCCTGACCCACAGAAGGCACCATGGATCACGAGCCCGCAGGAAACGCCATGAACCGAAGGACTTGACACCCTTCAAGAGAGAATTATGGTTAAGACCGTTGAGATCTAACTGAATGACACCCTGGCAATCTAGAAGCATCTAGAAGAGAAGAAAGTTGAGATCTAACTGAATTACAGCCTGGCAGTCTAGAAACATCTAGAAGAAGAGTGAGCTGTCAAGCTAACTAACTTCAGCTGACATCCACGTGGCCTATTAGGAGCTAGATCTCTAGCCTCCACGTGGTCTATTAAGGATGACTTGCTCCCCAAACAACACCCCTCTCTGGGAGCCTATAAATAGAGGAGCTCACTGAGTCATCTTCAAGCTCTGGATGATCAGCGAAGCCCTGCCTCTCCAGATACTCAAATTCCACTTGTAAACTTGAGATTCCACTGATTTGATAGTGATTTCATCTCCGATCTTGGAGATTTTCCGTGGTTTTCTCCCCGATTTGGGGTTTCCACGTAAATCCTGTGTTGATTCTTCTTTTTCTTGAGTTTTTCTCTCTCGATTCTTCTCGATCTCACCCTGATCGATCCCCAATCAAATCACAAATTCAATTGTTGACCTGAATCGCAGATCCTTCCCGATTTTTACATCAACAATTTGGCGCCGTCTATGGGGAAGATCAGACGAGAAGGATAGCCACAACCCGGAGATCCAAGCAGAGTCAAACTCAAGAAAAGCGGATCCCTCCATCTGAGATCGCTACTGCTCCACCGATCGCTCCCCCGGCAGGAGATCCGGGTCCACCAAGCTCATCCCCTATTCCTGTTCCTGCTCCTAGAATGGTGGAAATTCCGGAGGAGAGATATAGATCGATGGAGCGACAGATGGCGGATCTCACTCAAACACTCCTCGCGGTCAAGAGGCACGTTTCTCAAGCAACGGTGCCAAATCACCCCCATCGGCCGGTGGAGAGTCGTGATCGGTCAGCTGTGCACTCACCACGTCAGCGGGAGCCATCGCCGCGAAGAGGTAGGAGCCGAAACTCTTCTTTTAGAAGTTCTGAATCAATCCGTCCGAGGCGTTGACGACGCTCTCAGGTTCAGAATTCATTGAGAAGGAGGCATGACTCCTCTCCAGATGGCTCCATATCACCAGAACCACACCGGAGGCGTTGTGCATCCCGACGGCTATCGCCGAGAGGTCGCTCCCGGGAGCGTTCCCCAAGGCGATCACCCGCCCACCATCGTCGGGAGGACACTCTCCAGGGCATAACTCACCCCACTGTCCACCGACGAGACATCGTTCACCCAGGCGATGCCGCTCCCCCGGAGTACCTCACCGGGACTATGATGAGCAGAGATGGAGGACTTACTCTCGTTCAACGAAGTTGTATTCTCCTTTTGTAAGAGAGATTTGGGAAGCTCCTTTTCCGAAGGACTTCCGAGCCCCACATGTAAGATACTACAGCGGGACTACTGATCCCCATGAGCACGTGGAGCGTTATTGCGCTAAGATCATGGACAACCACATTGATGATGCGATTTTGTGCCGTTCCTTCCCGAAGACACTTACTGACATCACCCACGATTGGTTCCGAAGTCTCCTGTTGGGCTCGATATCCAGCTTCGACCAGCTGACTGACCTCTTCTTTCGCCGGTTTGCGAACTGCCGAAGGCAGAGGAGGAACCCTGTAATGCTACTCAGGTGTAAGCAATTCGAGAGCGAGAGTCTCCGGGATTACCTGGATCGCTCTAATAAAGAAGCTGCGGGGATGAGCGATCAGGAATCCATTATGGTGGTATGGGCAGTGATGGATGGTCTTCGGGAATGTCCATTCCTGGATTCTATTTCGGGGAATGTCCCCAGGAACTTGTCCGAAGTGATGAGTAGAGCTCAAGAGTTCATTACTTCTGAAGAATTCAAAACTGGGCGGCGAGAGGAGGCCCTGTGACGAGTTCGGGAATTCCAGAAGGAGGAGCCACGGCGGGAAGAAAACAAAGGCTCCCGCCGCAGTAACCAGAGAACCCGAAGAGATGATAGGCCCCCCCGTTCGGATGATCGGAGACCTCGGGATCCCTCCTCACAACCAAGGAAAGATGAGAACTACACCCCTCTCGTTACCTCCAGGGAGAATGTTTTAATGCAGATCCAGAACAAGAAAATCCTGAAGCAGCCTGAACCCATCAAGGAGTCTGGATCCATGAAGAAGAGCAAGAAGTATTGTGCTTATCATCAGGTTAAAGGGCACAATACAGAAGATTGCGTCCAGCTCAAGGATGCGATTGAAGATTTGGTCAAGGCGGGGAAACTTGATCAATTCCTGGACAAGAAGGCGACCTCAAAAGAGAGTCCACCAAGAAGGCAGGAGGCCCCTCCCAATTCTGTAAATCTTGATATCAAGCTCTTCTTCATTGTTGGGGCCCTAGTTGCGGAGGAGAGAGCTCTTCCTCGAGGAAGCAATATGCCAATATGGTGGCCTCGGTTCAGGAGACAGCCCCACTCAAGAGAAGCCGTCCTTCGGCTCCAATTACCTTCTCTGATGAAGACCTGCGTGGAGTCTACCAACCTCATGATGATGCCCTGGTAGTAGCAGTCAAGGTTGGGGTCTTCACCATTTACAGGGTACTGGTTGACACTCGAAGCTCTGCTGATATAATCTTATGGGACTATTTTGAAAGAATAAAGATCGGGAAAGAAAATCTTAAGCATGTTCTGTCCCATCTGGTGGGTTTCGATGGGAACTCTCGCCACCCAGAAGGCATGATCACTCTCCCGATGACACTTGGCACACCTCCTCGGGTGGTTACTGCAATGATTGACTTTCTGGTTCTGAGGTATCCTTCCAGCTATAATGCAATAATGGGCAGGCCATCACTGTGTAAGCTGGCTGCAGTGCCATCCCCCTATCACCAGAAACTGAAGTTTCAGACTGAAAAGGGCAGCGGAGAAATACGAGGTGACCAGGCCTCCTCTCGCCAATGCTATTCCACTCTCTTGAGACATCAAATGGGAGAGTCGAGCCAAGCCGCGGAGACGTTGACCCTAGAGGAACTATAGCCTGAATATGAGGAAAGGGAAGCCCGGCCGCCCTGTCCCAGTTGAGGGTCTGAAAGAATACCCACTGGATGAAAATCTTCCCGAGCGAATTGTGCGCCTCGGAGAAGGGCTTGAACTGAAGAGACAAGGGGAGCTCCTCGCAATTCTGAAGAATAATGCTGATATCTTTGCTTGGACTGCTGAGGAGATGCCTAGGGTTCCTCAGGAGGTAATCGAGCATCACCTTAATGTCGATCCTGCAGTCAAGCCAGTCATTCAGAAGAAGAGGAACTATGCTCCGGATCGCCTCGCAGCTGCCGAAGAGGAGGTCAATAAGCTCCTTAAGGCAGAGTTCATTCGGGAGGTCCAATACCCCGAATGGCTCTCTAATATAGTCATGGTCAAGAAGTCCTCCGGGAAGTGGAGAATGTGTGTAGATTTCACAAATCTTAATAAAGCTTGCCCTAAAGACTACTACCCCCTTCTGGATATGAGATGCTTAGCTTCTTGGATGCGTTCTCGGGGTATAACCAAGTTTTGATGGCGAAATCTGAGGAAAAAACATCCTTTATTACATCCCGAGGCACTTATTGTTATAAAGTGATGCCCTTCGGATTGAAGAACGCAGGAGCTACATTTCAAAGATTGGTGAATAAAGTCTTTAAGAGGCAGATTGGGAGGAATGTTGAAGCTTATATTGATGATATACTTGTGAAGAGTCTTTCCGCCGAAGAGCATGCCTCGGATTTGAAGGAAATATTCGCAGCCTTGCGGGCTCATGGAATGAGCCTTAATCATAGCAAGTGCGCGTTCGGGGTGAGATCGGGAAAGTTCCTCGGGTTCATGATTACACATAGAGGAATAGAGGCGAATCCCAAACAAATCCGAGCCATCATGGAGACCAGATCCCCGAGGACTATAAAGGAGATACAAAGTTTAAACGGGAGGTTGGCTGCCCTCGGGAGATTTATTTCAAGGTCTGGGTAGAAAAACCTTCCTTTCTTCAGAGCCCTCAGGAAGGCACCGAAGGTGGAGTGGACCGAGGAGTGTGAGTTAGCACTGAATCAGCTGAAGGATTACTTACAGTCGCCTGCCCTATTAGTGAAGCCAAAGCTTGGGGAAGAGTTGTTTCTATTTTTGGCAGTCACTGATTCAGTTGTGAGTTCGGTCCTCACCAAGGAGGAAGGGGGAATCCAGAAGCTAGTCTATTATACTAGTAAGGTTCTTACTGATACTGAGTCGAGGTACCTCCCCCTCGAGAAGCTGGCTCTTACCCTTGTCACATCTGCTAGGAAGTTGCGGCCATATTTCCAATCACATAAGATCAAAGTCCTCACGGATCAGCCTCTAAAGCAAGTACTCCAGTCTCCCGAGTCTTCTGGGAGATTAACCAAGTGGGTAATCAAGCTCGGGGAGTATGATATCAGTTACGAGCCGCGGACAGCGATAAAGGCTCAGGTACTTGCGGATTTCGTTGCAGAACTCACCGTTACTGATGGGGAGTATCTCCGCCCGACAGGGGGGTCCGAGTTGCAGGAACATTCCACTCCTCAGTGGGTTCTTTACACTGATGGATCTACAAATTTTGAGAGTTCGGGAGCTGGAGTGGTGTTGCAATCTCCTTCAGGATGGAGCACCTCGACGGTATTGAAGTTCAACTTCAAAGCAACCAATAATGAGGCTGAGTACGAGGCAATGATTGCTGGTCTACAGCTTGCCCGAGACCTGGGAGTACTCAGAACCTCCAAACTAATACTGATTCACAGTTAGTAGTTGGCCATATTACTAAGGAGTTCGAGGCCAGGGAGGATAGCATACAAAGATACAGGGACGTTCTTTGGAAGCTCGTCGATAGTTTCCGAAACATCTGTAAAATCCAAGGATTTTAGGGGTTAAATTTTTCTCTAGCTACTTGTTAATCAGTTGGTTAATAAAGGAAGATTCCCAAAGCTGGACATGTTAGAAATTTTGTTGGAATAAATATTTTTAAAAAAAAATCCTTTAATTAATTAAATAAGTAGAGAATTCCTTGTATTTTGAATCCATTGGATTTTTGTGGAAAGAAGGATTAATTTGGTTGATGTCCTAGTTAGGGTTAATAGGGTCATCAAGGACCTTTTAGGAATTTTTGGGAAGACAAGGACTTAAGTGAAAATAGCATCCTCTCTCAAGTGTGAAACAATCAGGGACCTTATTGTAAGTTCAGAAAGTTTTGGGGACCGAGCTATAAGATTCCCCTCTCTCAATTAATTAAACTGACGGACTTGTATGTAAATAGAGGGAAAATGAGGGGTTCATATGTAAAGTTAGCATCTCAAGAGTTAGAGCAAAGCAAGGACTTGCATGTAAAGGATTTGTTGATGATGAGGACTAGAATATTATTTGAAGGGATTGCATGGTAGACTTTTTGTGATGATAGGGTTTAAAGTGGTTAATTAACAAAAGGATGGGATTTGGAATAATATATATATCTCTCCATATATAAATATTATATATATATATATATATATATATATATATATATATATATATCAATTGGGGTTAGAGATGAGAAGTTGATTATGATAAGATGGTATAATATGTATAAGAATACAGGTGGCAGAAGAAGAATGAAAATAAAGTTAAGTGTGCTTGTAAATAGAGGAAAGAAGGGGAGGACGTGCGTGTATGTGTACACGTGATCGTGCATGGAAAACAAAAGGATGTCATTCTCATCTTGTGAGCACCAATGGCGGGGATTCAAGAGGGCAGCTGGTTCCCCCATCGTACGTATGAAGAATTCTATTGCAGTCAACGCACGATCTTCGTGGAACTCGTTCAACGGTTTGGATGAGTGATTTTTTTATAATTTGGTGAAAATCCGACGGCGTACAGAGGGACACCACGTGGCCTTATCCTCCGACGAACGCGGTTTGGCCAGGGTTTAAACTTGGAGATAACCTTTACCCGATTTGGAGGATCATATCCAGGAGCGTCCTCGAGGCTACTATAAAAGGAGAAGTCATCTACTAACCCTAGCCACCGTCCGAGTCTAGTGTCGCCGCCGTTGTCATCTGAGAGGAGAAGGGGGAACCTGGTCCAGTGTCGGGGAGGGTTCGAAGACGGTTCTAACCATCGCTGTGCGTGTGGGGAGACGGTGAAGACCGTCTGATTTGTTGGTAAGTCTCCTCGATCCTGTTATTTTATTTAGAAGACAGAGAGATAGAAGCAAGGTTGGGACTTATAAAAAAAAAAAAGAAAGCTTTCATGGATTATTATATGATAGCATGCTAGAATCTATATGTGTGTGAGTGTAGTTTTGAGAGGGTGAACAGCTTTGTTTGTCTAATGATTTGGATAGTGTGATAATTTGTTTTGGAGGCTCAAGTCTTGGTGTTGATTTGATTCTAAGTGTTTGCAAGAGCACATTTAAGGCTTTGTGATTGTGTTGGTATTAACATATATAACTATTATTTGTATATAAGGGTACTTTAGTCTATTTACTTTAGTCTACTTACTTTTCTTGTAAACCTAGCTATAAAAGCTTATGATGTGTATCTCTTTCCTGATGGAAAACTAATCAGAACATCCGCAGCCTCTGTTTTCTCTCTGTCTTCAATACTTTGTTTCTCTATGTCTTCATGGTATCCAGAGCCTCCAATCATGGATTTTGTTGGATTTTTCATCCATACAATTGGTATTTTTTGTTTTCCCTCTGATTTGTTGTTGCTCACGTTCGTTTGATTGGATTCTGTCGATTTGGGAGCTTTCAAATTTTGTTGATTTAGGGATTTTGGATTTGGGGATTTTGTATCTGTGTCTCTTTGATCATGGCTAGTCGTAAGGATGATTCGCTTCAGTCGATTAGTGTTCAGTTGGATGGTAAAAACTACACGTATTGGAGTTATGTTATGAAGAATTTTTTGCGTGGAAAATCTATGTGGAGCTATGTTACAGGTGTGCGGGTTAAACCTACAGACGACAAGGCAACCGATTATGTGGCCCTAGTTGACAATCGGGAGGCTGATAATTCAAAGATTATTACGTGGATCAACAATTCGGTTACTCACTCCATTGGTGTTCAATTGGCTAAGTACGAGACGGCTAAAGAGGTCTGGGATCATCTGGCTAGATTGTACACACAGTCTAATTTCGCCAAGCAGTATCAGTTGGAGACAGATATTCGCGCACTTCAGCAGAATGATCTGAGTATTCAAGAGTTTTATTCTGCCATGTCTAATCTCTGGGATCAATTGGCTCTCATTGAGTCTGCAACACTGCGAGAATTTGAACCGTATATTGCTCGTAGAGAAGAACAGCGTCTGGTACAATTTCTGATGGCCCTTCGGAATGATTTCGAGGGATTGCGTGGGACAATTCTACATCATTCTCCTCTTCCGTCTGTTGATTCAGTGGTTAATGAATTGCTAGTAGAGGAAATTCGACTCAAGTCTAAGGCAGATAAGGGGTCTGTCACACCTATGATTCCATCTGTCTTTGCTGCCCCGCAACAGTCACCACCTAGCAACCAAAACAAGCCAGCTCTTAAAGTCTCTCAGGATGAATGTGCTTTCTGCAAGCAGAAGGGTCATTGGAAGGCTCAGTGTCTGAAATTGTTGAGTAAAGGCAAACCACAGCAACAACAACGACCGCTGCAACAACTACGCTCGACGTAGACTGCTCCATGGACGTATCGCCCACCTCAGTCCAACCATGCAGTTGCTGCCCCCTCTTTGGATCCATATATGTTTGAGCAATTTCAGCAGTTCCTTGCTTCCCAGCCTCATGCCATGTCGGCCTCCTCTCAAAAAGGTTTGTCTTTGTCTGGTACCTCAGGTATATCCTCTCCTTTATGGATCTTGGATTCAGGTGCTTCTCATCATATGTCTCCTGATATTGATTCCTTTGTGTCTATTAATTCTGCCCCATCTTTGTCTGTCATTACTGCCAATGGTACCCCAATGCCATTAGCAGGAATTGGCTCTGTCCGCACTTCCAGTTTATCTCTCTCAGATGTATACCATATTCCTAGTCTAAGTTTAAATCTCGCATCTATTGGTCAATTATGTGATTCTGGTCTCTCAGTTCTTTTTACCTCTAAAAATTGTTGTGTTCAGGACCCGCGATCTCAGAAGGTGATTGGGACAGGCCGTAGGGAAGGGGGACTCTACGTTTTGGATGAGCTCAAAGTATCAGATGTTGCTGCCTCTAGTGTGGATTTGTCATCTTTTCATTTGAGTCGTTCGTCTTGTGATTTTTATCTTTGGCATTCTCGTTTGGGTCATGTTTCTGCGTCTCGTTTAAAGTTTTTGATCTCTACAGGAGCTTTAGGTCATTTGGAAAGTCATGATATTTCGGATTGTAGTGGTTGTAAACTGGCAAAATTTTCAGCCTTGCCTTTTTATAAAAGTATTTCCTTTTCCCTTCCGCCATTTGATCTTGTGCATTCTGATGTATGGGGACCCTCTCCGGTATCCACCAAAGGAGGTTCTAGGTATTATGTTTCATTCATTGATGATTTCACTCGTTATACTTGGGTTTATCTTATGAAACATAGGTCTGATTTTCTTACCATATTCAGTAACTTTAGAGCTCTTGTGAAAACCCAACACTCATCTGTCATTAAACACTTTCGCTGTGATTTGGGGGGTGAATACACTTCTCATGATTTTTCTCGGTTACTTGCTTCTGATGGGACTCTCCACCAAACCTCATGTACGGACACTCCTCAACAAAACGGTGTTGCCGAAAGGAAACATCGCCATCTGGTCGAAACAGCTCGTTCATTCTTGTTGTCCGCCGAGGTTCCTAGTGCGTTTTGGGGAGAAGCGGTTCTTACCGCTGCTCATGTGATCAACAGAATTCCAATCTCTCATAATTCCGGTTTATCTCCTTTTGAAAAGCTGTATGGTCATTCACCTGATTATTCCTCTTTACGCGTCTTTGGTTGTACTTGTTTTGTCCTACGACCACATGTTGAGCGTAGTAAATTGTCTCCTCGGTCTGCTTTGTGTGTCTTTTTGGGTTATGGTGTTGGTCAAAAGGGATATCGTTGTTTTGATCCAGTTAGTCAAAAATTGTATGTCTCGCGTCATGTTGTGTTTTTAGAGCATATTCCCTTCTTTTCTGTTCCTGCTAGTTTACATCATTTGACACAGTCGGATCTTGTTCGTATTGATCCCTTAGGTACCGACCCCGATGAAGCTCTGTCTGATACTTTGGTTCACGAGACATCCACCTCTCATGCCCCTGCTCCTACGACCACACAGTTGCCGGATGAGATTGTGGATAATCCTCCTCTGCGTCAATCCACTCGTACCCGTAAGTCCACTAAACTACCCGACTTTGAGTATTCATCTTATTCTACCTCCTTTGCTTCTTTTGTTGCATCTATTCATCGTCTTTCTGAGCCTTCGTCCTATAGAGAGGCAGTTCGTGATCCCCTTTGGCAGGCCGCTATGGCTGAGGAACTTACTGCTCTACACCAGACTCATACATGGGATTTGGTTCCGCTACCGTCCGGAAAACATACCATTGGTTCTCGTTGGGTGTACAAGATTAAAACCAAATCCGATGGATCCATTGAACGATACAAGGCCCGACTTGTTGCTAAAGGCTACTCCCAAGAGTATGGCATGGACTATGAAGAAACTTTTGCCCCTGTTACAAAAATGACGACTGTTCGCACTCTGATTGTTGTTGCTTCCATTTGCCGATGGAGAATATCTCAGATGGATGTCAAGAATGCCTTCTTGAATGGTGATCTTCATGAAGAAGTTTATATGACGCCTCCTCCCGGTATTGCTCATCAGGCAGGTGAAATTTTTCAAGCTTCGCAAAGCTCTTTATGGTCTCAAACAAGCACCACGTGCCTGGTTTGAGAAGTTTTCCACTGTGATCACTTCACTTGGCTTTCTTCCTAGTCACCATGATTCGGCGCTATTTGTCAAGCGTACAACGGCAGGTCGTATTCTTTTATCCTTGTATGTTGATGACATGATTATTACTGGTGATGATTGCGATGGAATTAAAGCTTTGAAGTCTGAGTTGGCACGTTGCTTCGCTATGAAAGACCTGGGTATGCTACGTTACTTTTTGGGAATTGAGGTTGCCTATTCCTCAAAAGGCTATCTCTTATCTCAATCAAAGTATATAGCTGATCTGTTTGAGCGTGCTCGACTCACTGATAGCAGGACCGTTGATACTCCCCTTGAAACTAATGCTAGATACTCTCCGTCAGATGGCACTCCTTTGGTAGATTCCAGTCTTTATCGTACTGTTGTTGGCAGCTTGGTTTATCTTACTGTGACTCGCCCAGACATTGAGCATGTTGTTCATGTGGTTAGCCAGTTTGTTACTGCCCCTACTACAGTTCATTGGGTTGCCGTACTTCATATTCTCAGGTACCTTCGGGGTACTCAGTTTCAGAGCCTCTTGTTTCCTTCTACGTCTTCGTTCGAGATGCGTGCTTACTCTGATGCGGATTGGGCTGGTGATCCTACAGATCACAAGTCGACTACTGGATTTTGTATTTTCCTCGGTGACTCGCTTATTTCGTGGAAGAGCAAGAAACAAGATGTCATCTCTCGGTCTTCTACAGAAGCTGAGTATCGTGCCATGGCCTCGACTACCTGTGAAATTATTTGGCTACGCTGGTTGCTTGCTGATATGGGTATCTCTCTTTGTCACCCTACTCCACTACATTGTGATAATCAAAGTGCTATTCAGATTGCACGTAACTCAGTTTTTCATGAGCGCACCAAGCATATCGAGATTTCTTGTCACGTCACTCGCCACCACCTACAGATCAGCACCATCACATTGCCATTTGTTTCTTCTTCTCTGCAGCTTGCTGATATGTTTACAAAAGCACACTCGGCTTCGCGCTTCCGTTTCTTATCTGACAAACTCTCGATGCTTATTGCTGTAGCCTCGTGAGTTTGAGGGGGGATACTTAACATATATAACTATTATTTGTATATAAGGGTACTTTAGTCTATTTACTTTAGTCTACTTACTTTTCTTGTAAACCTAGCTATAAAAGCTTATGATGTGTATCTCTTTCCTGATGGAAAACTAATCAGAACATCCGCAGCCTCTGTTTTCTCTCTGTCTTCAATACTTTGTTTCTCTATGTCTTCATTTGGTTCATGAATGATGTGTGGTTGGTGGGTATATGGTATTATTAAAGTGTGTCATGTGCTGGAGCAAAACATAGTATTGTGGATCAAATTTATTGAACTTTGAGGATTTTCTTTATTGCTGTTCCTTATGGGTTTTACTAGTGGATTTATATATATATATAATTTCATAATTTGCATGGAATATAGAGATTGTTAAAAAAAAAATGTTAATGGAGGATCCAGATTCAGAGATAGAGTGTGGAGTTAAATGGATCTTTGGAAACTCACAGTGATAAGTGGGGATTCTGACTTTCTTTTGAAGATTTTATTAATTTGAAAGCATTCATAGAGTTGATCTCTTTTTGCTATTGGGTTGAATAGTAGTTCAGGTATGTTGGTGGCTTAGCATGAGCTAACATATGAAGAGTATGAGTAGCTTTTGATTCTTTGTGGAGAGAGCTGTGATCTATATGTGTGTGAGGTCTTGGGGATTTCATTGGTATGTTTTGAGGGTCTGGACATAGGTCTAGAAGATTGGTAATGAGTTCTTTGGTTTGGCTGGTATATTGATTTAATGATATGAGAATAAATTTGGAACTGAGTCAAATGAATGGGTGGCTGAGAATAAAATTTGGTGGTTCGGGTTTGGGTTTTGTTCAGTCAAAGGCTGAATGCTTAATTGTTGGGCTCTTGGTCCGAGTCTACTGAGAAGAATGGGTTCGGGTCCAATTGGTATATTATTGTGAATGGAAATGAATAATGAGATAATGTATTGGCTTTTAGCATTTTATCATTATCATGTATTTCGGGATTTTAGTAGAAATTGATAAATGTGAGAATGAGCTGATCTTGTTAAAATAGGGTGGACCCAACTGGGATGTTGGTCAAGTCCGATAGATGTGTCGGTATGGTTGGGCTTATTTTAGGTGGGTCCCGGGCCGGCCTTGTGAGTCACAAGCTTATGAGTCAACTAGGTTGGGCATGGACTTAATTAAAGAATAATGTATTTAATTAAGGGATTAAATCAATTAGCAAATTGGGCTGGACTTATTTAATGGGCCGGGCCCATTTAGATGCACATGCATGACAAATGACACTATTAATTTCGAGCATTTGTGCGTGTGTTGAGTATAGATATGTGTATACAGATATTGTCGAGGAGTGTGGCACTTCGACTGGACCGATTCGTAGCGATCAGTTGGATTGCGTTAGAGGTAAGTTACTCTTGCCTCGTTTCTACCCTTTATATGGGTTTTTCTTGATTTGTTTGATGCTATTAGTTAGCATGTTCTTGTTTGGTACCCGCTGTTTGATTCATCCACATACATGCTTGTTGCTATCTTTCCAAGTATGTGTGTGATTGATGAGCTAGAGGTAGTGTTAATTGATCACGAGGATCCGTTGATCGGTACGTGGCCGTGGAAACACGTGAGCCTGTGCTCCGTCCGGATAGGAGTGTAAGTTTCATTACTGGTTTGTTAGAATGCTCTTTTGGACTTACCCACCCGTGGGCTGACACTTGATCATGGGCACATGGTCTTGTGTGCTGGCCGGGAGGTACTTGCCAATTAAGTTCTGATCTTCCGCCCGGTTGCAGTGGAGTCCGAGGCTCCGTATCCCTGTCAGTAGTATTGATTTGCTAGCCGTGTCGACACGTAAAGGTGGCGCTACCGAATGCGACAGGTTAAGATTCGCTGACCGAGGCCGCTTGTTGCATCTGAGGTCGCGTTACTTTATTACTGACCAGGTCGGGCCGTCCGAGAAATCGTTGTTGAGCTGTCTTTGGACTTCTCATCCAGGGCTCCGAGGGCCGTAGTTGGATGTTAGGATCTGTTTGTATGGGGTGTAGCCCCTTTGTTTGATGATCCTATGTTATTGATATATGTTTCAGCTGACCATTGTGATTCTCGCAGGGTACTTACTGGGCTTTCCATTCGAAAGCTCACGACTTTTCTCTTCTCTCATTTCAGGTCCTGAGGAGTAGGTAGACTCGAGCTCAGGGACGGCGAGAGTTGGGGAGGAATATTCTGAGGTTGGAGGACCTCCCTAAGTTATTTTATTCTTGTGTGTGAGGACACTGTCTTTATTTTTATTAGGACCCTTGTAGGGCCTGGATTGTATAGAGGGCTATGGACCCTTATGTGATTTTTTCATTTATTTTCTGCTGGGATATTGTTCTTATTATTGATGAACTTTGATTATATTGTTATCTGCTTATCATTCTTAGGCCTTATATTCGAGTGGGGCTCGTCTCCACTTGGCTACAGCCGATCTGTTGACGTGCCCGAGGTCCCTAGATCCGGGTCGGGGCGTTACAACATCCACATTAACAAAATCCCCCGAGAGGAGAATCAGGAAGCTGATTTCCTATCAAAGTTGGCGACATCTGAAGCAGAGGTGAAGCAACCCATTAACATTCAATATCTCACTGCAAGAACCATTGAATGCAGGCCAATCGAGGAGCTCCTTGATATCAGTAGTGGCGAGTGTTGGATGGATCCCATATTGAACTATCTCCAGAACGACACACTTCCTCACGATCCGAAGGAGGCTCATCGGATCGTTGTCCGGGCGGCTCGTTACAGCATCATTGAAGGACAACTTTTCAAAAGGTCCTTCACCTTGCCATATCTAAAGCACTTATGTCCTTCCGAGGCGAAGTATGTTTTGCATGAAATCCATGGTGGGAGGCAGGCGACCACCTCGAAGGGAGAGCTCTAGGCCACAAGGTACTTCGGCAAGGTTATTATTGGCCCATATTAGCTAAAGATGCTATCGAGTTTGTTCAAAAGTGTGACGCCTGCCAGCGCCATTCCAATGTCCAACGGCGCCCTTCAGCTCACTTGACTTCAATAGCAAGTGCGAGGCCATTTGCTTTATGGGGTTGATATTCTGGGCCCATTCTCAGTTGGAGTTCGGCAATTAAAGTTCCTAATTGTGGCCATTGATTACTTCACAAAGTGGGTCGAGGCAGAACTGTTGTCATCAATCACAGAGAAAGCTTGTGAAGCGTTTTTATGGAGGTCGATTCTCTGTCGATTCGGGATCCCCGTCATCTTCATAACAGACAATGGTCGCCAGTTCGACAATTCTGCCTTCAGATCATTCTGTGACAAGTTCAATGTTGAACACAGACTCACCTCAGTTACGCATCTACAAGCAAATGGGCAAGTGGAAGTGACTAACAGAACTCTTCTCCATGGTTTGAAGACGAGGGTTCTCAGTCATGGGTCTTCTTGGGTAGAGGAGATTCCAGGAACCCTTTGGGCGTATCGAACCACCACCCGAACCCCAACTGGAGAGACCCCTTTTGCTCTTGCATTCGAAACCGAAGCGGTGATTCCCCCTGAGACAAGAATACCAACTCCCCGAACTCAAGTTTTCAATCCTGAGGCGAATGAGGAGCGACTCAGGGCAGACCTCGATCTCTTGGAGGAGAAGAGGGATGAAGCAAATCTCAAGGCGGCTGCATATCGTCAGAAGGTGAAGCGCTTCTATGATAAGAAAGTGAAGCAGGTGACCTTCCAACTTGGAGATCTGGTTCTAAGGGCGAACAAATTTGATAGGAACAAAATTCGAACGGGGAAACTGATTCCGAATTGGGAAGGTCCATACATTGTTCAAGGAATTGTGAGACCTGGAACATACTGGCTTATTAGGATGAATGGGAAAAAATTGAAACACCCATATCATTCCGAGCACCTTCAAAGGTACTATCAATAAAATCAGACCTTCAATTGCAATTTCTTGATAATTCCATCCAACTTCTTTCTTTTAACACCTTCTTGCAAACATGAGCCAACTTCGGGAAATGACTTAAAGCGCTTCGATTGCATGGTCATTGTCCCTCTTCGGGAAATAGCTTGAAGCGCTTCGATCGTTTGGCTATTGTCCCCCTCTTCGGCGAAGGCTTGAAGCGCTTCGATCGCTTAGCCTCACTACTCCTCGGGAAATGGCTTGAAGCGCCTCGATCGCTTAGCTATTATCCCTCTTCGGAAAATGACTTGAAGTGCTTCAATCGCTTGGTTATGAACCCTCCTCGGGAAATAGCTTGAAGCGCTTCGATCGCTTGGCTATTGTCCCTCCCTTGGGATATAACTTGAAGCGCTTTGATCGCTTGGTTATGATCTCACCTCTCTTCGGGAAATAACTTAAAGCGCCCCGATCGCTTGGATATTGTCCCCCTCTTCGGAAAATGACTTGGAGCGCCTCGATCGCTTAGTCGTTATCCCTCTTCGGGGAATAACTTGAAGCGCCTTGACAGCTCGGTTATCACCCCTCCTCGCTCATCAGGAAATGGACATGAAGAACTTCAATCCAGACTCGAACTTGAAGTCCAATGAACGAACTCATTGATTTGAAAATGGAAAATATCAATTCAAGAAGTTTTTATTCACAAGAAGTTCAAGTTACAATTCAAGTTTGTGGTAGAAATCAAAATCAAGATAAAATCAAATAGACAGTTAAACTCAGACTCGTGAACTTCTTTCCCATCGGCAGTGGGAACAGGTTGGTCAACGGGGGGAATCACGACTTCACAATCAACTTCTGTTGTTCCTTGATCTCCTTCGTTGGGAACTCCTTCAGCACCAGTTCCTCCTTCTTCTCCCGACGAAGGATCCTCTACCCATTCATTTTTAGAATCCGCAGTGGGGTCTTCTCCAGCAAGAAATTTTAGGCCCCCTTTGTAGGTTAGTGTCGAGAAGTCTACTGGCAAGGTCTTCAGAGTCTCCTCGGGGACCACCTGCAAAACCAGTTCTCGAAGGACCCTGAAAGTATCAGTACCTCCAGCAATGAATCCGAGGTCATACCCTCCAGCTTTCTCACTTGAGCAGATAGCTTCGGCCTCCTTGATATGATCTGAACAAAGGTTTAATGTTTCCTGGTGAGTGGCCACCTCAAAGGCAAGTTTTTCCTTTTCTTCTTTCAGCGAAGTCATAAGGCGGGTCGCTTCATCAAGAAGACAGGATTTACTCTTTACATCTTCCTGGAGTTTTTTATTCTCCTCGGTCAGAGCCTTCATCTGCCCCCTAGTCTGGGTTAATTACAAGGAAACTTTATTGGACTCCTCCCTTAACTGTAACCATTTGTCCTCAGCGAATTTGCACTGAGTTTCTAAAGATTTTTGGGTCTTTAGCATCTCATCAGCGGCAGCCCTATATTGCTTTATTTCGTTCTCCAGGGGTTTGATCTTCCCCTCTAGCTTCATCTTTTCATCGAGGAGTTTTGGGCACTTTCTACCAGAAGAATCCAAAGAAGCTTGGACTTTATCCCTCTCTGAATTCATGGCGGAAAGTTTATCTTTCAGGTTCTGATAATCCCCTTCCCGGAGAGAAAGCACTAACCGGAGATCTCTTCTTTCCTCTAACAGCCGAGCTGCTCTGTTAGAAAGAATACTATTCTGCACGAGGTAAAGTTCAGAGTGTTAAGTAATGAAGAAGAAGACTCAAGGAAGAATCCAAAGTAAAGCAAAACGTACCAAAATTGCAGTGATTCGAAGATGAGCAGCAATCTCATCTTTTTCCAACTTATCAAGCCTTGCCTCAGAATCTTCAGTACGAAGAAGCTCCAAGCTGAAGGCCGCGGATTCAGGGTTGAAGAAGAGTCCCTCCAAAGGTTTCACCTTCATCCCCTCAGAACTGCTCGCAATGGGGGCTTTTCCCTTTTCCCCAGGAGCCAGATTCTTCTTCGCGGGCGGGACTGGAGTTGTTAACTCCGTAGGTTCTTCGACCCTCAACTGCCCCCTCTTCGAGCGTCTGAGAGGAACAGTTGGTTCTGGAACAGAATCGATCGCTTCCAAGATTGGATGAACTGAGGATAATCCTTCGACAACATCTCCCGATACATTTTCCCGAGCCTGGGATTCGGGAACAGCAGTGGCAGGGAGTGCATTTGGAGCTGGGGGAACATGGAAGTGCCTCGCCGAAATCGGCACCGCATCATCGCTGTCCACCTCCTCAATGGGCGTCAGCATCGAAACCTCCTCGGTGACAGTAGTAGGGAGAGCTACAAGGGTACCCACTTTCCTTACGACTCCCTTCTTTACAGAATCGCTTGGTTCGGTTGCGGGCAATCCCGAACTCACCCGAGAGGTTCTCTCCCTTGCCTCGGGTGCTACGTTCAGATCCTTTCTTCCCGAGACACCCCCTTTCTTCCGTGGAGGCTCTTCAATTGTAGTGGTTTGGGGACCTTCCTTTCTCTTCCTCTTCTCGAGTTTCGAGGCTCTCAGCTGAGCCTCTTTTGCCCTCACGGTGGACAGTAAGTTCCCAGCAGTAGCTCGGGGATTAACAGGCCTTTTATCTGCAGAACAAACATAAGAGTTCAGGTTAACAATGGACACGAGCTAGTAACTGGGAAAAAACAAATTTCAATACAAACCCTACCCAAAATGGTGTAGAGGCCACTAGCTTGGAGAACGTCAAAAGTAAGATAAGAATCAACTCGGAGATCAAAACACTCTAAGAGTTTATCATATTCATCCTTCTCATCTTCATTGAGATCTCTCTTTTCCATGGAATGGGATCTGGGAGTACCCCACTTGGTCCGGAATGGGAAACCATCAGAATTGGAGACAAAGAAATATTTGGATTTCCAACCTTTCAATGAGGAGGGCACGGATCCGAGGAAGCGACGGTTCTAACGAGCCCCAAAGAAGTACCAATCGGTGGACTTCTCACGACTCAAGCCAAAATAAAATTTAAATTTATCTACAGTGGGTTCAATACCACTATGGAGGCAAACAATAACGAAACCGCAAAGACATCGCCAGGAATTGGGAGCAAGTTGGGAAGGACATACATCGAATTCTTTCAGGATGTCTAAAAATAATTGGGGAAAGGGAAGCCTAAGACCACCAATCAAGGCTTCATAATAAACGGCGATGTCCCCTTCCTTTGACGGAGAACTGGCACGTTCGGAAGCACTAGGGATCCTATAAAGTAGAAGCGACTCCGGAAATACTATACTCTACTGCTATTGTACTGATTCGTTTGGCAGAAAGAAGGTTTGGGTACTCACTCGAACAAGCATTCGGGCCAGGATTTTTAAATACGGTTTGAACTACCTCAGCTTCTTGTTCGGGAGAAGAAACAACAAAATCGACCGGTAAAGGAGGGGATCTCGTACCTGGAGCCATTTGGTCAGAGCTCTGAAGAGAAGAAAAGAGGGATTCTTGCGCAAACTGCTTCAAGTATCAGGCGAAAGGAAGAAGATGATAGCAAATCTTTGGCGATTTGGGGGGAGATCTCTTTAAATAGAACTTGATCGACGTTATATACGGTATCTAAACCGTTGTGATCCAATTCAACGGTCCGGATAGCTTCGCGATGAAACTGATGATCTCAAGCGCCCATTCAAATTCAAAGATCGTGAGGTCAAGATCGAAGCATAGACTCAAGACCCGGCGGATAAGCGCCACGTATCGCCAATGATGGGACCGACCACCAAGTTGAGAGATCATCATTGCTTGGAACGGCTCATGTTTCTGGAAAGAAGCAACGGCACACTAAACAGCGCGTCCATTAAATGCGTCTTACCGCCAGGAGCAGTGAATCTATGCCACATCAGTTCGGGAAACCGGCCCCAAATCAAGCGCTGCATTATGGCATGAAGCAACCAAAGATCAAATAATTAAACTTCAATTCCTCGTATGCTTAGCTAGCGCAAGCATACTTGGGGGGGACTGAATGATGAGGGTAAAAATCAAGGAGCCTGACACTCGACACGTGGATCAATCCTATCCGTTGATCTGTCACAGTAACCCCCTCAGGACTCCCCTTCTTCGGGTTACCCCCCTCGGGAAACAGACAGGAGGCAACCGCCTCGGTTCACTTAAGGTGAACCTCCTCGGGAAAGTTGGTCTACCTCTTTGGCTCTCAGGGGCAGCACACCCTGACCCGCAGAAGGCACCATGGATCCCGAGCCCGCAGGAAACGCCATGAACCGAAGGACTTGACACCCTTCTAGAGAGAATTACGGTTAAGACCGTTGAGATCTAACTGAATGACACCCTGGCAATCTAGAAGCATCTAGAAGAGAAGATCGTTGAAATCTAACTGAATTACAGCCTGGCAGTCTAGAAACATCTAGAAGAAGAGTGAGCTGTCAAGCTAACTAACTCCAGCTGGCATCCACGTGGCCTATTAGGAGCTAGATCTCTAGCCTCCACGTGGTCTATTAAGGATGACTTGCTCCCCAAGCAACACCCCTCTCTGGGAGCCTATAAATAGAGGAGCTCACTGAGTCATCTTCAAGCTCTGGATGATCGGCGAAGCCCTGCCTCTCCAGATACTCAAATTTCACTTGTAAACTTGAGATTCCACTGATTTGATAGTGATTTCATCTCCGATCTTGGAGATTTTCCGTGGTTTTCTCCCCGATTTGGGGTTTCCACGTAAATCCTGTGTTGATTCTTCTTTTTCTTGAGTTTTTCTCTCTCGATTCTTCTCGATCTCACCCTGATTGATCCCTAATCAAATCACAAATTCAATTGTTGACCTGAATCGCGGATCCTTCCCGATTCTTGCATCAACAATATATATATATATATATATATATATATATATATATATATATATATATATATATATATATATATATATATATATATATTGTTTTTAAACCAATGACCAAGTGGTCTATTAGTATTTCGGTTCCCGCGAGAATTCTAAGGACCAAAAGGTATTGAGTACGCGGACCCTATCCTCATGTCTGCTTTATCGAGGCTTATATACGCACTTGATTTCTCAATGGTTTTCCACTCATATTATTAAAAAATCAAAATTTTTATTATTATTTTTTGAGAACATGTGCATCATATTTATGCCAGATAAGAAAAATCGAAGAAAAAGACAAATTGATTGGAGCTTACTAATTTATGGCTTTGATAGAACCGTGAGTGATCTTCTTTTGTAATCATATTATTCGTTTATTTTCGACATGTTTTTTGAAAAAATATCACCAAATCAGTCAAATATGAACAACCAATGGTCCAATACTTGTAATTTCAATTCATAATAAAATTTCTATTCTTTTATTGGTATTTTTATATAAAAAAACTCAAACCAAAATGAACATGTAAGTTCCGTCTTGTTCGGTTGTCCGTCTGTCGTATGTTTGTTGTAACTTCTGTTGCAACTTGCTGTCAGGCTGTAACTTGAGAAGTACCGGTTGCAACTTGCTCTGTGAGTATGTCTTATTGGTCTCTCTAAGGCTATTGTGTGGTTAGTTATAACTCTGGTTTTCCTCTCAAGGAGTCACACAAGCTCTCACATACATACTCACACAATCAAGACAAAACAAACAAGAAGAGATAAGAGACACAAAGGTTTGGTAACCCAGTTCGGCTAACAAGCCTACGTCTGGGGGGCCTAGCCCGGAGGAGAAAATCCACTAAAGGTGTAAGGAAGACAGGAGTACAAGAGTATCACTCACTCTCTCTCTCTCTATGATAAGTACCTCCACTCCTTGATTGACAATGACCACTATCACCCTCCTCCAAGGGACTACTCTAGTCGGCTCACCTCAATTCTTTGAGTCCTGGTCTTATATAGACGTCTCCCTGTCTTCACGCCATCACAGCACCCGCTACCACCTTCAAGATTTCCCAAATCTCCGCGGCTACCAAATTGGACTCCTTCCACATTTGGTTTTTGCAACTTAGTTGTAACCGGAGTTACAACATGGCCCGGCTGACGAACTTGACCAAGGCTACAACATCCATTGCACTTCTTCGACCTCGACACACCTCCAACCTTCCTAGTTGAGTTCCGAGTCTACTACGTCAGATCCACCCGATCCAGACACGCAACTAGCCGATCCACCTCTCTGTCGCTTACTCAGTCCTTCTCGGTCGCACTCCACCATAGCGCGAAACCTTCAATCAACCTGCAAGGTTGAGCTATTGATTGGCTCCACCAATCATCTTCTAAACCCCAGTTTGGCCTGTCTTGATCCACTATATTTGCTTACCAAATATGGCCTTGATTTGGCTCTAATTCAGCACCTTGAGAATCAATCTTCATACGCCAAATCATCTCTCTCCATTCTTGCCTTCAATCAGCTTCCATCAATCATCTTCCTTCCCAATGTGGCTGCTTGCATGTGATCTCCAATCAGCTCTCAATCACCATGTAATCAGTATGCATAGTCAATCAATCAATGAAGTGATGATGCTTTCTTCCAAGAATGGAGTCTCTAAGCCATGTTGTAGTCGATCAGCATCTTGGGTTGCACCCGGATAAATAGAGGCTTGGACTTGTGTCAAATACTTGCCAATCCTAGTGCGTTTACACTTGCACTAACAGAACACAATATTAAATAATTTAATACACACTTATGCTGATTTGTATAACATTTTCACAACCATCATTTGTCCCAAAAGAAAAACCAAAATTTCTAGATTTTTCACTTGAGACAGAGGTAATATCTACAGGAGTAATGCTACATATATATAAAACGACACAACTACACGAAATGATGATACGACTTCATTGATGATACCTCGGGACCATCAACACGACCAACCCGAGGTATCATCAATGGAGTCGTGTCATCATTTCGTGTAATTGTATTGACCCATGTAGCATTTCTCTATCCACGGGGTGTGTTCAAATGTCAATATCGGTGATTACCATAATAAAATCCCGACATTAATTCTAGAGAAATCCAACCCTCCTAACTAATCTATAGACATGCATACATACAAGAAACATTAAGGGCAAAGATATTTGTTAGATTAGGTTGAAGAAGTCATCTAACATCATAAATCAAAATCAATTCATGATAGGATATATATAGGTGAGATCCACCAATCCCATGCAAGCACTAAGAAAAAGTTCATTCATATTTTGACGTACGTACGTGCATTGCATGACAATTAGCATCATTCTCTTACGTTATTAACCAAAAGGACTGAAAGGGAGGAACTTATAATCAAATGGATGAGGAAAGAAGGATAAGATTTTGCTGTTAGGTAGTGTTTGGAGTCCCGGATATCTTATCCCCGGGATGGGATATCCCGGGCTACAGTGAAATTTCGATGTTTGGTAGCTTGGATTTCACGTGCTCGGGATGCGTCTTGTCCCTGAAATCGGGACGAGCACCGTCCCTCCAAATTGGAGGGACGCGGCTCGTCCAAAGGGCGTGCATTACCGGAGCCCATGTGCAAGCACGTGGGCTCCTGTACTTTAATGGTTAAAAATTGTTTTAATATTATTTTAATATTATATAATGTTTTTTAAATTTAATTAATTATATTTTGTATATTATATATTAACAATGCATATTTACTGTTATTAAATTTAAATGTTTATACTAATTTTATAATTTAAAGTAATAATTATATAAATCATTTTATAATTTTAAAAAAATATTTTAAATACATAATAATTATATATTAATAATAAATATAAGATGATGAGGGAAAAAACCGAGGGGGCCTGATGTCAGACACGTGGATTAATCCTAACCGTTGATGCATTTCAGTAACCTCCTCGGGACCTCCGTTTTTGGCCCGATCGCCTCGGGAAACCTTCCTCGGAGGAGTTGGCCTACCCCTTCGATTTGCCGAAGCAATGCTCTTGGACCCGCGGAAGGCATTGTGCATCTCGAACCAGTAGGAAGCGCCCTGAACCGAAGGACTTGACACCCTGGCAATCTAGAAACATCTAGAAGAGAAGACCGTTGGGATCTAACTGAATTACAGCCTGGCAATCTAGAAGCGTCTAGAAGGATCATGAGCTGTCAAGCTAACTAACTCCAGCTGGCATCCACGTGGCCTATTAAGAGCTAGGTCCCTAATTCGCACGAGGTCTATTACAGGTGACTTGCTCCCCAAGCGACACCCCCCACTGGAAGCCTATAAATAGGAGGACTCACTGAGTTATCTCCAAGCTCTGAAGGAATGGCGAAGCCCTGCCTCTCCAGAGACTCATATCTTCCCTGAAAATTGTAATCTCTCTTTGATCTGTTAGTGATTTCATCTCCGATTTAGGAGATTTCCGTGGTTTTCTCCCCAATTTCGGGGTTTCCACGTAAATCTTGTGTCGATCTTTCCCTTTTCTTGAGTTTTTCTCTTCCGATCATTCTCGATCTCATCTCGATTGGTCCCCAATTGAACTACAAATTCAATTGTTGGCTTGAATCTAGGGTTCTATCCGATTCTTGCATCAACAATTTGGCGCCGTCTGTGGGAACATCGGACAAGAAGCTATGACGACAACGAGAAGATCCAGGCAGAGTCAACCTCAAGAACAACGAATCCCTGCATCAGGGGTCGTTCCACCACCACCAGCTGTTCCACCTGCAGGAGATCCACATCCTCCAAGCCCTTCTCCCATCCCGGATCTTCCTCCCAGGATGGTGGAGATTCCTGAAGATCGATACAGATCGATGGAGCGTCAGATCGCGGATCTCACTCAGACACTCCTGGCGGTGGAGAGACATGTTTCCCAGGGGGCGGTACCCAACTACACCCATCGGCCCGTGGAGAGTCGTGACCGATCGGCCGTTCATTCCCCACGCCAGCGGGATCCGTCACCACGGAGAGGTAGGAGCCAAAACTCTTCGTCTAGAAGTTCAGATTCAATTCGCCCGAGGCGTCGACGACGCCCTCAGGCACGGGATTCTCGGAGAAGGAGGCGGGACTCTTCTCCCGATGGTTCCCAATCTCCTGACTCACGCAGGAGAAGACATGGATCCCGACGACTCTCGCCTCGAAGACGTTCCCAGGAACGGTCCCCGAGGCGTTCACTCTTCTACCATCATCGCGGGGGACACTCCCCCGGGCGGGACTCTCCCAACCGCCCATCGATAAGGAATCAGTCTCCCGGGCGGCATCATTCCCCCGCGGCACCTTATCGCGATCACGGTGAGCGGAGGGGGAGGACTTACTCCCGCTCATCGAAGTTGTATTCTCCTTTTGTGAGAGAAATCTGGGAAGCTCCCTTCCCGAAGGATTTCCGGCCCCCACATGTAAGATACTACAGCGGGACTACTGATCCCCATGAGCATGTGGAACGTTATTGTGCTAAGATCATGGATAATCATATTGATGATGTTGTTCTGTGCCGTTCCTACCCGAAGACACTCACTGACATCGCCCACGATTGGTTCCGAAGTCTCCCGCTGGGTTCGATATCTAGTTTCGACCAGCTTACTGACCTTTTCTTTCGACGGTTTGCAAACTGTCGGAGACAAAGGAAGAACCCCGTGATGCTCCTGAGGTGTAAACAGTTCGAGGGCGAGAGTCTTCGGGATTACCTGGATCCCTTCAACAAAGAGGCCGCGGGGACAAGCGATCAGGATTCTATTATGGTGGTTGGTGCACTGATGGATGGTCTTCGAGAATGTCCGTTCTTGGATTCTATCTCAGGGAATGTCCCCAGGAACCTATCTGAGGTGATGAGTAGAGCCCAGGAGTTCATCGCCTCAGAAGAATTCAAAACTGGGCGGCGGGAGGAAGTGCTAAGGAGAGTTCGGGAGTTCCAGAAGGAGGAACCACGTCGGGAGGACAGCAGGGGTTCCCGCCGAGGCGACCAAAGGGCCCGAAGAGACGACAGGCGTCCTCGCTCGGATGATCGGAGACCTCGGGACCCTCCCCTGCAGCAAAGGAGAGCGAGGTATGAGAACTACACCCCTCTCATTACTTCAAGGGAGAATGTTTTAATGCAGATCCAGAACAAGAAAATTTTGAAGCAACCTGAACCCATTAAGGAGTCGGGATCAATGAAGAAAAGCAATAAGTATTGTGCTTATCATCAAGTTAGAGGCTACAATACAGAAGATTGCGTCCAGCTTATGGATGCAATTGAAGATCTAGTCAAGGCAGGGAAACTTGACCAGTTCCTCTCCAAGAAAGTGCAATCGAAGGAGAGCCCACCACGAGGGCAGGAGGCCCCTCCTATCCCGGCGAATCTTGATATCAAGCTCTTCTTCATTGCTGGGGGTCCAGGTTGCGGAGGGGAGAGTTCATCCTCGAGGAAGCAATACGCCAGGATGGTAGCCTCAGTCTAGGAGACAGCCCCACTTAAGAGAAGCCGCCCTTCAGCTCCCATCACCTTCTCTGATGAAGACCTTCGCGGCATTTGTCAACCCCACGACGATGCCCTGGTCATAGCAGTTAAGGTTGGGGTTTTCACCATATACCGGGTATTGGTCGATACCGGGAGTTCGGCTGATATAATCTTCTGGGATTGTTTTGAAAGAATGAAGATCGGGAAGGAGAATCTGAAGCATGTTCGATCTCATTTAGTGGGGTTCGATGGGAACTCACGCCACCCAGAAGGCATGATTACCCTCCCGATGACACTTGGTACGCCACCGAGGACAGTTACTGCAATGATTGACTTTCTGGTTCTGAGATGTCCTTCCAGCTACAATGCAATTATGGGCAGACCATCACTTTGTAAGCTGGCGGCAGTACCATCCCCTATCATCAGAAACTGAAGTTCCAAACTGAGGAGGGGAGTGGAGAAATACGTGGTGACCAGGCTTCCTCTCGCCAATGTTATTCCACTCTTTTGAGGCATCAAACAGGGGAGTCGAGCCGAGCTGCTGAGACCCTTACCCTGGAGGAGCTACAGCATGAAGATATGGAAAGGGAGGCTCGACGTCCTGTTCCGGTAGAGGGGTTGAAGGAATATCCGTTGGATGACAAACTTCCCGAGCGAACTGTTCGCCTCCGGGAAGGGCTCAATCTGAAAGGGAAAAGTGAGCTCCTCGCATTACTGAAGGACAATACTGATGTCTTTGCTTGGTCCGCGGAGGAGATGCCGGGAGTTCCTCGGGACATAATCGAACATCAACTCAATGTCGATCCTGCTGTGAAGCCTGTCATCCAGAAGAAGAGGAACTATGCTCCAGATCGCCTTGCGGCTGCTGAAGAGGAGGTCGATAAGCTCCTTAAAGCAGAGTTCATTCGGGATGTCCAATACCCCGAATGGCTCTCCAATAGTCCGGGAAATGGAGAATGTGTGTAGATTTCACAAATCTCAATAAAGCTTGTATTAAAGACTACTACCCCTTGCCTCTCATTGATAATTTGGTTGATTCTACCTCTGGATATGGGATGCTTAGCTTCTTAGATGCGTTCTCGGGGTATAACCAAATTCTGATGGCAAAGTCTGATGAGGAGAAAACCTCTTTTATTACCTCCCGAGGCACTTATTGCTATAAGGTGATGCCCTTTGGGTTGAAGAATGCTGGAGCTACATTCCAGAGATTGGTGAATAAAGTTTTTAAGAAGCAGATTGGAAGGAATGTTGAAGCTTATGTAGATGACATACTTGTGAAAAGCCTTTCTCCCGAGGAGCATGCCTCGGATTTGAAAGAAACGTTCGCAGCCTTGCGGGCTCATGGAATGAGTCTCAACCCTAGCAAGTGTGCATTTGGAGTGAAATCGGGAAAATTCCTCGGGTTTATGATTACACATAGAGGAATTGAAGCGAATCCCGAACAGATCCGAGCCATCATGGAGACCAGATCCCCGAGGACTATAAAGGAGATTCAAAGCTTGAATGGGAGATTGGCTGCCCTCGGGAGGTTTATTTCCAGATCTGGGGAGAAGAACCTCCCTTTCTTTAGAGCCCTCATAAAAGCGCCAAAAGTGGAGTGGACCGAAGAGTGTGAGTTAGCGCTGAATCAACTGAGGGATTATTTACAGTCTCCTGCTCTATTGGTGAAGCCCAAGCCTGGGGAAGTGTTGCTTCTGTATTTGGCTGTCACAGACTTAGTCGTGAGTTCGGTCCTCACCAAGGAGGAAGGAGGAATCCAGAAGCCAGTTTATTACACTAGTAAGGTGCTCAATGATGCTGAGTCGAGGTATCTCCCTCTCGAGAAGTTAGCTCTTGCCCTTGTGACATCTGCCAGGAAGCTCCGACCATATTTTCAATCTCATAAGATAAAAGTTCTTACCGATCAGCCGCTCAAGCAAGTACTTCACTCTCCCGAGTCTTCTGGGCGATTGACTAAGTGGGTGATCGAGCTCGGGGAGTATGATATCAGCTACGAGCTGCGGACAGCAATAAAGGCTCAGGTACTTGCAGATTTTATTGCGGAACTTACAGTAACTGATCAGAGTTTTCTTCCCCCGGCAGAGGATTCAGAGGTGCAGGAACTTTCTACACCTCAATGGGTTCTTTATACTGATGGATCAGCGAATGCTGAGAATTCTGGAGCTGGTGTTGTGTTACGATCACCCTCAGGATGGAGCACCTCGACGATATTGAAATTCAATTTCAAAGCAACCAACAATGAAGCTGAGTACGAGGCGATGATAGCTGGTTTACAGCTTGCCCGAGGTCTGGGGGTTCAGAATCTTGAAGCTAATACTGATTCGCAATTGGTAGTTGGCCACATCACTAGGGAGTTCGAAGCCAGGGAGGAAAACATGTAGAAGTACAGAGACGTAGTTCGGAAACTTATCGACAGTTTTCGAAACGTCCATATTAATAAAATTCCTCGGGAGGAAAATTTGGAGGCCGATTTCTTATCAAAATTGGCTACATCCGAAGCAGATGTCAGACAGCCTGTTAACATTCAGTATCTCACTGCGAGAACTATCGAATGTAGACCGGTGGAGGAACTCCTCGATATCAGTGATGAAGAGTGCTGGATGAATCCTATATTGGATTATCTTCAGAATGATACACTCCCCCCCGACCCGAAGGAGGCCCGTCGGATAGTTGTTCGGGCAGCACGTTATAGTATAATTGAAGGGCAGCTTTTCAAAAGGTCTTTCACTTTGTCATATTTGAGGTGTCTCCGACCTTCCGAGGCAAGGTACGTTTTGCATGAGATCCATGGCGGTGAGGCAGGCGACCATCTCGGGGGGAGAGCACTGAGTCATAAGGTGCTTCGACAAGGATATTACTGGCCCACATTGGCTAAAGATGCTATTGAGTTTGTTCAGAAATGTGATGCTTGCCAGCGATATTCGAATGTCCAACGGCGTCCTTCAGCTCACTTAACTTCGATTGCAAGCGCGAGGCCCTTCGCCTTATGGGGAGTAGATATTTTGGGCCCATTCTCAGTTGGAGTCCGGCAATTGAAGTTCCTTATTGTGGCCATTGATTATTTCACGAAGTGGGTCGAAGCTGAACCATTGTCTTCAATTACTGAGAAGGCTTGTGAAGGGTTCTTGTGGAAGTCGATTTTTTGTCGATTCGGGATACCTGTAGCTTTCATTACTGACAATGGGCGTCAGTTCGACAATTATGCTTTCAGATCATTCTGTGACAAGTTCAATGTTGAACACAGGCTCACTTTAGTGATGCATCCACAAGCAAATGGACAAGTGGAAGTAACAAACCGAACCCTTCTACATGGATTGAAGACAAGAGTTCTTAGTCATGGATCTTCTTGGGTTGAGGAGATTACGGGGACGCTTTGGGCGTATCGGACCACAACCCGAACCCAACTGGTGAGACCCCGTTCGCCCTGGCGTTCGGGACTGAAGCGGTGATTCCACCAGAGACAAGAATACCAACTCCCCGAACTCAAGCCTTCAATCCGGAGGTGAATGATGAGCGACTTAGAGCAGAACTTGATCTCTTGGAGGAAAAAAGGGATGAAGCAAATTTCAAAGCAGCTGCATATCGTCAGAGGGTGAAGCGCTTCTATGACAAGAAGGTGAAGCAAGTGACCTTCCAACTTGGGGATCTGGTACTAAGGGCGAACAAGTTTGATGGCAACAAAAGCAGAACGGGGAAACTGATTCCGAATTGGGAAGGTCCCTAAATCATTCAAGGCATTGTGAGGCCTGGTACATACTGGCTTGTTAGAATGAATGGGAAAAAATTAAAGCGCCCTTATCATTCTCAACATCTTCGAAGGTACTATCAATAAAATCAGTCCTTCAATTACAATTTCATGATAATTTTACTTTATGCATTTCTATGAACACCTTCTTGCATAAACAAATCACCCTCGGGAAGTGACTTGAAGCGCTTCGATCGCTTGGTCATTATCCCTCCTCGGGAAATAGCTTGAAGCGCTTTGATCGCTTGGCAATTGTCCCTCTCTTCGGGAAGTAGCTTAAAGCGCTTCGATCGCTTGGCTATTGTCCCTCTCTTCGGAAAGTGACTTGAAGCGCTTCGATCGCTTGGTCATTATCCTCTCTTCGGGAAGTAGCTTGAAGCGCTTCGATCGCTTGGCTATTGTCCCTCTCTTCGGAAAGTGACTTGAAGCGCTTCGATCGCTTGGTCATTATCCCTCTTCGGGAGATAGCTTGAAGCGCTTCGATCGCTTGGCTGTTGTCCCTCTCTTCAGGAAGTGATTTGAAGCGCTTCGATCGCTTGGTCATTATCCCTCTTTGGGAGATAGCTTGAAGCGCTTCGATCGCTTAGCTGTTGTCCCTCTCTTCGAGAAGTGATTTGAAGCGCTTCGATCGCTTGGTCATTATCCCTCCTCGGGAAATAGCTTGAAGCACTTTGATCGCTTGGCTATTGTCCCTCTCTTCGGGAAATAGCTTGAAGTGCTTCGATCGCTTGGCTATTGTCCCTCTCCTCGGGAAATGGCTTTAAGCGCACTGATCGCTTGGCTATTGTCCCTCTCTTCGGGAGATAACTTGGAGCGCATCAATCGCTTAGCCACGTCATTCTTCGGAAACTAATGCAGAATGCCTCGATCGTTTCATTAAGAGTCCCCTCGGGAAAAAGGTTCTAAACGTTCCAATCGCATAACTATAATTCAACTTCGGGAAACAGGTATCAAGAACTTCAAAACACAGACTCGAAGCACAGCAAGCAAACTTAGGGGTTCAAAAACAAAACTTCAATTCAAGAAACCCTTATCCACAAAGAACACAAATTACAGTTCAGGTTCATGACGGGAAACAAGATCAAGCTAAAGTTAGTTTGACAGTCAGACTTGAGGCTCAGGCGTGTCTTTTTCAACAACAGGACAAACGGGTGTATCGATGGAAGGGGCCACGGCTTTGGAGTCAACCTCCTTTGTCCCTGGATCATCTCCGACGGTGGCTCCTTCCGCACCAGCGTCCTCTCCTTCTCCAGATGAGATCTCCTCGATGAATTCATTCTCCGAATCAGCTGTGGGGTCTTCACCGGCAAGATATTTGAGACATCCTTTATACGTTAACGAGGAGAAATCCACTGGAAGGGTCTTCAAAGTTTCTTCAGGGACCACCTGCAGCACTAGCTCCCGAAGAACTCGAAAAGCATCGGTGCCGCCGGCGAGAAATCTCAAGTCGTACCCTCGAGCCTTATCGCTCGAACAAATGGCTTCGGCCTTCTTAATTTGGTCAGAGCAAAAAGCCAAGGTTTCTTGGTGGGAAGCAACTTCAGAAGAAAGCTTCTTCTTCTCCGCCTCAAGCGAAACCAGGAGTTTGTTCGCCTCATTAAGAAGCATAGATTTGCTAGAAAAATCTTCTTGGAGCTTCTTGTTCTCTTCTGTCAAAGTCTTCACTTGCTCTCTGGTCTGCGTTAACTCCGAAGAGACTTTATTTAACTCTTCTCTCAGTTGCAACCATTTATCTTCAGCAAATTTACGTTGAGTTTCCAAAGCTTCGTGAGTTTTCAACATTTCATCAGCAGCAGTCTTATATTTTTTTATTTCGTTCTCCAGGGGTTTGACTTTCCCCTCCAACTTCATCTTTTCGTCAAGAAGTTTCTGACACTTTTTGCCAGAAGAGTCAAGGGAAGCTCGGATCTTGTATGTCTCCGTCTTCATAGCGGAAAGGTCGTTCTTCAACTTTTGACAATCCTCTTCTCGAAGAGATAATGCAAACCGGAGGTCTCTTCTTTCTCCTAACAGGCGAGCTGCTCTGTCAGAGAGGATGCTATTCTGCAAATAGAAATCATTGGGACGACGAGTTATGGAGGAAGAAAATCATAAAAGTGCTAAGGCAATCCAGTCCTTACCGAGATGGCAGTGATTCGAAGATGAGCAGCAATTTCATCTTCCTCCAACTTGTCGAGCCTCGCTTCAGTATCCTCAGTTCGAAGAAGTTCCAAGCTGAAAGTTGCAAATTCAGGATTGAAGAATAATCCATCCAGCGGATTCACCTTCATTCCTTCAGAACTGCTTGCGACGGGGGCATTTCCTTTTTCCCCCGGAGCAGGATTTTCCCCCGCTACTGGAGTAGAAGTTGGTGGCTCTGATGGTTCCACCATCCTCAATTGTCCCCGCCTCGAGCGCCTAAGTGGGACAGTTGGTTCGGGAGTAGGATCGATTACTCCCAATGTTGGGGGATCAGAAGGTAACCTTCCGACAATATCTCCCAGTGTGTCATCCCGATCCATAGGAGCGGGAATTGCAGTGACTGAAGGCATGGTTGAAGAGGGGCGAACTCGGAAACGCCTCGCCGATATCGGGACTGTGTCATCACTGTCCACCTCCTCAATGGGCGTCAACATCTGAGTCTCCTCGGTGGCGATAGTAGCAGAAGCGGGAGTTTCAAGAGTACCTACTTTCCTTACAACTCCTTTTCTTACAGGGTCCCCCTGCTCAGTTGCAGGAGCTTCCGAACCTGGCCGACAGGACTGGTCCCTTGATTCGGGAATTGGATTCGGACCCTTTCCTCCCGAGGCGACTCCCTTCTTTAGAGGAGGCTCTTCAGCTGATGTAGTACGGGGGCCTCCCTTCCTTTTCCTCTTTTCAAGCTTCGAGGTTCTCAACTGAGCTTCTTTTGCCTTCACGGAGGATAATAAATTCCCGGCGGCGGCTCTGGGATCAGCAGGTCTTTTCTCTGCAGAACAGATAAAGCAGTTTGGGTTAACGGGGGAGATAAGACATTGATTGAGAAGAAGACAAGTTTCCGAATAAACCCTACCTAAGATGGTGTAAAGACCACTAGCCCCGAGGATGTTAGAGGTAAGGTAAGAGTCAACTCGAAGATCAAAACACTCTAAGAGTTTTTCATACTCTTTCTTCTCTTCTTTGTCAAGATCCCTTTTCTCCATTGGATGAGATTTGGGAATACCCCATTGAGTTCGGAATGGGAAACCATCAGAACTGGAAACGAAGAAAAACTTGGATTTCCAGCCTTTCAATGAAGAAGGCACAGGCCCGAGGAAGCGGCGGTTTTGGCGAGCCCCAAAGTAATACCAATCAGTAGACTTCTCCCAACTCAAGCCAAAATAAAATTTAAATTTCTCTACAGAAGGTTCGATTCCACAATGGAGGCAAACAATTACAAAACCACAGAGACATCTCCAAGAGTTTGGGGCAAGCTGTGACAGACATACATCGAATTCATTCAAGATATCTACGAATAATTGGGGAAGAGGGAGCCTAAGACCGCCAATTAGGGCTTCGTAATAAACCGCGATTTCCCCCTCTTTGGACGGAGAACTGGCTCGTTCAGAAGAATTCGGGATCCTATAACTTAAAGAAGATGGAACTCCGGAGATCCTATACTTTACAGCAATGGCATTGATTCTTTTGGCAGAAAGAAGATTTGGGTACTCATTCGAACAAGCATTCAGACCAGGATTCTTAAATGCAGTCTGAACTACCTCAGTCTCATGTTCGGGAGAAGAAACAGAAGGATCCACAGGCAAAGAAGGAGATCTCGTACCTGGAGCCATTTGATCAGAACTCTGATGAAGAAAAAGAGAGGTTTTTGCGCAGATTGTCCCGGATACCAGGCGAGAGGAAGAAGATGATTGGGAATGCTTGTTGATTTGGGGGGAGATCTCTTTAAATAAAACCCGATCGACGCTACGTCTTCTCAACCGTCGCGATCCAATTCAGCCGCTCAGATCTTTTCGAGATGATGCGAATAATCTCAGTCGTCCTTTCAAATTCAAACGTTGGAGGGCCAAGATCGAAATGTGAACTCAAATCCTAGCGGATGGGTGCCACGTGTAGCTAATGATGGGACCAGCCACCAAATTGAAAAGTTATCATCACTTGAAGCGGCGCATGTCCCTGAAAAGACGCTATAGCACACTAAAAGGCACGTCGCATTAAATGCACCTTACCGCCGGGGGCAATAGATCGTGCCACGAAAGTTCGGGAAGCCAAACTCAACCCGAAGAGTTACGTGATTGCGCGAAGTACCCAATGGAACAATTGTTCAGCCACAAGCCCCCGAATGCTTAGCTATCGCAAGCATACTTGGGGGGGGGACTGAATGATGAGGGAAAAAACCGAGGGGGCCTGATGTCAGACTCGTGGATTAATCCTAACCGTTGATGCATTTCAGTAACCTCCTCGGGACCTCCGTTTTTGGCCCGATCGCCTCGGGAAACCTTCCTCGGAGGAGTTGGCCTACCCCTTCGATTTGCCGAAGCAATGCTCTTGGACCCGCGGAAGGCATCGTGCATCTCAAACCAGTAGGAAGCGCCCTGAACCGAAGGACTTGACACCCTGGCAATCTAGAAACATCTAGAAGAGAAGACCGTTGGGATCTAACTGAATTACAGCCTGGCAGTCTAGAAGCGTCTAGAAGGATCATGAGCTGTCAAGCTAACTAACTCCAGCTGGCATCCACGTGGCCTATTAAGAGCTAGGTCCCTAATTCGCACGAGGTCTATTACAGGTGACTTGCTCCCCAAGCAACACCCCCCACTGGAAGCCTATAAATAGGAGGACTCACTGAGTTATCTCCAAGCTCTGAAGGAATGGCTAAGCCCTGCCTCTCCAGAGACTCATATCTCCCCTGAAAATTGTAATCTCTCTTTGATCTGTTAGTGATTTCATCTCCGATTTAGGAGATTTCCGTGGTTTTCTCCCCAATTTCGGGGTTTCCACGTAAATCTTGTGTCGATCTTTCCCTTTTCTTGAGTTTTTCTCTTCCGATCATTCTCGATCTCATCTCGATTGGTCCCCAATTGAACTACAAATTCAATTGTTGGCTTGAATCTAGGGTTCTATCCGATTCTTGCATCAACATAAGATAATATTAATTTAGAGTTAAAAGTTATTATTATCTATCAATTATATAAATGTTATTAATTATTTTAATATTATTTTAATCCTCATCCATATCTTTATTCAATCATCCAAATATCTAAAAATCTTTATCTCTTCTTTTAATCCCACTAATCAAACACCCATATGATGAATATCCCATCCATGGATATCTCATCCATGAATATCACTCTTCCATGTGATACAATATCCCGGCAATCAAACGCCACTTTAGTCGATCTGGATAGAAACAAAACAAGTGTGTCCTTTCTCCAATTGAAAGAAAAACATCACATGTTACAAGGTAAGGAATGCCATGGGTGTCCCAACAGTAATAAGTCTCGTCTCGTGACTGACTCGTGAGAGAGAAAAACAAAAGTGTCTTTTTCAATTGTAAAAGGTCCCATTAGAGGGGGGCACGGGCCCGATTTGGCCCGGAACCGGCAGAAACCCGGCCGGGTGACCAGGGCGGGTTGGTGAGGAACCAACCCGGCCACTTGGCGGGGCCGTCCGGTTCCGGATTCTAGAACCCGTGGCCCACGGGTTGAACTGGCCAGCCCGGACGGGTTGGTTGGCCGGTTCAACCCTCCGAGTCACCGGTTGAACCCATGTTCAAATTACTTGGGCCTCTCTCTCTCTCTCTCTCTCTCTCTCTCTCTCTCTCTATATATATATATATATATATATATATATATATATATTAAATTTGGCAAAATTTATGGGTTTTAATGATAAAATAAAAATTTGAGTTGATTTCGGCCCATTGTTTATAGTAGTAATTTAATACTATAAAAAGTTGGATTCTAGTTAACCTAAACTTTTTAAAAATTTATTTTTTTATTAATTTATTACTTAATATTCTTGGAAACTTATAAAATTGGAAACTATGATTTTTGTTTCTTTCTTTTCAATCAAACCGATGCTTTAATTAAGGTTGCAATAATTAAGATTTTTTTTAATAAACTTAATTATCTCATTCCTCCATAAATTCATTCAAATTTTCTCTCATTCTATTTCTACACCTCTCTCTCTCTCTCTCTCTCTCTCTCTCTCTCTCTCTATTTAATTTGGAGAAATTTGGGGGTTTTATGATAAAAAAAAAGAATTTTGAGTTGATTTCGGCACGTTGTTTATAGTATTAACTTAATAATTAATATATGAGTGAATTTTATAGATTGAGTTTTATATGTGATTTTATAACTTTTTTTGGTTTTTTAAATATTTAAATAATTAATATAGGAGTGAATTTATAGATTGATTTTTTTTTCATTCATTAGAGATGTTTGCCTTCTTTGATTGTCAATAATGAAGGCTTTTTAAGATTAATTCCTTAATTTTAAGTAGTTTGCCATTTATATGCTCTTTTGTGATTTTATATTTTTTTGACTTTATTAATTTTTGAATAATTAGTGTAGAATAATTAATTTTATAGATTGATTTTTTCCCTTTAAGAGAGATTTTTGCCTTCTCTAGTTGTCAATAATGAAGATTTTTTTATGGTTATTTGACTATTTCCTTATTTTTTAAGTAGCTTGTCATTTATATATTTATTTTAATTTTATAATTTTATTTGGTTTTATTAATATTTGAATAATGAGTGTATGATAATGAATTTTAGAGTTTTCAAATTTTTAAATTTTTTTCTCATTCTATTTTTATATCAAAATATCATAGTTTTTAAAAAAAAAATTTTAAAATTTTTTTGCTACTTTTTTACTATTTTTAATATACATTTACAAATTTAAAAAACAAATTTAAAAAAAAAAGGAAAACCGGCGGGCCGGCCCGGTTAACCGGCGGGTTGGGCCTACGCCGTTCTACAAGATGCGGCCACGGGCGATTCACCCGGGCGTGACCCGTGACCCGCCGGGTCCGGCGGGTCAACCCGGCCCGGCGGGTCAACCCGGCCCGGCGGGTTGGCACTGTAGCCCGGGCCGGTTCTTGGTTGGCCTTTGGCCGGCCCGGAACCGGCAGATCGGGCCCACCGGGCCCGGTTAACCGGCCTGTGCCCCCCTCTAGGTCCCATGTTACACCACTAACATGCGGAGGAACGTCCTCATCAGTGACCTAGCTAGTGGATGCCTCGTCATCAGTGACCTAGCATCCACACCTAGCTAGTGGATGCCTCGTCATCAGTGACCTAGCTAGTGGATGCCTCGGGTCACTAGCTAGTGGATGCCTCGTCATCAGTGACCTAGCTAGTGGATGAGTGATAATATACCTGCATAAGAATAGAAAGAGCTCATCCACACAAGGGACAATGACCATTGAGATGGTCCTAAAAAAAGCTTTCGAAATGGTCCTCTAAAACTTTTTCCTAGAAGTATCATAAGTAAGGGCTTGACTCCAAATAGATCGGTTGGATCCGAACACTTCTTGTAAGCTCAAAGGTTAAGCTCATTATCAATGGGGTGGTAACAAATTATGTAAAAAACAAGAGGGGTCTAACGCAAGAGGATTTACTTTCGCCCTTCCTTTTCATCTTTGTAATGAATGTACTCTTCACCATGTTTAAGAAGGTCTTCAAGGCTAATAAATATAACAGAATTCAAATAGAACCCAACAACAAAGAAGACATCACAAAGTTATACAACATAGATGATCGGATTTGCAAAATCGGAAATCTGACAACAGTTCGGTTCGGGTTTTAATCTGATACAGGTTGAGTACTTTAAGGGAATATATATATATATATATATATATATATAAAAGGTGGTGTTACGATCGGTGCCGTGACTTATACCGATCCGACTTGTGATCGCACAATCGCCGTCGGGCTGCCCAAGGCCCCACCCGGCAAATTGCTCAAAGTCGAGCCCGCCGCAAGTGCGGCCGGCCTGACCATAACATGACCCTATATATAGAGGCCTTCTACTGTGCGGCCGGTTGGAACATTATTTCAGTTTGGTCGTCTCCCATTTTGGCCCATGAAGCATGTTTAAAGGATTTTCAACCATACAGATGGGAAGATCATCAAAAAATAAGCTAGTCTGTCAATTTTCATACAATTTGGTGACCGTTTGATCCTCCCACTTAATGGTTGAAATTCTGAACCGTTAAAATTTCTCTTAAATAAGAACCATTAAGTGGGAGGATTAAACGGTCACCAAATTATATGAAAATTGACAAACTAGCTTATTTTTTGATGATCTTCTCATCAGTACGGTTAGAAATTCTTCAAACATGCTCCAGGGGTCAAAATGGGAGGCGGCCGGATTAGCACAATGATCCGACCGGCCTGACAATAGAACCGCCGTGTGTGTGTATATATATATAATGTCATCCGGTTAGATTGACTAACCCGTAGCCCAAAGTTGTGAGACCGGTTCACTACCTGGTTCAATTTTAAAAACATTAAAACTAATATTCTTTTTCTTCTAAAGACTATCCCGTCTACATATAAACCCTCCTTTATTATTATTATTATTTATCAATTAAAAACATGGCTATGAAGATCTAATCCTAATCACGTACTGTGATGGCGACTGGTGCATGCAATGCAATGCAATGTGCGGATATTCAATATGTGCATGACAAATGTAATTAATAGCTTTGCCGGAAAAGGGGTCAATATTTAGCTGGCTCGTGTACGGTGTACATGTATTGCATTTAGAAAAATTTAAAGTAATATATGTATATTAAAAAATTAATACCTCAATCTGTTTACATTTATTTGTTATATATTGTTTTTTATTTATTTTATAAATTTGGAATTAAGTAGGTTGATTTGGGAATATCTATTTGAACTTTTCGATTTATGAACGTGAATATGTACAATTTTATTATTAGATTTCAAATCAAATTCAAATTCAATTAAACTCATTAAATGTGAAGCTGATTTTTAATCTTAACTTTAACTTAAAAATATTTTATTAAAATATTTGGTTGAGGTGGGGGTTTTATTGCTTGAATTTATTTTGAAAGAAAAATTAATTAATACTTATTAAAATAAATATTTTATATTTTATAATTAATTAGTAATAATTAATATTAGTCTACTATTTTAAATATAATTTAATAATTATTTTATTTTTAATTAATTAAAATAAAAGATGCAATTTAGTATAGGTGTACCGTATGAAAAATAAAAATTTTGATTTTAAAATATAAAAATAATTTCCACTTTTAATATTTATATTATCTTTCAAAATTCTCTTATACCACTCAATAGATTGGTGTAACTTATCAACCAGATTCAATTCATTATATTACATTTTGAATTGATGTGAAATACATAAATACAGATGAGTTCAACAAATTAGTTCCCAACCAACTTTCACAACTCATTCACTCACATAAAAAGTTATTGAGGGTTTGAACTACAATTGTGACGCACTTTTAGTGGTTTGTCCACATTAGTCATGATAGCATATTCCCTTATCTGAGATGTTATCTCCACCTTTCTCCCTGAGTCGTGTCGTGTCATGTCCGCCTCATGCTCTGGGTTGGTGGTGAGTGGTCCTCCATATTTATCAAAAGAAGGAAAGAAACAAAGAAAAGTTCATGTTTCACATTATAATTTATAAAAAAATAATAAACCAAAAATTTTTAGACCTTATTAAAAATAAACAATTAAATATAAAATTATATAAAAAATAACTATAAACAACATGTGATTTCTGTTTCGTTACTAAGAGAAAATTACTAAAAATATTAAACTAACTTATATCAAAATAAAGTTTTTTTTTTCCTTTGAATTGAAAATATCACGTGCTATTAAAGTCTCATGCAAGATGTTGGCAGAGATGTACGCATGCTTAATGCATACGAGTGGTGATCCAGTGGACTCGGTTCCACTGGATCATCAGTGGAACCAAGCCCACTGATGATCTCCACCATAAAATGCGCTTCGGGATCCTCGGGATGTGTGTCGCACACACATCCCGAAGCAACATATGTGGTGGTGATTATCAGTGGGCTCAGTTCCACTGATGATCCAGTGGAACCGAGTCCACTGGATCACTACTCTAATGCATACAAGGTAAGGTTACTTTTTTCCATATATACAAGACAATTGTATTAAAAGCTTTGAAGGCAACAGGGCAATGTGATACATGGTCTTTCCATCTTAATTGGCTCATGTGTATCATATATAAGGTTGGAATTAAAACTCAATTAAATTCATTGAAGTGACGTTGATTTGGGTCCGAATCAATAATTTTATTTTGTATTTATGTGTGATTTGAATTCTTAACCTCTCGTGAATAATGGACTAATCAGTTTGTTTTTATAAAAGTTGGTACAAAAACATACATTATTTATATTTTTTAAAAATAAAGGAAGGAAAGAAAAGCAATACAAATTAGTTGGAGTTTGACTTTAATAGAATTGGATTATTTATTTATTCATCTTCTACATTTAGTTTGAAGAAGTATCACAACAAAATCAGCCATGACAAGAATCAATGTACCTTTAATTTTAATTCAGATATAAACATTTCTATCCGTTTATTGGAATTTATTTAAAATAATTCAAACCAAAATAAACACAATATTTAAAAAATTAATGTCTTTTCTTCATCCACCTCCCTCAAGGATGAGAAATGAAATAAGGTAGTGTTTGGTTATTTGTAACTCTTCACCCACGGATGAAAAGTTACATGCATGAGGAGTTACAGTAAAGGGACTTACACTTGTATGTTTGGTTGGTTGTTTAAAAAATAATGGATGTAAGTGGAGGTACATCTTCTTTGTGTTTGGTTGTAATAAAAGATGGATTTGATGGGGGATATAGTTACCCCTATTGTGAGGGATGAGGTTACCCCTTGTTAGAAAATTAAAGATATTTAAATTTTTTTAATAAAAACTAATGAATAGATAATTTTAAATTTTTTTAAAAAAATTAATTGATGTAAATGTTGTATTTAAATTTAAAATATTTATATTAATTTAATAATATATTTTAATTTAATATATAATATTATTTTCAAATAAAACCAAATATAATTTTTTTAATTTAACATATATGAGGATATACAATACTTTTCAAAACAAAACATAAATAAATAAAAGTTGAGTATAAATATATATCAACTCATTTGTTAGGAAAATAGAAAAACCCGAAATATTATTTATTTAAAAAATTACTCAAACTTAATTTAACATAGTGAGAGTTGATATACAATACTTAAATTTTATTTATTTTAATTTAACAATATTCAAAATTAAAATATTTTAATTTAATATATATATATATATTAAACAAATGGTGATCTTAAACAAAAAGTTGTATGAAAAGGTGTGCCACTTTTCACATTTTATAAAAAGCTTGGATGGGGAGTGGGTGTAACTCCCCATCCGGCCAATTTTGTTGTAAGTGCTCATACATAATTTTTGTATGAGCACTTACATATCCCAAAAAAATAATCCAACCAAACAAAAATTTTGTATGGGGATTTACTCATCCCTGTATGAGGAGTTACACACAGCTAACCAAACACTACCTAAGTGGATGATTCTATTTTTATAAAAAAAAAAAAAAATCAACAGTTAGAAGACATGAACGATAATAAGCATGTACATATATACATGCAAGGCTAGAAAGCTAAGGTTGTTGGAATGAAATTTTTTTAATATGATTTGGTTAACATTAACTAAATAAATATTTTTTTTAATTCATTTTTTAGTAATCTAATTAGTGGGTAATATTAATTAATAATAATAGTTCTTTAAATATCGATTGATACATACATTAACTTGATTTAAAAATTTAAAAATACTTGGGACAGCACAAAGTTTGGTGATGATACCTATACTTATGTGGTACATCACATACCTTTCTTAAATTATTATTAATACTTTTTACGGAAAAAATAAATTGTTTTTAATTAAATATTAATTATATATTTTACGTGATTTTTAGTAATATCCAATAACAAAACTGTCCATATGTCAATAGAAAATCTTGAAGGTTTTAAGTTGCATTCATTCATTTTCTATTTATCATGTTCGGCTTCAACTTTAAAGTGCAAAAAAAAAAAAATCCATGGCCTTCAAAAAGGTAAAACTGATGCTGATTGAACTCATTGTTAAGAGGAATCTTCCGTTCACAAATGAGAGGTCGACACCAAATGAGAAGGAAGATGACAACTTTGAAGACACCAGCATCTTAGAGAGTAGCATTGTAGACTGAGTTACTAGCTTTGACCACATATCAAATAAGGGAACTCAAGTACTCTACAATATTGTAACCTCAAATATAATGGTAAAATGCTATTTTTAAAAAAAATTAATAAACTAATAGGATTTATTTAAAAAAAAAAAAAAAACTTTCATGGCCTTCCAAACTCAAGTCTATATAAAGGAGACCAAAGCTTGAACTCATTGTTAGAGAGTAGCATTGTGGAATGAGTTACTAGTTAGGACCACATATCAATAGGGGAACTCAAGTACTCTAGAATGTACACCTCAAATATAGTGGTAAAATGCTATTTTTTAAAGAATCAATAAACAAATATGATTTTATTCAAAAAAAAAAAACTTTCTTGCCCTTCCAAACTCAAGTCTATATGAAGGAGACCAAAGCTTGAATGAACCTTGCACCAAGAGTAGAGAACTTGTGTGCTAGTCGGGGAGCTCACCACCGTAGAGAACTTAGAACTCCAAGGCAGCCATGTCTCTCGTCTCTCTTTCAGTATCAAACATCCCTTCATCCAAATCCTTCACTTCTCCATATTTGGGGAACCCATGTCTCATCCTACCATCTGTGAAAGCTAGAAAGCTTCCACTCCAAATAAGTACCAAGACCACGTCCTTCCCCATTGCATGCCAAAGAGATACTACTACACCTGTGGAACCTGATCTTGGGAGGCACAGCTTCCCTCCTGGCTTCACCTTTGGAGCTGCCTCTGCTGCTTATCAGGTCTTCAACACAAACCATGCATTATGGTTTTTGTTTTACAGTTATATTAATTTGTTGATGCTTGTAAACTAATAATGGTGTACATGCAGGTAGAGGGAGCATGGAATGAAGGAGGGAGAGAGCCTTCCGTTTGGGACACCTTCTGCCGTAACTATCCAGGTCTTGTTATGAACTGAAACTCAAATCTAAGGGTGAATATATAGTAATTGTTAGCAACGGTTAAGTTCGATCTCAATGACTAAATGTAACATTTCATGTATATATATATCTGTGTTGGTTATATTTTGTTTCATGTGAAGTACTACTCATTCATTAATGAAGGCTAACTATTTTGTGCATTAATTCTGCAGAAAAGATTGATGATAGGAGCAATGGAGATGTTGCAGTTGATTTTTACCATCGATACAAAGTTAATCACCGAACAAACAAAAAAACTCATAAATTTTTCAGAATTTTTCTTTTTGTACACTGGGCTAAAGTACAGGATCTTATATATATATATATATATATATATATATATATATATATATATATATATATATATAACTGACAGGAAGATATCAAGCTCTTGAAGGACATGAACATGGATGCTTACAGGTTCTCTATTTCCTGGTCAAGAATACTCCCAAGTAACAATCTTGTTCATCATATACATTTATATATATAATAATAATAACTTTGCAAACAATGTCTTAATCCAAAAATTATATTTCTGTTGAATGAACTTCACTATAGCTGGATCATTAAAAGGGGGGATAAATCAAGAAGGAATCAAGTTCTACCACGGTGTCATAGATGAATTGCTGGCAAATGGTAATATTAATATAAATTATTGTTCGTGGATAAACAGTTTAACATTTAGCTTCTGATTGTCAAAATTACAACGGAACTGGACGAATAATGCAGGACTAAAACCTTATGTTACTCTCTTCCACTGGGATCTTCCACAAGGCCTCCAAGATCATGGTGGATTTGCTAACAAGCAGACTGTGTAGGCATCTTGCGCGTTGTTTCTTATTCACAATAATGCTGAGTTTATTAATGCTCTTCTTCTAACACATTCAATTTTTGCATCTCATCAGGACTGACTTCAAAGATTATTGCAATATATGCTTCCATGAATTTGGAGATAAAGTTAAGCATTGGATCACACTGAACGAGCCATGGCATTATAGCGTCAATGGCCATGGCCTTGGAACCGATGCTCCTGGCCGATGCACCCCAGTTTATGGTTGTTCGGAAGGCAATTCAATATACGAACCATACATCGTCACACACAACCTTATTCTTGGCCATGCAGAGGTAGTCAGACTATATAAAGAAAAATATCAGGTATAAATATTTCATTGCTAGCTTTCAACAAAGAATTGCAGAAAAATATATTTATATATATATATACATATATCTGTTTTACAGGCAAAGCAAAGAGGTCAAATTGGAATCACTCTAGATTGTATGTGGTCTGTACCATACAGTGACATGTTCCAGCATACAGATGCAGTAAATAGGATTTTGGATTTCAATCATGGATGGTAAGCTCTTGGTGAAATCATGAACTAGTTCTTGAATTCAGAAATTCACAAGCTTAATTACTTTTGTTTGTTTTCTTAATTAAGGTTCATCGATCCATTGGTTTATGGAGATTACCCATTTATTATGAAAGCTGTAGTGAGAGATAGACTTCCTACTTTCACCGCAGAAGAATCAAAGATGGTAACTAATTCCTTCGATTTCATTGGCCTTAATTACTACACTGCAAGGTATGCACAAGGCAAAGCATTTATACCTGAGAACTATCCAACGAAATGCACCGATGATTCATATGTTGAAGAATTAAGTACGTACCTCTTATTTCAAAAATATGAAATATGAAACATTAATTCATCACTGAAATTTTCTTTAATTCTTACCTGCTTCTTTCTCTTTTGCAACAGCATCAAATGCTCATTCTGACATCGGCCTATGGGTAAGCCATTCGTTTAATTAACACTATTATATCAAACAATTATCTTTAATATATTTGCATTAATGTTTCACAGAACAACGGTAGCTGGCTCTATGTGTTTCCAAAAGGAATTAAGGAGGTATTGCTGCGCATCAAGGAGAGATATGGCAACCCTCCTGTCTATGTTACCGAAAATGGTGAGTTTCAATATGTGAGAAATTTTACTAAGAAGTACTGTCTCTTTGATAAATAATAACACTAACAAACTTTCACAACGAAAATTGGTCAGCTCTTTCATTTTCATAAAGAGAGATTGAGGATTAAAACCACCACGTCTGTGGCGGCTTCTAATGACTCGCACATATTTATCTATAAAAAAGATATAAATAATAACACTGTCCATATGGCACAATAGGCTATGGCGATCTTATTAAGCCAGGGATGACAAAGGAGGAAGCAATACACGATTTAGCGAGGATGAAGTATTATAAACTTCATCTAGCTGAAGTCCAGAATGCTATAAAGTAAGTAACAATATCTATATAACATCCTTGTTATACACGGCTTGCGCGCCTTTAGATTCATAAACCACCACATGATATGAATGAATGTTTGTTCGATGATTTTCAGGGCTGGAGCAGATGTGAAGGGTTACTTTGCATGGTCTCTCACAGATAGCTTTGAATGGGGAAGTGGGTACACTTTACGATTTGGGCTAAACTACGTTGACTACAATACACTGGAACGCACTCCTAAAGAATCTGCCAAGTGGTTCTCTCAGATACTTAAGAAATTCTGATGGTGCCAAGAGAGCTAGGAAGATCGATCCAGCTTTCTTTAATTATGTTCGGCCAGTGATCTACTTTTTAGCTATGTTGTGTTTAATTTCTTCGTGCTGATATTAATAAAGCTGAACAACTGGCTCGATCTCTTCCTGAATTATGTCTGCATGTTTTTCAGTAAAATATTATTTACAAGAGATTTGCAAATTAACCGATTAGTATTGTTTCATATATGCAAGAGGCATGGATGATAGTGCTGGAAAAGTATTAAAAAGAAGCAGTAGTACACGTACAAAAGATATAATGAATTTTAGAACAAAGACGACCATACTAATTCTGCTACAAATTTCATCACATCTGCTTCGCTTCACTGAAGGTTGCTTCCTGGTTGTCTCACATTGGAACCTCATCTAGATACCTATTTAGAAACTTTTACGGGAAATATTCAACTTAAAATAGGAAATATATTTGCAGTTCATAATGACATGTGATTGTAAAAGTATAAAGATTTTTTAAACCATAAATATATTTGCAGTTGGTTGGCATATATATATAGTAATATGTTCCTCAAAACCTTGTAGAAAAACCATAAATCTATTATATTTTGGCCGAAGATGGATTAAAATTCATAGAACTAATTAGGGAGCAAATTTTAAAAAACCAAAAAAACAATTAAAAAGATTCATTTTACAGTAGCCAATTAGTTGGTTTGATCTCTTTTTAACAAAGGCGATTGACAAGCGCCCCCACTAGGGAACTCAGGGACACATCCTATGTCTGTGTGTGGGGATTCGAACTCGGTTCGTCCAAAAAAACACACCCTATACAAGAACCCGATACTAATAAGCCAAGAGGCCGTTGATGATTGTTTTGATCTTAAAAAGAGTCTTTTTGAAGTTTACAAAATAGGAAATAATTTGAATTTTGTTAAAAAAAATGATCTTAATCACACCTCATCTAGTGCGCAATGCACATTCAATGAGTCAACAAAAATAGTTTCTCCAGCTAACAGAAAAAGAAAAAACAAGTCAAGTTTTTTAATAAAAATTGTCCCTTTTATGCAAATCCATGAAACCGCATGTTTTTTTCGTTAAAAATCTTCTGGTTTTTCTTTTTTTGTTAGTTGGAGAAATCATAAGATTTTTTTCGAAAAAAAAAAAACATTGTCCCTATTTTGTAAATCTATGAAACATTACCATTTTTTGGTTTCCTGCACGTGGACGATAGGAACAAAATTATTTTGAGGATTCAATCATATGGTCAGTGGCACCTGAAAGAGCGTAACTCAATGGTCATGTTACGTACTTTCTTTTGCCTACCTCTCAGACTACTCCTGCACCCTTACATGTTTTACATGTGGATGGCCTTATCTATCAGTGCATTCCGGCAATGGAAATTCATCCAAGAGTCCGGTAAGATCTCCCGACATTATATTAGATACACTTTTTTCTCCCTTGTCTATCCCTTCTTCCTCACCTTCCTCTTCTTCTTCTCTACCACTTGCTTCCCTTAACATCCATCCCATGCTCACACAGTTGAAAAACATTATCCATAAGCCCATTTAAAAGATTTGTCTTTTAACCACCATCAAAACCTTTTCCCCACAACACTTGCCTTGACTGTTCTGTCCCATGCCTATTGGTGTGGCGACATCATCCTCATCTACCTGACCCTTACTTCAACCCGAGACCATAACACAGGGGTGCCATAATACCAGTGCAGTGTGACCAGTACTCAAATTAGCTACTCAAGCGTTGATCAAGAATCCCAAATGGCGTGAGGCCATGCTTGCTGAGCTTACTGCTTTATCTCATCGACAAACTTGGTCACTACTTGTTCCCTGGACTTCTGCAACAAATTTAGTTGGTTGTAAATGTGTATTTCGAATCAAATACAATTTGGATGTCTCTCTTAATAATTACAAGGCAAGGTTAGTTGCCAAAGGATTCCATCGATCAACGTCCAACCGATTATATTATGACTTTCCCCCCAGTTTCCAAGCATACAACTATCAAAGTTAATCTCTCTATTGCCATTTCTTGTGACTGGCCACTTCATCAATTAGATGTGAACAATGCTTCTCTACATGACACTCTTACTAAGGATGTGTATATGACTCAATCACCTGGTTTCGTCAGTGAGACATTCCTCATTCATGTTTGCAAACTTCACAAAGTAATCCATGGTCTAAAGCAAGCACCTCGAGCCTAGTATGAGGAGTTGAAACAGTTTTCGCTTCCTTTGGGATTTATAAATTCTAAGTCTGATCATTGCTTATTCACCTTTAGCAAATTTGGGGTGGTAATCTATTTAGTTGTCTACGTAGATGATTTAATTATTACTGGTAATCATGCTGATTTGGTTAATGAGTTTATTAAGCACCTTGGGAAGAAATTTTCTATTAAAGACCTGGGGCCTCTTACTTATTTAGGTGTTGAGGTAACTCGAACAACCATTGGTATCTTTCTTTCATAGCAGAAATACATCTTGGGCATTCGACATCAAGTCAACATGACGGGAGCAAAGGTTGTCCCACACCCTTAGCAACAAGTAACACTCTCTCCTTGGCTAATAGTTTCACTCTTAATGATTCCAAGGAGTTTCATACTATAGTTGGAAGTCTCCAATATTTGTAGTTAACTCGACTGGATATTACTTTTGCTGTAAACAAGCTTTTGCAATTTACACATTGTCCAACTACAAATCATTGGCCCGCTGTTAAGTGTGTTCTTCATTACTTGACTGGTACGTCTTCTCACGATCTCTTGCTTCGTCATCACCCTTCTCTTCATCTTCATGGGACTAGACAAAGCCGTCCAGATAGACAAAATTAGGGGAAGATAAGCTATTCTCTCATGATGACTGACTAGACAAGGACCCAAATCCCGAAGAACAAAGATAAATACATAGAGAGGAAGCGCTAAGAATAAAGGTAAGCATACTAAACTAAGGGAAAACTCCTTCTCCAACTTCTCGAGCGAACTCTAGGCCTGACTTGATCATCGGAGCGGGTACGGGCATCAAAGCCCCTCCCCTCCTCACCGGCTTTCTTTTTTTTGTCCCCATTTCAGGTGAATCCAAGAGGAGAACACCAACAACCCCGTCTTCCAACAGAGGAGACTTCGTTAGTTCACCGGAGATATTGGCCGTCCACATAGCAAACCAAGATCTCTAGTTAACATATATAATTCTCTGATAAATTTGGAATTAAGTAGGTTGATTTGGGAATATTTATTTGAACTTTTTTATTTATAAATATGAATATGTATAACTTTATTATTGGATTTCAAATCAAATTCAAATTCTATTGAATTCATTAAATGTGAAGCTGATTTTTAATCTTAACTATAACTTAAAAGATATTGTTAAAATATTTGGTTGAGGTGGGGTTGCTTGAATTTATTTTGAAAGAAAATTTAAAAGCAAATTAATTGAAATTTAATTTAATTAATACTTATTAAAAATAAATATTTTATATTTTCTTCTTGATTATTAATAATTAATATTAGTCTACTATTTTAAAATATCAATTAATAATTATTTTATTTTTAATTAATGAAAATAAAAGGATGCAATAAGTATCAGTGGATCGTATGAAAAATAGAAATTTTGATTTTTAAAATATAAAAGTAATTTCCATTTTTAATATGTATATTATTTTTTCAAAATTCTCCTGTACCAGTCGATAGATTTGTGGAACTTATATATCATATTCAATTCATGATTGTACATTTTGAATTGATGTGAAATGAATAAATACAGATGGTGGTATATACATATATATGCAAACAACAAGGTTCATAACTAACTTTCACAACTCATTCATTGAAGAGGTTGAGGATTTCAACCACGTTTACTTCCAGTGATTTGTTCATATTTATCTTTTTTTTAATGGTGGATAAACCACATTTGTTGAACTGAGTTACATATAGCCCGACTATAGTTGGACCAGGTGTGTCACATGGGTAGATGTGGGAATCAAGGGGGTTTGTCTTGGCTTCCATGTCCCTGCGTAGCCTCATCCTCGAAATCTGAGCTAGTGTCTGGTGGTCTTTGTTGTTTTGCAAGATCTCGGGTGGATTCCAGGCTTCGTCTGATTATGGGCTCAAGCGTTCGTAGTTTTGTCTTTTTAGCTTCATGTGTCGTGTCAATTCATGAGAGTATTAGGTAGTCAATGCTTCGGATCAACTGTCTGTAAACACGTTGTTTAGTCTGAAAACATCTCTTATTACGTTCCATCCATATACTCCATGTTATCGCCATTATCGCCAGATGCCATCCCATTTGATCTTCTTATGCTATTTGTTTGGCCATTGTGTGATCCCCCCACAGAACAAGACAAAAGAAGCTGAAAACTAACACCGCAAAGAATTTTTACAGTACAATCTTACTACAGATTTTTGATAGACGGGGGACTCAGGTCAGAAACTGAGATGAATTTCTGGAAACTACCATGCCTCAACGAGATCAAGGCCTTCTTCTGGATGGTGCTGGATAACAAAATCCTCAAACTAGACAACTTAAGGAAACGTGGCTGGAATGGAACTAGGTCAGCCTACTACCTATGTGAGGAACATGAGGAAACAGTACAACACCTACTCCTACAATGTCCATATTCAAAAAGTATATGGCAACACTTCACACAATTGTATCAGTTAAGAAACCCCCTTATGCAAATACAAGATTTATGGGGTCGATCCGCTATCGCCAATCTCTTACCCAGCAATGCCCGGATGGGATGGAACCTAATATCTCTCGCCATTACGTTGACAGTGTGGATGGAGCGCAATAGGAGATGCTTTCAAGACAAACGACGCGTACGTTTTCAAGAAAACAATCCTCGATAATTACTTCCTAACACTATCCTGGTTTAATGCAGCTCACACATCCAAGAGGCCAAAGCTGGTGGCAATGGAATCAATCGTGAAGAGGAGCCTAGCGTTCACAAGGGAAGAAGACCAACAGCTATCTCCGAGAAAGGATTTCGAGGACACTCAGGAGGTGTAAGGAGATTGAAAGAATGTGCTCCCAAGAGCAAGCGGGTCTCATGAGGATTCAGTGGGGGGCTTCACATCTCTATTGTATCGAAACCAATGGGGGAGTCAAACTATGCTATGTTATTTTATCTTTCTTTCGACCCACAAGGGGTTCACTCTATGTCTACCTTACGCTTTATAATAAAATGATGTGGGGGTTTATTTTACCTTTCTTTCAACCCACAAGGGGTTCACTCTATGTCTACCTTATGCTTTATAATAAAATGATGTGGTTTATCCACTTTTTTCAAAAAATAAAAAAAAATTGTGTGATCCCCCCAGAGTTCTTATATCCTGGTAGGAAGACGACCAGAGGTGAAGAGGTTGCAGTAGTGCTCCCAAATGCATCTTGAGTAATTGCATTGTAGGAGGAGGTGAGTCGTCGTTTCCTCTGTTTCATCACAATTGTAGCAGTTTCTGCGTTCCCCGTTCCATTGCCTCTTAGCCAGGTTATGCAATATGAGGATCTTGTCATCTCATGCTAACTAAGCAAAGAGTTTGATTTTGGTAGGGCATGGTGTTTTCCATAATGTGTGTGGTAGCGGACATCTCATCCCCCTGTCACTCTTGAATGGCTATAATGATTTGACATTGAACTGGCCATTCGTGGTGAGTTCCCATTTCCTTTTATCCGGCTCCTAGGTGGGGTTGTTTAGCAAGTATTGGGTCACCTGATTATAGTACTCATTCATCTGTGTCATCTGTTGTTTAGCAAGTATTGGGTCACCCTCTTTGGAACTCACCATTGGCGCCTCCACGCATGCTGAGGTCCTCTTACTATCAGCTCCTATAGCTCATGGAATAAGTTGTGGGGAGCCCGTTTTTCCATCTATCTTCTGTACCACCAGTTGGTGGATTTTCCATTGCCCACCTTTACTGTCATGTTGGCCGTGGCTATGTCTCTCTGTTCTATGACCCTGTTCCAAAAGTATGAGGAGTTTCTTGGGGTCCTGAGCTGTGGTCTGAGTGCACAATGTGGGTAGTAGTTATGTGTTATAATTTTACCGCAGATGCCAGCTTCCCTTTTCAATAGCCTCTACCACCACTTGCAAGTAGCGCGGCATTTAGGTGTCGGAGGTTGAGTATTCCCTATCCTCCTTGCTCCTTTGGTCAGTATAGTTGCTCCCAGCTCACGAGTTTGTAGGCATTTTTGGTTTGGTCGGCTCCTTTCCACATAAAGTCTCGTCGTGTCCCTTCAATGTCTTTGGTTACCCACTCCAGGAGTTTGTATATTATCATCGAATAGTTTGGAATGACAGATAGCACGGCGTTGAGTAGCATGATTCAACCTCCTATTGATAGTAGTCTATCTTTCCATCCGCTAAGTTTCTTTTTAATCCTATCAGTGATTCGTTTCTAATCTTTCTTTTTAATCCAATTTGTTCATATTTATCCAAAGAACAATTGAAGTTCATGATTCAATTTATAGATATTTAACTATTCATCAATTGAATAGTTACTTAATTGTCTAGGAGTCCTTGGGTGGGGGTGTTGGGGGATTTAGTGTAAATAGTGTTTTGGGTGATTAGGGTATAAAGATAAATCGTGCACAAATAGTGCTAGGGACTATTAGATAATTTTCCCATATAATTTATAAAAGAAATATTAAAAAATAAATACAAAATTAGAAAATAAAATAAACAACATCAGATTTCTGCTTCGTTAGTATATTTTTTATGTTTTGTTAATTACATGGATAGAAAGGGAGAAAATTACTAAAAGATATATTTTTTTTTGTTTTATATAAAATAAAAACAAGTGCAAAAGTGGACAAATTAAACTTATATCAAAATAAAGATTTTTTTATGCTTTAAATTGAGAACATCACATGCTATTGAAGGTCTCAACCAAGATGTTGGCAGATGTACTTACGTATGATTAATGCATACAAGGTAGGGGTTTCTTATTTCCATATATATACAAGACAAATGTATTAAAAGCTTCGAAGACAACAGGACAATGTGATACGTGACAAGGTAGGAATTTGACTTTCATAGAATTGGAGATTTTTTTTAAAAAATTAACATTTTATTTATTTATTTATTACATTTAATTTAAAGAAGTATCACCAAATTAGCCAAGTTGGACGCATGATGTGATGAGAGTAGGAATATGGCAACAATATTGACGAGAACCAATATTTTTAATTTTAATACATATTAAAAACATTTTAGGTAAATAACTATTCATCCCTCAATAGTAAACTTATTCCCATTAGGTCCTTGAGGGATGTTGGGGGACTTAAAGCAAATAGTGTTTTGGGTGGGTAGGGTTTAAAGTTGTATAGTGTCCAAATAGTGCCAAGGACTATTTGAGAAGTTGCCCTAAACATTTTTAGCCATTTATTGGTATTTATAAGGGCAAATTATTTATAAGTCTCTCCAAATGGTAATCAGGGCCCCTCCCACTATTTGTTACACCCCCAACACACCTATTCTAGGGACCCCATGGGATAAAGCAAAGCGATTAGGTAAAGGCGGCGGGCGGATTTTAACCCTAGGCCCAAAAAAACCGCTATATAACGGGTCTGAGTTTGGTAAAACCCAACCCGTGCCCAGGTGGGTTTACCCGCCGAGCCGGGTCAACCCGTTAGATTGGGTTTTTTTTTTTCCAATTTTTTAAATTTTTTAAGTTTTTAAACCCATGTAAATATATATTGATTTTTTTTAATGTTTGAATAATTAGGAAGGATAATAAATTTTATATATTTTAGCTTTGTTTTTTTCCTTGAAGAGAGATTTTTTGCATTCTCTAATTACCAATAATTAAGGTTTTTATTTTTATTTTCTTATTTTAAATAACTTGTCATTTATATATTTTTTGACTTTATATTTTTTTTGGTTTTTATAATGTTTGAATACTTAGTGTAGGATAATGAATTTTATATATTGAGGGTTTTTTTCCTTTAAGAAAGATTTTTGCATTCCTTCCTTGAGTGTCAATAATGAAGACTTTTTATGGTTATTGACTCATTTCCTAATTTTTAAATAGCTTGCCATTTATATACTCTTTGGTGATTTTATAATTTTTTTGGTTTTCTTAATGTTTAAATAATTAATGAAGGATTTTTATTGTTATTTCCTCAATTTTAAGTAGCTTGGCATTTATATGCTCTTTGTGATTTTATGTTTTTCGATTTTCTTAATGTTTGAATAATTAGTGTAGGAGGATAATGAATTTTATAGATTGATTTTTTTTTTCCTTCTAGAGATATTTTTGCATTCTCTAGTTGTTAATAATGAATGTTTTTTTATGGTTATTTCCTTATTTTTTTAAGTAACTTGCATTTATGTCTTTTTTTAATTTTATAATTTTTTTTGGTTCTGTTGATATTTGAATAATAAGTGTAGGATAATGAATTTTATAGTTTTCAATTTTTTAAAATTTTTCTCATTCTATTTTTATATCAAAATATCATAGTTTTTTTATACATTTTTTTTAAAATTTTTTTGCTATTTTTAATATACATTTATATATTTTAAAAAAAATTTAAAAATTAAAAACCGGCGGGTTGGGTCCGGCCCGCCGGTTCTATAAGGGTGCTCGGGCTGGTCATGGATCACCTTTGGGTGACCCGTGACCCGCCAGGCTTGGCGGGTCAACCTGTGGCCCAAGCGATTCCGCTCGAGTTTGGCTGCCTTTAATGGGCTAGGTTGGGCCGTCCCCATTAACCGCTCGTGCCCACCTCTAGTACCAGAGACCTATAATTAATTACCCTTATTTATAAACAAAAGGTCTAATATCCAATTTAGTCCTTCTATTATACCGAACTGGCCCTTTTGGTCCCTCAATTATAATTTGATCCTTTTTTGTCCATATATTTTTCTGATTAAAAATTTTCAGTGCCTCCCTTAAGTTATAATTTGAGCTTTTTAGTCCCTAAAGAGACTAAAATTTCTCAATCATGAAAATATAGGGACCAAAAAAGATAAAATTATAATAGAGGGACCAAAATGGCCGATTCGGTATAATTGAGGAATTCAAACAAAAATGAACACAATATTAGAAAGAATTAAATTGTTTTTTCTTCGTCCACCTCCCTCAAGAATGAGAAATGAAATAAGTGAATGATTCTATATTTATAAAAAGAAAAGAAAAATCAACAGTTGGAAGAGATGGATGATAATAAGTATGTACATACATGCAAGGCTAGAAAGCTAAGGTTATTGGAATGAAATTTTTTATTTGATTTGATTAACATTAACTTATAAAATAATAGTTTTTTTTAATTCCTGTTGTAGTGATCTAATTAGGTAATATTAACATTCATTTTCTATTTCTGATGAATTTTAATTTTTTATTTATTTCAACTTCAACTTTAAAAGATAAAAAGAAACAAAAACTTCATGGCCTTCACAAATATAAATATGGTGTCAATGAAGTCTATCATAGAGAGGACTTTCGCGTTCACCAATGAGAGGTCAACACCAAATGAGGAGGAAGAGGACTACTTTAAAGACACCACCACCTTATGGAGTAGCATTGGGGGCTAATAAATTACTAGTCATGATCCCAATATTAATAAGGGAGCTCAGGTAATAATTAATAAACTAATATGATTTATTCAAATAGTAATTAAAAAAAAAAAACAAACTCCATGGCCTTCCAAACTCAAGCCTATATAAAGGAGGCCAAATCTTGCATGAGCTTTGCACAAAGAGTTGATGATCATAAGTTAGAAGTACTCCAAGGCAACCATGTCTCTTGTAAGCTGTCTTTCAGTATCAAACATCCCTTCATCCAAATCCTTCACCTCTAGTACATATTTGGGGAACCCATGTCTCATCCTATCCTCTGTGAAAGCTAGCAAGCTTCCACTCCTCATTAGTAACAAGACCACATCCTTCCCCATTGTGTGCCAAAGAGATATCACTACAAATGCTACTACTCATGAAAGAGTTGAGATTTCACCTACGCAAATTTATGGGAGAGACAGCTTCCCTCCTGGCTTCACCTTTGGAGCTGCATGCCTCTGCTGCTTATCAGGTTTTCATCATAATTAAGAGTTTTAACACAAATTAACCATGCATTACGGTTTTTGTTGATGCTTGTAAACTAATAATGGTGTACATGCAGATAGATCGAGGGAGCATGGAATAAAGGAGGGAGACGGCCTTCCGTTTGGGACACCTTCTGCCATGACCATCCAGGTCTTGTTATTATGAACTGAAATATATAGTAATTGTTAGTAACAGTGATCTCCATGACTAAATGTAACACTTGATGTAGTGTTCTCACAAAATTCAATATTGATGTATATGTGTGTTGGTTCTATATCTTTTGTGTGTTGTGTTGTGTTTGTTCCATGTGAAGTACTACTGATTCAATATTGGATTAATTCTGCAGAAAAGATCGTTGATGGGAGCAATGGAATGGATGGAAAGAACATCAAAAAATAAGTTAGCATGTCAATTTTCATACAATTTGGGAACTTACAGGGTTTTCATCTTAACGGGTGAAAATTTATAAAAATCTTACTAATTTAAAATTTCACCTGTTAAGATGAAGACCCTACAAGTTTCCAATTGGTATGAAAATTGACATGCTAGCTTATTTTTCGATGTTTTGTCCATCCATACGGTTGGATTTTCTCAAAACACTGTGCAAATGGGCCAAAAAGAGATGACCGCACTTGCACAGTAATAAGGCCAACTGCATAGTATCATGACCATATATATATATATATATATATATATATATATATAGAGAGAGAGAGAGAGAGAGAGAGAGAGCTGGTGCTAACATCAGGCCGGCTGGATACTGTTCATTTCCGGTCGGCCTCCCATTCTGGCCCCTCGAGCATATTTGAAAGATTTCCAACCGTACGGATGGAAAGATCATCGAAAAATAAGCTAGCATGTTCATTTTCATATAATTTGGTGATCGTTTGGTCCTCCCACTTAACGGTCCTAAAGAAAATTTTAACGGTTTAGAATTTGACATGCTTAATTACTTTTGTTTGTTTTCTTAATTAAGGTACATGGATCCATTGGTTTATGGAGATTATGTTGGATATAAACCAAAAGTATATATGCCAGCCTAGCCTAAGTGGTGGAAGTTCCCAGAAAAGTTAAAGTTAGCATGTGATTTCTCCAAAAGGTCAAAAAGTTGTCTTGTAGTAGAAGTTATGTATTGAATGTATTGAGGGAAATAGGGTGACCTGAAATGTTGCACTTGTTTTAGTTGAGCTTTTGTTGTGAAGGTTGTAGTTTTTTGTTGTTTTCTCTCTGAGAGTGTAGTGTATTCTCTGTTTTTCTCTGTTTTTCTAAATCAGTAAAAATGTTGATGTTGTTGTGTGTTGAGAAAGAGATCTAGATGTTGTAGTATTTACAACCAGGGATATTAGTGGTGGTGTTTCTCTTTATCTGTGTTTATTGTTCAGCAAGAAGCAATGTTTGTGTTAGAGTTCCTTTTCTGTATTTCTGCTGTGTTGACAGATTACCCATTTAGTATGAAAGCTCTAGTGAGAGATAGACTTCCTACTTTCAGTGAAGAAGAATCAAAGATGATAACTAATCCTTCGATTTCGTTGGCCTTAATTACTACACTGCAAGGTATGCAGAAAGCAAAGCATTTATACCTGAGAACCATCCAACGAAATGCACTGATGATTCATATGTTGAAGAATTAAGTATGTACCTCTTATTTCAAAAATATGAAATATGAAACATGAATTCATCACTGAAATTTTCTTTAATTATTACCTTTTTCTTTCTCTTTTGCAACAGAATCGAATGGTCATTCTGACATCGGCCTATGGGTAAGCCATTCGTTTAATTAACACTATTAGACCAAACAATTATCTTTGATATATTTTGTTAGTTCAAATTCACTTGATTGGCAATATTTGACACAAGTTAACATAGTCAAAGCAAGCTTGGATGATGCAAACTTAGAAGGAGATTGCTACATGCGGAAAGAAGCTGATTGGGGATTAGAATGCAGCTGATTGATGATATGATTGGAAGATGGATTTGGCAATTGATTGGTGATTGATAAGGGGCTGGATTAAAGTGTTGATTGAAGCTCAAATTGGAAGCCAAACTGTGGTGAATCAAGACTAAGTTTGGCAAGCATGCTGGATGGTAATTCTGACAAATCTGGAAAGCCAAAATTGTGATTGAGGAGATCAAGTTTTGGATAATAGATGAAGATCTCGTGCCTTGGTGAGGTGCGACGTTAAGAGGCTGAGAACATGATGGAGAGGTGGATCAGCTAGTTGCGGTGGTGGATCCGACGTAGTAGACTTAGAACCCAACCAGGAAGGTTGAAGGTGTGTCGAGGTCGAATAGCAATGGATGTTGTAGCCTTGGTCAGTTCGTCAGCCTAGCCGCATTGCAAGTCATAGTTGTAACTAGGTTGCAACGGCTAAATGTGGAAGGAGTCCAATTAGAAACCGCGGAGATTTCGGAAATCCTAAAGGATGTAGCTGTGCTGTAAAGGTAGGGAGGTGTCTATATAAGACCAGGACTCGATGGATTGAGATGAGCCGACTAGAGTAGTCCCTTAGGAGAAGGGTGATAGTGGTCATCGGCAATCAAGAGTAGGTGCTTATGATAGAGTGAGGGAGTGAGTGAAACTCTTGTACTCTTGTCTTTTCTACTCTTTTAGTGGATTGTCTTCTTCGGGCTTGGCCCCCCATACGTAGGCTTGGAAGCTGAACTAGGTTACCAATTCTTGTGCCTCCTTTGTGTGTGGTCTACTTTGCTTGTGTCTCTCCTCATGGTGTGTTGATTGTTCTTTTGCGTGTGAAAGGGTGTGAGATTGCTTGTGTGTCCAATTTATTGTGAGGCTGTCATCCTTGAAGCCACACAATCACGCCAAGTGGAACTAACATCATCCTTGAAGCCACACAATCACCCCCGGTGGAACTAACAAGATTGCAACACTTGAAACTCCTCAAGTCACAGCCCAACAGCAAGTTGTAACTCGTGTTGCAACACAACATACAACAGGCAAACAATCGGCCACGGCGGAACTTACATATTTTCGCTGTTTTACAGACCAACGGTAGTTGGCTCCAAGTGTATCCAGAAGGAATTAAACAAATATTGCTGCGCATCAAGGACAGATATTTCAACCCTCCTGTCTATGTTATCAAAAATGGTCAGCTTTAATAACTGAGAAATTTTGCTTACAAGAAGTGTCTGGTTGATAAATAATAACACCAAACCAACTTTCACAAGGAAAATTGACTTGCTCATTTTTTATCACGAAGAGAGGTTGAGGGTTAAAACCATTAAGTTTGTGGTGTGCTTCTAATGACTTACCCACATTTATCCATATAAAAAAAGATAAATAATACCAATGTCCATATAGCATGATAGGCTATGGCGATCTCATTAAGACAGGGATGACAAAGGAGAAAGCAATAGCCAATAACGAGAGGAAGAGGTATTATGAACTTCATCTAGCTAAAATCAGCAATGCTATAAAGTAATAACAAGATCTATATAAGATCCATCTTATACACCGATTGCCTTTAGATTTGTAAACCACCACATGATATGAATGAATGTTCAATGATTTTCAGGGTTGGAGCAAATGTGAAGGGTTTCTTTGCATGGTCTCTCACAGATAACTTCGAATGGGAAAGTGGGTACATTTTACGATTTGGACTAAACTACGTTGACTACGATACAGTGGAACGGTGTCCTAAGGACTCTGCCAAGTGGTTCTTTGAGATGCTTCAGAAATATTAATGGTGCAAGAGAGGATGAGATCCAGCTTTCTTTATGTTCGTCCAGTGATATAGTTTCTAGTTATGTTGTGTTTTCGTCGTGCTGATATTAATAAGCCTGAACAACTGGCTCTTGATCTTCATGAATTATGTTTGTTTTTCAATGAAATATTGAAATAAAAAAATCTATAATAAGTTCCAAGAAATTAAATAACCGACTAGTATTTTTTCACTTGTAAGAGGTATGGATAATAGCAACCTAATTTGAGATCAAGATATTTATTTAATTTTACATAAAACTCTCATAAACTCTAGGTGTTTATTTTATTTTATTTTTTTATGAAAAAGTGAATAAACCACATTTATTAATGTAATAAAATGTTTATAATTGAACCAGGGGTTACATAGGTCTTATATTGAGGTTGCAATAGTACTTTTCTTGCATAACAAGGGCACCTCTTCCCCTTTTTGGGGTCGCCCCGTGTACTCCTCTTTGAAGTCCACTCCCGGTGGTCTTGGTACCTCTCTCTGGTTAGAATGAGGCTTCGCTTGGCGATGAATTGCATCTCCTATAGCTGTTGTTTCTTGGTGGCATGTACTAACTCAAACCAAGATAGAAAAGGAAGTCTGTGTGTTGGATAAGTATTTTTTGAAAACAGGATGTTTATCTTGGAAACATCTCTTCTTCCTCTCCAACCATAGGCTCCAGGTGATGGCTATAATCATCAGGTTCCAACCTTTACGGTGCTCATTCTCTATTAGTCTGGAGATCGCAACCACCCTTCACAGATCTTATATCTTGGCAGGGATGGTCGTGCATAAAAAACAAGGCGGGATGTTTCCAAAACGAGCCGGGAATGGGGATTTTGGCTCCCCTGTCAATTTGGAAGTAATAAAGCGACTTAAATATAAACTCATGGTTCAAAGTTAAGGTCCATTTTCGGCAATCTTCATCGTCTCCACTTGCTTGGTCTAGGTGCTCTTGTATCCTCAGTAGCATCTTTGTTGCACCATTAGATAGCCCGGTTAGAGTAGCGAGATTCCTCTTAGTTGTTGTTGTTGCATATTGCTCCTCCTAAATTGTGAGGTTCACCTTACCTAGTAGCGTATGGAGCTTAAGGAAGGTCCTATAGGGGCTCATCTCATTAAGACAATTTTTGAACCATACTTTGACTGTTTCTCCTGACCCCAGTTTGGTTGTGATATTTGTTGTGACTAGGTCACGTTGCTCCATGATGCCCTTCCAGAAGTAGGATGCTTTGTTTGGTGCCTTCTTGAATGAGTCAATGCAAGACCGACGGAAGTAGGCCCGCATTATGATCTTTTCGCAAAGACTGGTCTTGCCCCTTATCTACCTCAACAACCACTTTCCTGGTAGTGCCTTATTGAAAGCTTTCAGATCAATGATTCCCCATCCCCTGAGATCTTTCAAATCAATGTTGCTCATGGCATTATGAGTTGACCAATACTCGTCGGCGTCTTCTTCATCTTTGCTTCTCATTTCTCTGAGTTTCTCCTTCTTGCTAAGGTAATAGAGATTGAATCTCTAAGTTCTAGGGCTCCTGATCTTCCTCCCTCTCCTCCTAGTTCGTCTCTTTCTTTCCTTGTTTCGTCTCATTCCTCCCCTATCTCCTCCGAGTTTAGAGGTCCCCCTCTGATTCCAGGTTTGAGGGTTCATCCCGAGTCTTCTAGGGGAGAGAAAGGAGGGTCTGAAGTTTTCCTAAGTATTCTTAATCAGGAGGAATGAGCCAGCGCGTGTAGGAAGTAAATAGCTATTACCAGGATGCATTGTTGGGTAGCCTCAGGCTCCTATTTGCTGAGATTTTTAGGGGGATTTTAGCCTATCATGAGTTGTGGACTTTGAATTCGTGGAGGTTCCTCTACGGGTTTGTCCTTATCCTTAACCATAATAACGTTAAGCCGACACTCCGTTGGTTCCGTCTCTTATTCAATTTGAATCCGCAACCCGATACTGACTGGTATTTCTTCTCTACTAGCCTGAGAAAATAGTTTCTGGGCAAGGTTCTCTCTTCCATTAGAGGTGGAAGAGCAAATTTTCTTCTTGTCCTAAAAGCCTGAATGGTATGTTCAAACTAAGTTGGGTATCCCTTGGATGAAAACCGCCAATAAAGAGGGAATGACAGCTGAGGAGAAAACCCAGTATGAGATTTTCAAAGGTCTCTTCAAGGTTTCCGTTGACTCATATTTAACGACGGAGAACCTTTGGAGGTGTCGTCTCTATTTAGCAGTTAGTAGGGTTCGTCCGTATTGATTATTCCGAGGGTTAATTGTTATGGTTGTGGCTGACTCCATTTCTTTTCATTCTGTAGGTAAGCCGATGGATGATGTAGAGCTCGCACGAGGCTTGCTGGCTGAGTACGAGGGTGTCCTTCATGCCCCTTAAAGAAAGGAAAAAAAGAAAGTTGAGGGAGATACGGCCGAGGGGACTTCCAAGAAGAGGAAGGCTAAGGGGACTTCCAAGAAGAAGGAAACCGAGGAAAGCTCAGAGGGAGTGAAGGGCGACTTGGCCGGGAAGTCCTTGAATAGGAAAAAGAAGAGTGAGGGCCCTGTAAGGGGTCCGGGCCGACAATCCAAGGAAACTCGGGCGACTTTGTGAAGCCGAGGGACTCTTCAACAACCAGTAGTCTTGCCATCCCCTCTTCCGGAGAGTTCCCATTCTTCTGAGGATACTACAACTTTGAACTAGGTGTTGCGGAGGCCTATGCGTGAAGCACTGGAGGCTCTTGGTGAAAATACGATTATTCAACCTTTGGAGGTACTTTCTTCCCAGAGGTCGAGCCAAGACAAACTGTCACTCGACTAGAGGCGAGGGTGGAAAATGAAGGCGTTGGCGCCCCGAGCAAGGTATTGGTCACGCGGCCGACGTAAGTTGGATCAAATCCCAGTCCCAAAGCCCGTATCCGTAGAGGTTGAGTGACCACTGAAGGCACAAATGGTGTCTCATAAGAAGTCTTCCAAGGCTTCACAGGGACTAGCCCCTGGAATAATCTATCCCTCAGAGGATCTACTAATCTTCTATGACCCTGTGGTGGTGGTCGAGACCATGGACGCCATGCAGACGGGGGCGGTCACGGAGAAGCTAAAGGGGTTTGGGAGGGAGAAGGTGGTCGCCCATCTTTCCCTTGTCGCTACCTTGGTATGTAATCGACTTTGTTTCATTTTCTTTCTACTTGTCCCTATCTAACGGTCATCTGGCTAGTATAGGCTAGTTTTTAGGTGGACCATGCTGGCTGACTCCTTCGTGAGGACGTGGCCGCTGTCAATCCTTGCTCGATTTTTTTAGATATCACTCGCCTTAAGAGAGGGTCTCCGAGCTAGAGGCCTCGTTTGAGTTGTTGGTGAAGGAGAAGGATATAAAGCCATCAACGAGATGCTCAAGCTCATTGAGCAGAAAAAGAAGCTCCGTGGTGAGCTCGATCTTTTGACGAAGAAGAAAGATGAGCTCCGTGAGAACCTAACTCGATCTGAGAACCAACGGAGTGCTTCCGAGTACAGGGCTAAGGCTCTTGAGTGCCAAGTCAGCATTTTGGAGGGGGACATGACCAAGTTGAGTCAGCGGGTCGAGGCCCTCCAAAAAGATAAGGACGAGGTCACGGGGAACCTCGTAATAAAGGTGGGCCTCCAACAAAGCGCTCAAGAGAACGTCAAGAAATTACGAGAGGAGAAAGAGGAAGTCTTAAAGGTTTTAACTTTCGAGAAGGTTGTCTTAGCATCGGCCAAGGAGGAGGTGGAGGGTCTTGAAGGGGGTGGAGGAGCTTGAATCAGATTTGGCGGAAGCTAACTAGAACACCTGGGATGGAAAAGTCAACAAATGAATGGAATAAATACAAATAATTTTAAGATAATGTAAAGGATTCATAATTTCTTTTCTGTTCTTTTCACTTTTTTTTTCTTTATTTTACTCATTTGCAAAAAATTTCGTTATTGTTTTTGTAGTGTCGAAATTAGATGGCAGACTCATTGGAGAACCGGTTTATATCGACTTGCAAAACTACTCATACATTGTTTTAATATTGAAAAACAAGTTTGAAGCTTGAATTACTAAAATAACTATTTGTATTAATTATTTGAGCTCAAAATTACAGTCAGGTTCCAATTGGTTGTTTGTCTATCCTCAAGGAATAAGAGATCTATTGTTGTATACCAAAAGCAAGTACAATGACCCTACAATTTAAATTACTGAAAATGGTAAACATGATCATATTTATTTATTATGAAATTATGAGTTCTCAAATATTGTAGAGGAGTAAAATTGAAGAAGCCATCAGGTATATATTTTTGAGGAACTTCTCAAATGAACAATGAGAATCTCTCACTTGAAGAAGCTCGATCTAGATGATGAGGAGTAAAATTGAAGGATGAGTTAATTAGTTATATCCAAGATGACATCCCATGGTTTATGTTGTTCACAGATGATATTATACTAGTGGATGAGACTAGAGATGGAGTAAATCAAAAGCTAAAACTATGAAGAAACACTTTAGAAAGTAGAGGCTTTAGGTTAAGTAGAAGTAAGACAAAATATATGCATTGTACTTTTTGTCTAAGTATGAGAGATGAAGGGAAGTGAAACTAGGTAGGGTGGTAGTGCCTAAGGTTAACCATTTTAAGTATTTAGGTGAGATGATAGATGAAGATTTAACCCATAGAATCAAAGCTGAATAGTTGAAATGGAGAAGTGTCATAGGTGTGTTATGTGATAAGAAGATGCCTAATAAAGTGAAGGAAAAATTCTATAGGGCGGTAGTTAGACCGGTCATACTATACGAAGCGAGTATTGTGCAACCAAAGTTCAAAATGTTCATAAGATGAATGTGGCAGAAATGAGGATGTTAAGGTGGATAAGTGGTCATACAAGATTGGACAAGATTAGAAATGAACATATCCGACAGAAGGTGCATGCACCACCAATTGAAGATAAAATAAAAGAAGGACATTTAAGATGGTTTGGACACGTACGTTGGAGACCCTCAGTGCTCCAGTCCGAAAATGTGATAGTTTAGTAATAGAATGTAGGAAAAGGGCTAGAGGTAGGCCTAGAATTACGTGGAGAGAGGTAGTGTCTAAGGACCTACGTATGTTAGATATCGAGTTGGATCTTGCTTTTGACAGAGCGATATGGAGGCAAAGAATCTATATAGCCGACCTCATCTAGTATAGGATTACGGATAAGTTGATTAAAAATCTCTCTTTCATTAGCTTTGTTTATAAGGAATATTTTTTGCTTTTAACATTCTAATCTCTCATTGTTATTACTATTACTATTTATTTATTTATTTATTTATTTATTTATTTATTTATTTATTTATTTATTTATTTATTTATTTATTTATTTATATTATATTATATTTTTCATATTTGAGAGCAACATGGAGACAGAGAATCCATATAGCCGACCCATCTAGTATGAGATGAAGGCTTAGTTGTTGTTGTTTTTGTTTTTGTTGTATAAACTAATTACTTTCTTTTCCTTATTAATCCAAATTAAAGTTCTTTGTAGTTCCTAAACTAAGAAGACGAGTTAAAAAACAACTCCTAAACTATGAAATTCATGGATTAAAAGGATTATAAGAGTTAGTTTAATTAGGGAAGGACGAACTGGCACAACACTCCCCGGGAAGTGGATTTGAAGACAACAACCATGATTGAGGGAAGGAGGAGGGAAGACTGGACTCCATGGGTTGTACGGAATGGACTTTCAATTATTCTGATATAATCCATCCATGGATATTTCCTATGTAATATCTACAAATGCATAAATAAATAATGTGATTTATCAACTTTTATTTTTGAAAAAAGTTAGTTTAGGGACTAAAAGTTTGTTTATTTGAATTTTTTCAATAATAATGAATAAATTATGTTCATTACCAAGATGATAAAAAGTTACATAGAAAAATAAAAGTTCATAAAGGTCGTCTCAACCAACATGACTGAATTGAATAACATAAATAATGATGGCTTATTCCGATATGGATCCTTCAATGCCTTGTCACCTGGAGGTTGCTGGGCTTCCTCCTTGATGAACATCAAACTTCTCTAAAAATTTTATTTATAATTAATATATATAACGCTTAAGCATAATAGGTTGAAGATATAAAATACATAAAATTCATGATATATATATTTTTAATTTTTTTTTAATTAAGTTGGGAGTGAATGTGAAGGGTTACTTTGCATGGTCAATGACGGACAACTTTGAATGGAATGATGGTTACGCCTAGAGGTTTGGGCTAACTTACATAGACTATAAAGATGGATTAAAGAGGCACCCAAAAGCTTCTCTCAAGTGGTGCACCAACTTTCTCAATTCCTAGTTGTTGAAGTGCTACTTAAAATTTGTTATGATTTACTTAATTAATCTCATATGCATGCTATCAAGCAGTTGAATATTGAGACATAAATAAGGTCTAGTGATGAATGACCAATAACAATGTACGCATCTTAATTAATGAATAAAGTTTTATATTTCTTTGTTGGTTTGATGCTGATTTTTAATCTTAATTTTCATGAAATAAAATTTCTTGTGTCTAGTTAGATGATACAACAATCCTGTGTCTATATATATATATATATATATATATATATATATATATATATATATATATATTAGTCATGATACAATCCGGTCGGCCTTCTCACTATTTATTTACTGCCGCCTCATTTTGAAGCATTTGCAGAGTATTTTTTTCAAATCCAACCATATGGATGGAAAGAATATCGAAAAATATGATAACATGTCGATTTTCATACAATTTGGAGAGGTGATGATCATTCATCTTAAAGGATGAAATTCTAAACCGATAAAATTTCTATAAAATTTCACCATTTAAGATGAATACTCATCACCTCACCAAATTGTATGAAAATCGACCTGTTATCTTATTTTTCAATGTTCTTTCCATCCATATGATTGGATTTATTTTCCAAATGTCTCAAAATAAGGTGACCTTATTTGCACAGTGATGCAGCCAGCCTAAATGTATCAGAATATATATATATATATATATATATATATATATATATATATATATATATATTCAAAATTAGTCATTTTACAATGCTTATAACTTCTAATCAAAAGAGTCTTCGGTACAAATGATAAGACCATAAAAAGAACTTGGGGAGCGTGGAGAGAGGAGAGATCAAACTTGAAGTAATTCTTTTGGTATCTTTCAAAACACATGGTAAATTCTAAGAGACCTTGGGGTCTAGCTCAAGGTCTTTTGCCTTGCTCTACACCTTCAGTGTTGGTGTAGGGTTGGGAGCCTATTTTTTTAGGGTTTTTGAGTTTTTTTTTGGGTCAAGGCAAACTCAAGGAGCAAGGTATGTTAGACGGCACCAAAACACATGCAAGCAATGTTGCACGATGATAAAGGTTTCTTCAATAATTAAGAGCTGTCGGACAGGTGAATGGTTCAGAATGAATGGTGGTCTGTGCATCTTTTGTTTGCACTTGAAACTGTCTGATTCCATTGTTCACACACTCAACTTCTTTGTTTTCTAGCCATGTTGTCTTATTTCTAGCCATGTTTCATTCATAGCAAACCAAGTAAGAGAGAAAATGAGAGGGGGAGAGAGTTTCATATTTTCAATTTTTTTATATTTTTAAATTAATAAATAAGATTTATGTTGGTCATGTGGAAATTAACATTGTATTAAAAAAAATTGATTAAAGATCTCAAACATAAGGGAACATAACCTAGTGTTATTCTGGTTTCTTCCCAATTTAGTTTATCTCATAATTAATTCTCATCTTTAAAAAAATCATATAATTAATATTAAACAATTAAATACAAATTATAAAGAAAAAATAACTATAAACCTTGGTTGGTATCATTTTTTATATTTTGTTAACTGAATGGATAGAAGGGAAGAAAATTACTAAAAGATGATTTTTTTTATGGTTTTATAAAAAATAAAACAAAGAGTCACAAGTGGATAAATTAAAATTTATCAAAAAAAAATTTATGTTTAGTGTCTAACTATGACACTATAAGTGTGTATATTTTTTCATTTCTAGGATAAAGTTGGAATTAAGTAGGTTGATTTCGGAACATCTGTTTGAATTTTTAGATTTATAAATGTGAATTATATATAATTGTATTATTGGATTTCAAATCAAATTAAAATGCAATTAGATTGAATGAAGTGATGTTAATTTGAGGTCCCACCCAACAGTTCTTTTGTTTTCCCAATTTTTCACTCAACGGTATAACTTTGCTTATTTCTTATTTTTGAGGATTGATTCGGTGGAGAGATAAGCCACTAGCTCTTACCATTGTTCAAGCAAGATTGGTTGGATTAGCCCACTTTTCCGTAGCTTATATATTTACTTATGTATTTGTAAATATATAACCTATAAAAAGCCTTCAATTGAATTTTTGTATTTCTTTATGCATTCTGACTGAGTTTGTAATAAGATCTTAACTATTATCATAAATAAATAAATATGATTTTTCCATTTCATCATATATATATATATATATATATATATATATATATATATATATGTGTGTGTGTGTGTGTGTGTGTGTGTGTGTGTTGATGCAAGAATCGGATAGAACCCTTGATTCAAGCCAACAATTGAATTTGTAATTCAATTGGGAATCGATCAAGATGAGATAGAGAAGAATCGAGAGAGTGAAACTAAAGAAAAGGAGAGATCGACACAAGATTTACATGGAAACCCCAAAATCGGGGAGAAAACCACGGAGATCTCCTAAATCGGAGATCAAAACACTATCAAATCAAAGAATTTACAGGTGGAATGTGGGTTTCTGGAGAGGCAGGGCTTCGCCGTTCATCCCCGGGCTTAGGGATGACTCGGTGAGCTCCCCTATTTATAGGCTCCCAGTGGGGGATGTTGCTTGGGGAGCAGCACCCGTAATAGACCACGCGGAAGCTAGTGATCTAGCTCCTAATAGGCCACGTGGATGCCAGCTGGAGTTAGTTAGTTTGACAGCTCATCCTTCTTCTAGATGCTTCTAGACTGCCAGGCTGTGATTCAGTTAGATCTCAACGGTCTTTTCTTCTAGATGCTTCTAGATTGCCAGGCTGTGATTCAGTTAGATCTCAACGATCTTTTCTTCTAGATGCTTCTAGATTGCCAGGGTATCAAGTCCTTCGGTTCATGGCGCTTCCTGTGGGCTCAGGATCCATGGTGCCTTCTGCGGATCAGAGGATGCTGACCCTGATGACTGAAGAGATAGGCCAACTTTCCCCAGGCGGTTCGCCTAAAGTGAACCGAGGCGGTTGCCTCCTCTCTGATTCCCGAGGGATGTAATTCAAAGAAGGAAATTAAAGTCCCGAGAGGATCACTGTGTCGGACCAACGGACAGGATCGATACACGTGTCAAGTGTCTGGCTCCTCAGTATATATATATATATATATGCAAGAGGCTCCCGTCCTAAGGCTCCTCCGTGGTCCAAGCTTCCACATCCACGACAACCCTGTCCCCCACTTACTTGGTAGGTGGGGAAGGGGAGTAATGGCTTCTCATGAAACAAGCGCTCAGAGGAACGGCGGTCCCCACATCCTCAAGGGCTCAAGATAAGACCTATGTTACTCCTACATCCCAGTGATGAATCCGTCATTCCTCCCTCCAGGCCAGCCTGGAGGACAGAAACCTTCAGGTGGCGTTTGGTTAGAGGTAGTTTCAAATCCATGGATTTTGAGTTACATTGTAGTTGTAAATCTTTGTATTTTAAAATACAGGAGAGTTAAATCCAATGTTTGGTTGGATATATTTTGGAGTGTTGGATTTAGAAAGTATGTATTTGGTTTGATATATTATGAGTGTTGGATTATGGAATCCTTGTATGTGGTCATTCATGGTGAGATTACCCCACCCTGGGTGATTGCTTGTTTTTATGAATGATATAACCTCTTTAAATTTTTTTTAATTAATACATAATTAAATAACTATATATAAATAGTAAAATATATATTATAATTATAATATATATAATATAATATTATATTATTATATAATATAATATTATATGTTAGTACTAAAATTGGATTTAGAGCCCAATTTCAGCCTAACAATTGAATTTATATTTATAGGGTGGCTATCCTACTGAGAAATCGAAAGAGAATCCAAGTAAGAGAGAGAAGAGCCAAATTTACTTGGAAAAACCCCTAAGAAACGGGGAAAAAACCACGGGAAAAAGAGTTTCCACTATGAATGATCAAGAATACAGGAGATGTTACAGCCATTTTCAAAATGGAAGGCGGGAAAAGAAAAGAATGGATCCTGTTTCCAATTTGGCAGAGCTTCGCTACTTGGATCTCAGAATGTCCAAATGAGCTGTGATCCTTGCCTTTTATAGGCATGGGTTGCGTGCTGAGCACGCTTCTCAATTTAGTCACGTGTTTGCCAGCTGTCAATCCAGCTAAGCGCCAGCTAAGCATCTGAGCTGTCTCCAGCTGTAACTATTCTAGAACTTTCTGGAATGCCAGGCTGTCCACAGCTGTCCCTCTTCTAGAAGGCTGAAGGCGATATGGACAATTATGGATTCTGTTATGCCTGCGCTGGATTGATGAGCTTCTTTCCGATACCGATATGGCTCATAACTGTTTCGTGATATCGGTTCTTATCGGATCAGCATGGTGCTTTGTAGCGGGTCAATCCGATCCGATGAGTCACTCATATCGGAACAGTATACTGTAATACCAATATGAACTTCTGGACTGTCGCTCCAACACGTGGTTTATCCAAATGAATGCCGCGTGTCCTACTAGTTTCATCCCTATCAATAGTCCCCCATCAAGTATGCTTGCGAATGAAATGAAGCTAAGCATTATCGATCTGACCGCCAAAGATTATCTCAGACCGCTCCAATGTCTTCACTCAATGTATCTTCTTCTACTCGTACTGTACTTCGGTAACTTATTTGTCGAAACATTCCTTTTCATTTAATGTTCTCTATTCGGCATTGATTATGCCCCATCCCTTGTTGCAAAGAAACGGCCTTTGGGGATTATAGTGAGACAAAGCTCATGACGATACCGCCTTCTCATCTTCCATGTATCAAGAATCTGAAACGTTTTGGGTTTCTATTTGTCCCTAGCCGTTGGATGAAGGGTTTTGCATAACTGCTCAAATTGATCTTGACCGTTGATTTAATTCTCAAATACTGTTGGAGAGCCCACCATCGAATTTCAAAATCGTCTGAGAGCGGCGGCTTCCGTGCAGAATTCTTTTCGTCTCGCTCTTCGATTCGCTTTGTTCTTCTTCAAGAGGCCATTAATCTCCTTGTTCTCAGAAAGGATTTATCCATTCAGGTACGAGACTTTTTTCAAACTTCAGGGTTTAGATCTCCGTCGTTTTAGGGTTTGGATTTTCGCTGCTTTAGGGTTTGCCTTGCTGGTTTCCTTTACGATGCCGAAGCTTGCTAGAGACCCAAAACGCTGCTCTTACTCTATTGTTAGCATTCTTTCTGAAGATAAGATAGATGATCTAGTCAAAAAATATCATCTTTCTTCTCCCAGTATATCTTATCAGGTTCCCTCTGCTACTGAGCATGCCTGTTCCCCGTCTCAAGGAGAAGATCTTGTTGTCTATCAAGATGTCCTTATAGCGGGACTTAGGCTACCCTTTCCACAAATCTTTGTAGATATTTTTCGACACTTTAGCTTGAATCCTTCCCAACTGACTCCCAACTCTTGGAGAATCCTTTGTGGTTTCGTCGTGGTTTCAATGCTTTTTGAGGTTGAACCATCCGCTCATCTATTTAGTCTTCTTTTCAATCTTAACCAAGACAGGCAGTCCGATTAGTATTACTTTGGTGCCAAATCCGGTGTTGCTTTTCTTGGTTCCGTTACTGATTCGATCAAGGGCTGGAAAAGCAAATACTTCTTCCTTTCTAATAGCGAGGGTTGGGGTTTTAGCACTAAATGGGGAACTTCTTTTACTCCATCGGGCTCCAAAGCTAAAGAAAAGCCAGCTGAAACTGATTGGTTCTAAAGATTTGAGAAGTTCAAGCGGACCGCATTAGATAAATCCTTCCTATCTGATAGAAGGCTCCAAGAATGTGGATTGTACTTAGCTTTAGGTAGGATCACTTTGAGTCCTTGATCCATACTTTATGAATGATCCTTATTTGTTGTCTGATCCGGATTCATTTTCCTTTTTGCCAGAGAGAGACATGCCGCCAAAAACTCTAGCTGAAAGGATGTTGGCCATCTCCCCGGCTGACAAATCCAAGAAAAGGGGAAAAGAAATCTTAAGTGAAGAAGTCCCCAGTTCCGGCAACAAGGAAATTGAGAAGGTTCCAACCGATAATGTTCCTTCTCAACAGCTTGGCGCGAAGCCTAGAAGAGAACCTAATGCTCCTATCAACTATGAAGCGGCAACAGCTCCCGTTATTGTCAGCCTTCCTCCTGTTCCGGTTGAAGTTCCAGTTGTTAAAAGGAGGAAATTAACAAAAGCTGCCAATAAAGTTACTTCTGTCCCCGTTCCATCCGCTTATGCTTCTCTAGAGGGAATTATTGAAGATGTGGCTTGTCCGGTTCAGGAAGGAACCACTACTTCTTCTTCTTCCCTCCCAGCTATATCGGAGTCCGATATCTCTATTCCCGATGTGCCTATTATGTTCCCTCACACTCTTCCCATCGGATCGGGTTTCGATATGCAAATTCCTGATCAACCAGCTGTCTTCAGACCGGACGAGCTTGCTCGGTCGGAAGGAAACACTTCTTCTGAATCGGGACCAGTCATCCGTCGAAAGAAAGGTATGAGTTTGGAGCCTTTCACTGTACTTTTGGTACTTTTCGATTCCATTTTGCTCCACTGCATATCGACTGACTTATTTTTCTTATCTTGATTTCAGGAGTAACACGGATGGTGGATCCTAGTGTTGGTGATTCAAGTGTCCAAGGTCCCGGATCCAAGGTACTTACTCATCGGAAGGACAATGTTCTGCCCGTTAATGTTAATGCAGTCAGAGACTCCCTCCGTACTTGGCTGCAGGATAATGTCAAAAATCACTTGAACCAATTCAATACGGAAGAATCCTTTGCCCATTTTCAATGGTCAATGGCCTCGGTATGTTTTTGATTCCTTTCCTCAATCAAGAGCGTAATTCTATGTCTCTCCTTTCTAAAATAACTTTTTCCGCAGACTGTTTTATGGGGCGATCGGGTTGTTGCATTTTGCAACCAAAACAATTCTAAAATGAAGACCCGCATCTCCCAATTAGAAGAGGAAAATAAAAAGCTCTCAAAGAGTCTTCTTCTCAAAGATGCTGAAATAACCAAAGCGGGTGAGGAGAAGAAGCTTATTTCTGTCGAACTAGAGAAGTCACAGAGAGCACATGGCTCACTGAAAGTTGATCATGAGAATTTGCGAGCTTCTCTTTCTCTTTCTGAACAAGCTGTCACTGTTCTGAGATTGGATCTAGATAAATGCAGGAATGAGAAAGACTCCATTATTGATGAAAACAAGAAGCTCTCCGAAACAATTTCTGAACTCAATCGCGAAGCATCTACTGAAAATGAATTGAAGAAAATATTGAAGTCTAAGGTCAAAGATGCTGAAGTGCTGACTGAGAAGACAAAGGGAGAGAGAGATCTGTTGTCTGAACAGCTGAGGGCTAAAGAAATCCTCCTCTCCAATGCTCAAAATGAAGTTCTTACTGCTCGAAAGTCAAATGAGGTTATTAAGGAGCAAATGTCCTCTCTGCAATCTGAGCTGAATGAAAGCTGGATGAAGAATATGGAACTGGAGGGAAAACTCGCCGCTGCAGAGAAAAGGGAACTCTCTGATGATGAAATTCGGAGAACGACATCAGAAGTTTATTCAATTCTAAGTTGCGTTCACTCTGTAGACCCTTAAGTTAACTTCCATCAGACTCCTTATGATGAGGTGATAGAGCTTTATTTCGCAAAGTGTCTGGTAGGAGAGGAGAGAAAGAAAGATCTTGTTGCTGAAGAAGTCAGGGCCGAGGTCCCCGTCGCTGAAAAATCGAAGCCCGATGCCGCGTGTCTAGACAGAGATCGTGCTGCATCTGTATCGGAAAAAGGGGGCTCTGATGTAATAGTTCTTCCCCCGTCTACATCGGGTCCGAAGGAAATTCCGGAATACGGAAAAGTTATATCGGATCCCGATCCAATATATAAAGCTATCCTTGCTGAATCAGAACTTTCTCCTGAAAGTGTGGGAGGTTGTGAAGAGACAGATCATGATCAGAAGCCAATTCTTCAAGGGAAAGATCATGAAGCCTCAGTTAAAGCTTCTCCGGCCATCATTGAGATTGAAGATGATACCACCACAGAAACATGTAAGTCTTTATTTTACTTTTTTTCTAATGTCTCTTATAATGTAATTGTTCATTCACCCTTTTTATCCAGCCAAAGCTGCTTCCAGTATTCCAGATGAGGGGGGATCTTCCAAAAGTACCAATGTTGTCTCTTCCGAGGCTAATAAGATGGCAGCCCCTGAAGCTATCCTGGAAAACAGGTCCTCCACTTTGCGTAGGAAGGAAGGTTAGCTAAATTCCTTTAGTTTTCCTCTGCTTCTTTTTAATCACTTCGTTCTTTCTTCTTCTTCCCGTCAGATCCACCAGAAATGAGATAGCTTCGGAGTGAAATTCAAGAGTTAAAGGCTGTTCAGGAAAAAATTCTGCGCGATAAAACAAATAAGTCTGGCGAAGCTCTTGAAGTAAAACTTCGTGCTCAAGCCCGTCGAGAATACGCTGCAAGATACAGTAGCTGGGACTTCGTCTGATGAATAAATTTGTAACTCTTTGTAGTTTTTCATCCTGATGTAGAAATTTGACTCAAATTGTATAAGTTGCGAATACTTCAATTGTTTCTTTGTTCCCTCTTTCTTTTGAGAATGAATGAGATTGCCACTTGATAAATTTTCTCTATTTGTTGAGTATCAATCCTTCCGATGTCGATCTGTTTCTAGATATTTATATCGGATCCTGTGGTGTCTCTAGTACTTGTTAATGGCAATGATATTATATCGGATCGGCTGGCATCGATTATTCGATTGTTCACATCTGATCGGTACTGTTTTTTGAATCCTCCCATTGGAAAAGATAACATTAACTTAGTCAGATTGGGCCTTTAATTCTTGTAAAATCCAGGAGTTTTATGGGTAAATTTGGGATTTACTCGTTTGTGATTATTTTTTTTTTTCCTGGATTTAGAGGTTGGGTGTCCAGATTTAAAGCTCTTTGTCCTTCTATGATAGTGGGCAGCCAGGAATGAGGTCTTTAGGTTGTTAATATAGTTGTTTAAGCTCTCCAGAGATTTAGATGGGATATTGATACCTAGTTATGGAGGTATTATTTTGGTGATGTTAATGATAATATTTTTGAGGTTCTTGAGAATTATTATGGTAGCAAGATTGTGACTATATTTTGACCAAGTGGGTTGGGCCTTTGGGCCACTTTGGAAGGTAGAGGATAAGAGGCTATCCTAGTTAATTAGGAATTAAGATTAATTAATGGAATTATAAGAGTTAGATCTATTTAATGGGCTAGGCCCATTTGGTTGAGCATGCATATTGTGGAGGTGTTACTCATAAACATGTGTGTTTATTGAGATTGGGTTCATGTTGCCAGATTTCGACGTGGATGCGTCGGGAGGTGATTCCGTGGAGCACCAGGCTTAGTGATTACAGGTAAGTACCTTTGCCTCGTTCCCCACCCGACTTTGGGTTTTCTTGGATTTGTTTTTGGTTTATGATTCTTGATATCATTTTGATATGTTTTGGATACATGCATGTCTTTAGTTGCTTGGATTCTGGTGTATGTATGTTTATTTTCGGGATGTTGGCATCCCTAGCTTTTTGTCTTCCGCCCGGATTCAGTGGAGCAGGTGAGCTCCGGATTTTGCGAGAGCATTGGGGACGGGACACCCTGGCGTTCCGCCCCCGCCGGAAGGGACAAGATTACTGTCGTCCACCGCCGATGGGGCAGCACCACCATGTCGACATGAGAGAGAGGTGGCGCTACCGTGGGCGACGGATCTGTCGTCGGCAGCTGCGGCTGTGGGATGATACTGACCGGGGGATGATCTTTTAGAGGGACACAGATAGGATAGGGGTTTTACCGTTGTCTTTGCCTTTGTGGTAGACCCCTAGGATTCCAGGATATGGGACGGTGGTCCCACTGTTTGTTGATTGTATTGTGATATGTTGTTCATATCCCATTCTTTGTGTTCCTCGCAGGGTACTTACTGAGCTTTCCTTCGAAAGCTCACTCCTTTGTTTTTCCCTCCTTTTCAGGTCCTCAGGAGCAGGAGGGGTGATCTAGAGGGATTGCACGAAGGCAGGGTATTGCTGAGGTTGAAGACCTCTTCCTTTATTTTTATTATGAGTGAGGCATTGTAGGACATGTTGTCCAGATATTATAGGGCATGTGTACCCAGACCTGATTATTTCGCGACTCTGATGTTATTTTGATTTATTATGGATTTATATTTGTTATCTTCTTATATTACTTAGGCCTTGTATCCGAGCGGGGCTCGTCTCCACTCGGGTACGGCCGATCTGTTTACGTGCCCGAGGTCCCGGGATCCGGGTCGGGGCGTTACAATTCTGAAGCGTTTCGAGGCATTCCATCGAAAAAGCCAGAAGTCGCCCTTCATGACTTGAAACAATGCGTTTGACGTCTTTTGATATTCTGGGACTTGAAGAGAAGCGTCTAGCGCCCTTTGGTATTTTGAGCCTGTATTAACTGTCTTCGTGAAATTGGGACTTGAAGAGAAGCGTCTAGCGCCCTTTGGTATTTTGAGCCTGCATTAACTGTCTTCGTGAAATCTTCAATATATAAATAGGAGAGATTGCAGCCTGTTTAGGGCATCTTTCTTTTTTCGCCATGGGTAATAACAGTTGCCCTTCTTTCTTCAGATTCTTCCTCAATGATAACTCCCGCTATCTTTGGATTCCCAGAGCTTTCCATGGTCATATGAGGGCATTTTTCGAAGTGGGGCCTGTCAGGCTGAGCGGACCCAGCGAAAATTACTGGACAGTTACGTTATCCATGTTGCCTGAGCTTGGAAATATCAGATTCACTTACGGTTGGGCTGATTTCGTGAGGGATCACCAGCTAGTGGAGGGAGAGCTGCTGGTTTTTGTTCTCCGAGAGGACCTGCGTTTCGAGGTCCACATTCTTGGAAACAACCAGTGTCAAAAAGTGTCGACACTTGCAGTTGCGCCCTCTCAAGTCCTTGACGGCACCTCTGATTCAGATCCCCCTGTTTCCTCGGATTCCTCTTAATTCCTATATTGTCATTGTACTTCTCTACTTTTAATTAATGAACTTCTTCTTTCGGCAATTCACCTCTTTCTGATTACTTCATTTCTTGAAGTTTCTCATTCTTGTTGTTGCGGAACAAACTTTCTTCTTAAAAGCAATAAGTCGCCAAAGTCATGTAGAAATGAGAAATTTAATCTTACTTGTATGAAACTGATGCAGTTTGTGAATGTGTCACGCTTGTACGATGACTCCTGCGATTGTTTGATTGGAGGAATGGTTCATCCCGATATGATTTTTGTCGATGAATGATTGGTGCAGTCGTCTCTTTTTTGGAGCTGTTTTGGCTTGTTGATCCTCCAAGACTGATGCGTTCTGTTGATATGGTGAGTCAGTGTGGTCTACTGAAGCCGATTTGATCTGTTGGAGCCAATATGATCTCTTGAAATCAACATGGCTTGTTGAGCCTGGTATGAGCATTGGAGCCGATATGATCCGTTGGGATCGATATGGCTCGTTAAGCCTGGTATGGGCATTGGAGCTGATATGATCCATTGGGATCGATATAGCTCGTTGAGCCCGGTATGGGCATTGTGACCCATATGATCCGTTGGGATCGGTACGGTATGACGAGACCGGTATGGTCTGTCGTGATCGATATGATATGACGAGACCGGTATGGTCTGTCGAGATTGATATGATATGACAAGACCGGTATGGTCTGTCGAGATCGATATGATCCGTTGGGATCGATATGATCTATTGGGGCCGGTATGGCCTGTTGAGATTGATAAGAATATAGGGACCGATATGGTCCGTTGAGCCCGATATGGGCATTATAGCCGGTATGACTTCTAGAGTTGGTTCCTCCTTTTTTTGTTAGTGAACAGACTTTTTCAAGAAATAAAGTAGAAGCAAAAAGCACAAATATGTATGGAAGTAACTAATTTTATTGATAGTACCTCCGTAGATGTTCCGAATGGTATGGACGCTTGAGCCTACGTCCATCCATCTTAGAAAGCCAATATGTACCGGGCCTTACAATTTCCTGTACAATATATGGGCCCTCCCAATTGGTATTGAGTTTCCCAGTTCGACTTTTGTTGCCTTGAAAGATGTTCTCTCTCAATACTAGATCTCCGACCTGGAAGGTCACTTCTTTCACCCTGGCGTTGTAGTACCTCTTGACCTTCTGCCGATACGCTGCTGCTCGAACATTAACGCAATCTCTCTTTTCCTCTAATAGATCCAGCTCGGCCCGGAGTTGCTCCTCATTTCTTACTGGATCGAAGGATTGCGTTCTTGGTGTGGGTAAGGTGATTTCAGCTGGGAGCACAGCCTCTACTCCAAACGTTAACGCGAAAGGAGTCTCACCAGTTGGGGTTTGAGCAGTTGTCCGATATGCCCACAAAGTATTCGAAACTTCTTCCACCCAGTTCGATCCGTTTCTTAGAACTCTTGTCTTCAAACCATGGAGGAGAGTTCTGTTGGTTACTTCCACTTGTCCGTTTGCCTATGGATGAGTAACAGAAGTTAGCCTCGATTCGATACCGAGATCGGTGCAAAACTTCTTGAATGCTGGGTTGTCGAACTGGCGGCCATTGTCAGTGATGAAGGCCACAGGTAAGTCAAAGTGGCAAATAACAGACTTCCATAAAAAGCCCTGGCAAGCCTTTGCTGTGATCGACGCTAGTGGTTCTGCCTCAACCCACTTAGTAAAGTAGTCGATCGCCACAATTAAGAACTTCATCTGCCTGGTAACCACGGGGAATGGCCCGACTATATCAACTCCCCATAAAGCAAATGGTCTCGTGCTCACAATCAATGTGAGCAACCGTGACGCGCCAATGTTAGCATGGCGTTGACAAGCATCACATTTCTTCACAAAATCAATTGCATCCTTATTCAAAGTCGGCCAATAATATCCTTGTCTAAGGACCTTGTGACTTAATGCTCTTCCTCCCAAATGATCTCCTGCAATTCCTTCATGAACCTCCTGAAGAACATATTCTCTTTCTGATGGCCGCAGGCACTTTAACAAAGGGAGAGTAAAAGATTTCTTATAGAGCTGCCCATCCACCACACTATATCGGGAAGCTCTTATAGTTACCCTCCGTGCCTCCTTTGGATCCTGCTAGAGAGTTCCATCCTTCAAATAACTCAAAATTGGATCGATCCAACATGGCTCCCGATCGATATCCATGAGTTCCTCCGGTGGCCGACAGTCAATTGTTCTTGTTGCTAGGTACTGAATGTTGACTGGCTGTATAACAGTAGCATTTGCCGAGGAAATCTTTGATAGGAGATCAGCCTGCTGATTCTCCTTTCTTGGAATTTTGGAAATATGAAATTTCTCGAAGCTTGTGGTGAGCTTCTGCAACAAGGACTTATATTTCACCATATGATCTTCTCCCGCCTCAAACTCCTCACTCAGATGGCCCACAACCAGCTGGGAATCAGTATTTGCTTGCAGATTTTTCACACTAAGGCCACGAGCCAGCTGTAATCCTGCTATCAAGGCTTCATACTCGGCCTCATTATTAGTAGCTTTGAACCCAAACCTCAGTATGGTTGAAGTGTTCCACCCCGATGGCGATTGCAGGATCAGTCCTCCTCCCGAACTCTCTCCAGTGGAAGATCCATCCGTGTGTAGAGTCCAGTAAGATGAAGAGTCATCTCAGACTTCAGACAACTTGATGTTTGAAGGATCATCATCTGTAGTTGTCGTGAGCTCAGCGATGAAGTCAGCGAGTACTTGGGCCTTTATCGAAGTACGCGACTCATAGCTGATATCATACTCCGCTAGTTCAAGTACCCATCGGGAGAGGCGTCCCGATGTGTCTGGCCGATGTAAGATTTGCTTCAATGGTTGATCGGTCAACACCTTTATCCGATGTGATTGGAAATAAGGATGAAGTCGTCGGGCCGCAACCACTAAAGCATAGGCCAGTTTTTCAAGAGAGAGATATCTGACTCGTGATCGGTGAGGACCTTACTCAGATAATACATGTGCTTACGCAAATTATCCTCAATTTTCACCAAGATCGCGACCGACAAATGGCCGGTTGCCGATAAGTAAACATAGAGCTCTTCCCCGGGTTGAGGCTTTGCTAACAAAGCTGGTGACTGCAAATACTCCTTCAACTGTGCAAATGCTTTCTCGCACTCCTCATTCCATTCAACTTTAATTTGGAGCCTTCCTCAATGCTCGAAAGAAAGGAAGATTCTTTTCTCCTGACTTGGATATGAACCTCCCCAGAGCTGCAAGTTGGCCATTGAGTCTTTGTATCTCCTTGATTGTTCTTGGGGGTCTCATTTCTAGGACTGCTCGTATCTTCTCCGGATTTGCTTCAATTCCCCGATGTGTGATCATGAATCCTAGAAATTTTTCAGATCGGACTCCAAATGTGCATTTATTGGGATTGAGACTCATTCCGTGCGCTCGAAGCGCACTAAAGGTTTCCTGCAGATCGGCAGTATGTTGTTCAGCACTAGCACTTTTCACCAAAATATCATCAACATACGCTTCCACGTTTCTTCCGATCTGATCTTTGAAAACCTTATTCACCAATCTCTGAAAAGTGGCACCGGCATTTTTCAGGCCAAAGGGCATGACCTTATAACAATATGTTCCTCTTCCTGTGATGAAAGATGTTTTCTCCACATCAACCTCCGCCATCTTGATCTGATTGTACCCCGAGTATGCATCAAGAAAACTTAGCATTTCATATCCTGATGTGGAATCTACTAAGTTATCGATTAAAGGCAGGGGGTAGCAATCCTTGGGGCAAGCTTTATTCAGATCTGTAAAATCCACACACATTCTCCACTTTCCTGTGGATTTTTTCACCAATACAACATTTGACAACCACTCAGGGTAATGTACTTCCCGAATGAAATCAGCCTTCAAAAGCTTGTCTACTTCTTCTTGTGCAGCCTGGAGCCGATCTGGAGCAAAACTTCGCCGCTTCTGTATAACTGGCTTATGCCCCGGATCAACATTAAGCCGATGCTCTATGATCTCCCTTGGGACTCCTAGCATCTCCTCAGCTGTCCAGGCAAAGATATCGGAGTTTTTCTTCAAGAAATTCAATATCTCCTCCTGCTGATCTGATGGGAGACTCGCTCCTATCTGGACAGTACGCTCCGGTTGTTCCTCCTTCAGGGGTATGATCCTCAGTTCTTCAACTGGAGTTGGGCAGCGTTTTTCCCTTTCATCATCTTCTTGTTGAATATATTCTACAGTGAGAGGTTCTCCAGATCGGGTGCTCCCCTCACCGTGCCCTTTGAGCATTGTGGCATAACACCGGCGAGAAGCCAATTGATCACCCTTTACTTCGCCGCAGCCATTGGGTGTTGGGAATTTAATCACCATATGATATGTTGAAGGAACAGCTTTCAGCAGATTGATTGATGGCCTCCCAATGATAACATTGTAGCTCGAAGGGCATCGTACAACCAAAACGTTAATGACAGCAGTAGTAAATTTTGGGGGAGTTCCGAGAGTCAAAGGTAGAGAGATCATACCGTCGGGTTGAAGTGGACTCCCGTTAAACCCGATGAGTGGAGACCTTATCGGCTTCAGGTTCTCCACCGGTAGTTTCATTTTGTCAAATGCCGATGAGAATATAATATCCACCGAACTCCTTGTGTCAATGAGGACTCGCTCTACTATGAATACCCTGATCTGGGCTGTAATCACTAGAGCGTCATCGTGAGGATAATGAACTCCTCTCAAGTCTTCATCAGAAAAACAGATTTGCATAGGGCTGCGAGGCCTCTTCAAGGAAGTAACATTCTGAACAGATCCAACCGCTCTTATATGGCTCTTCCTTGACCTCGAACTTTCCCCTCCGCATCCTGGGCCTCCAGCAATAACTGTTACTCGTGTGTCACAAGGAATGATAGGCTGAGGAGGTGGAATATGCTCGATCTCCGGTTCCGACTCCTTTTGTAAGAATTGTTCCAGTTTCCTTCTCTGATAAGACCTTCAATAGCATTCTTCAGCTGGATACAATCCCCAGTAAAATGCCCTTTATCCTGGTGGAACTTGCAGAATTTCTTGCTCCTCTTCCTCCTTGGGTTATCCTTCATAGGCTGTGGAGGTTTTAAGATTTTTTTATCCTGGATTTGGGAGAGAATATCTTCCAATGAAGTGTTGAGGATGGAATAGTTGTGGTATTTCTCTCCTCTTTCAGGATCATACCCCCGATGTGGTGGGGGTCTTCTCTCCTCAAACCGATCTGCTCGGTTTAGATTTCGACCCCCTTCCCTCCGAGGTTTATCACCTCTCGGAGCTCCTTCTCTCCAGTCCCGATATGGCTGAGGGTGATGACTCTTCTTTTTGATTTCTTCAAACTGCAAAAGATCACTCTCTCGCCATTTGGCCTTCATTTCTTCAGAGGCAATATATTTAGCAGCTAAGCTTTGGAAATCTGAGAGACCGGCTGGAGGCTCTCTAGTTAAGGAATCCTTAAAGGGCCCATCCTTCAACCCTTTCACAGCTATTCCCACAACCAGAGCTGAGTTCATATCTACCATGCCATTAACCTCCTTATTGAAGCGGCTGATGTATCCACGAAGACTCTCCTCCGGTCTCTGTCTGAATCCTAGCAACATCATGGGATTCTTCTTCAGTTTCCTGTTGCTGGCAAAATTGCAAAGGAAAAGGTCAGAAAGTTGCTGAAAATTATGTATAGTCCCCGGGGGAATCCCCCTGAACCAATCGTGGGCATCGCCACTAAGTGTTCGTGGAAAAGCTCGACACATGACAGCTTCAGTAGTCCTGTTGACCATCATCTCATCTCTATAACTCTCCAAGTGCTCCTGGGGATCAGAAGTCCCGTCGTAAGAGCGGACATTTGGAGGTCTAAAATGTTCTGGGAAGGGAGCTTCCCAAATCGCCCTTATAAAAGGGGAAGTGATATGAGGAACCAGTTGCTGGACTCGCTCCCTTTCCGTCATATATCGCCTCGAGGGAGAATAACGGCGATATGGTGAGTCACGCCGTGGAGACTGGAGCCTGGAGTGAAAACGGTATGGAGATCGGCCTCGAGGGGAAGGATGCCGATCCAATGAATGATACCGCTCTCTGAACCGATACGTCAATGATCGGGTCTTCGCCTCTGACCGAAAGATTGGTCTGGAGAACGGGAGATCCCCCTCTTTCTCCCTTCTCTACCCTCGTCCCCTCGATTATGGCGATCGCGATGATGCGCCGGATCTGAGCTTCCAGCTGAAGGTTCCTTGCTCCGATATCTCTCTGGGGATCGTGCCTGATGCTTGGGGGAGCAATCCGCCTTCCTTTCTCCTCTCTCTTTGATAGGTTGCGCATCAGGGGGAACCTTAGTGTGGAAGACACGCTGCTGACGTGCTTCCTGGAGAGCTTGTTTGAGTTCTTCGATTTCTTGCGCCATCCTTCTGACGCATTCTGGATCATTCTGAACTCCAACATTTGCTAGAGTAATCTCAGCTCTAGGAGGCGCTACGCCTTCCACTGGAGGGGTTACCGAGACTCCTCTTCCTTCCTCCTGAGATTGGAATCTCTTTGATCTTCTCTGTGTAGCAGCCATGAACTTTTCGTTCACCTGTCCCCACAGACGGCGCCAAATTGTTAGTACTAAAATTGGATTTAGAGCTCAATTTCAACCTAACAATTGAATTTATATTTATAGGGTGGCTATCCTAGTGAGAAATCGAAAGAGAATCCAAGTAAGAGAGAGAAGAGCCAAATTTACGTGGAAAAACCCCTAAGAAACGGGGAAAAAACCACGGGAAAAAGAGTTTCCACTATGAATGATCAAGAATACAGGAGATGTTACAGCCATTTTCAAAATGGAAGGCGGGAAAAGAAAAGAATGGATCCTGTTTCCAATTTGGCAGAGCTTCGCTACTTGGATCTCCGAATGTCCAAATGAGCTGTGATCCTTGCCTTTTATAGGCATGGGTGGCGTGCTGAGCACGCTTCTCAATTTAGTCACGTGCTTGCCAGCTGTCAATCCAACTAAGCGCCAGCTAAGCATCTGAGTTGTCTCCAGCTGTAACTATTCTAGAACTTTCTGGAATGCCAGTACATCCACAAATGCCCCTCTTCTAGAAGGTCAAGGCGATATGGACAATTATGGATTACGGTATGCCCGCTTATTGATGAGCTTCTTTCCGATACCGATATGGCTCATAATCAAGCTTCACATATATCGGTTCTTATCGGATCGGCATGGTGCTTTGTAGCGGGTCAATCCGATCCGATGAGTCACTCATATCGGAACAGTATACTGTAATACCAATATGAACTTCTGAACTGTCGCTCCAACACGTGGTTTATCCAGATGAATGCCACGTGTCCTACTAGTTTCATCCCTATCATTATATATATATATATATATATATATATATGGCCACTCATTTTGAGGGATTTGGTTTTACTGCCAATTTGGGCATAAAACCAAATCCCATAAATGAAACTACAATGTAGTTGTAAATCCAGTCAACCAAACATGGGATTTAAAAAATGGCTGAATTTGCGAATACATTGTATTTGAAATCCGGCGAAACAAACACCACCTTAATTCGTCTTCTATTTCGCAGGTTAGGTCACAAGGATTCCTGTTCGCAACAATGATGCTCCATCCATCCTACTTAATTCCAAGCCAGGCTGTTAGTACGTCTCTGTCTCTCTCCCATTGCCATCATATGATTCCCTTTTTCCCTTTTTCCTTCACTTCATCATATGATTCCTATTCCTTCACTTCTCCATATTGCTCAGGGAATTCATCTCTCATCCTACCATCTGTGAAGGATAGCAAGCTTCCACTCTAAATTAGTGACAAGTATCCACTTCACTTCACATTGTGTGCCTAAGATCAGGTACTTCTACTACCAATGAAACAGCTTCTCAGACCTTCACTAACTCTTGGGAGGCACAGCTTCCCTCCTGGATTCACCTTTGGAGCTGCCTCTGCTGCTTATCAGGTACGTCCTCATCATAATTAAGAGTACTTTTAATACAAACCGTGCATATATTATGGTTTTTGTTTTACAGTTATATTAATTTGTTGATGTTTGTAAACTAATAATGGTGTACATGCATGCAGATAGAGGGAGCATGGAATGAAGGAGGGAGAGGGCCTTCCATTTGGGACACCTTCTGCCATGAACATCCAGGTCTTGTTATTATCAATGTAACATTTCATGTGAAGTGATTCATTAATGAAGGCTAACTATTTTGTGCATTGATTCTGCAGAAAAGATTGCTGATAGGAGCAATGGAGATCACGCAATTGATTCGTACCATCGTTACAAAGTAAAGTCATGGAACAAACTAAATAAACTTACAAAATTTTTAGCAGTTTTTTTTTTCCGACTTGGCTAAAGTTCAGGATCTTATATATATAACTGACAGGATGATGTCAAGCTCTTGAAGGACATGAACATGGATGCTTACAGGTTCTCCATTTCCTGGTCAAGAATACTCCCAAGTAATTATACCAATTAATCTTGTTCATCATATATATATATATATATATATATATATATATATATAAAATAATAATAAGTTTGCAAACAATATTGACTTAATCCAAACATTATATTTCTGTTGATTGAACTTCACTATAGCTGGATCGTTAAAAGGGGGGATAAATCATGAAGGAATCAAGCACTACCACAAGCTGATAGATGAATTGCGGGCAAATGGTAATATTAATTAAATTAACTACTGTTTGCAGATTAATAGTTTAACATTTATCTTCTGATTGTCGAAATTACAACGGAACTGGACGAACGCAGGCATAAAACCTTTTGTAACTCTCTTCCACTGGGATCTTCCACAAGGCCTCCAAGAACATGGCGGATTTGCTAACAAGCAGACTTTGTAGGCGTCTTGCGCATTGTTTCTTTTTCACAATAATGCTGAGTGGATTAATGCTCTTCTTCTAACATGCACATTCAATTCTTGCATCTCATCAGGACTGACTTCAAAGATTATTGCAATATATGCTTCCAAGAATTTGGAGATAAAGTCAAGCATTGGATCACACTGAATGAGCCATGGAATTATAGCACCTATGGCCATGGCCTTGGAATTCATGCTCCTGGCCGATGCTCCCAAATTTTTGGTTGTTCGGCAGGCAATTCCCTATATGAACCATACATCATCACACACAACCTTATTCTTGCCCATGGAGAGGCAGTCAGACTCTACCAAGAAAAATATCGGGTATAAATTTTTCATTGCTAGCTTACAACAAAAAATCGCAGAAAAATATATGTATATATATACATATATTTGTTTTACAGGCAAGTCAAAGAGGTAAAATTGGAATCACTCTAAATTGTTTTTGGTATGAACCATACAATGACATGTACCAGCAAAAAGATGCAGCAAATAGATTATTGGATTTCAATTTTGGATGGTAAGCTCTTGGTGAAATCATGAACTAGTTGTTGGTGAATTCAGAAATTCACATGCTTAATTACTTTTGTTTGTTTTCTTAATTAAGGTACATGGATCCATTGGTTTACGGAGATTACCCATTTATTATGAAAGCTCTAGTGAGAGATAGACTTCCTACTTTCACTCAAGAAGAATCAAAGATGATAACTAACTCCTTCGATTTCATTGGCCTTAATTACTACACTGCAAGGTATGCAAAAAGCAAAGCATTTTCACCTGAGAACCCTCCGATGAAATCCACCGATGATCCATATGTTGAAGAATTAAGTACGTACCTCTTATTTTGAAAAATATGAAATATGAAACATGAATTCATCACTGAATTTTTCTTTAATTCGTACCTTTTCCCTTTCTCTTTTGCAACAGTATCAAATGGTCATTCTGACATCGGCCTATGGGTAAGCCATTCTTTTAATTAACACTATTATATCAAACAATTATCTTTAATATATTTAATTTGCATTGTTTCACAGGACAACGGTAGCTGGCTCCAAGTGTATCCAGAAGGAATTAAGGAGCTATTGCTGCGCATCAAGGAGAGATATGGCAACCCTCCCGTCTATGTTACCGAAAATGGTGAGCTTCAATAACTGACAAATTTTGCTTGCAAGAAGTGTCTGTTTGTCGGTTTAAAAAATAATAACATTGAACCAACATTCATAAAGAGAGTTGACTAGCTTATTCTCTTTCACAAGATAAGGTTAACGGTTAGAACTACCACATTTGTGGCTTGCTTCTAATGGCTTATACACGTTTATCAAAAATACATAAATAAATAAATAATAACACTATCCATATGGCACGATAGGCTACGGCGATCTCTTTAATACAAAGAAGAATAAGGACGAAGCAATAACCGATAAAAAGAGGAAGAGGTATCATGAACTTCATCTAGCTAAAGTCAGCGATGCTATAAAGTAAGTAACAAGATCTATATAAGATCCATCTTATACATGGCTTGCCTTACATTCGTAAACCACCACATGATATGAATGTTTGTTCAATGATTTTCAGAGCTGGAGTAGATGTGAAGGGTTACTTTGCATGGTCTCTCACAGATAGCTTCGAATGGGAAAGTGGGTACACTCAGAGATTTGGGTTAGCCTATGTTGACTATGATACATTGGAACGTACTCCTAAGGACTCTGCCAAGTGGTTCTCTCAGATACTTGAGAAATACTAATGGTGTCCAAGGGAGGAAGAGATCAACTCTTATTTTTTTTTTATTTTTTTTTTCACAAAGACGACAAGCGCCCCTCAAAGGAAGTCAAGGATGAACAGCAGATGCGGAACCCATTCAACGCAACTGCACTCACACCTTACAAGAGGAGGGGCTCGATTCGAGGACCCGTCTATGAAGATCAAAGCCCTTCTCTTAATAAGGAAACCCGATACCAATAGGCCATCATGGCTGTTGGTGAGATCCAACTTTCTTTAAGTTCAGCAGGTGAGATAGTTTCTAGTTTTGTGTTTTCTTCATGCTGATGTTAATAAGCTTGAACAACTGGCTCTCTTCGGGAATTATGTTTTGTTTTCTGTGAAAGATTGAACTAAGAAATCTATAATAAATTCTGAGAAATAATCGATTAGTATTGTTTTACTTGCAAGAGGCATGGATGATAACACCCTAATTTGAGATCAAGAAATTTATTTAACTTTACATAAAAATCCGAACTCTGGGTGTTTATTTTAAACAAATTATAACTTTGATGTTGTTTATAATAATAATAATAATAATAATAATAATAATAATAATAATAATAATAATAATAATAATAATAATAATATAAAAATTAATATATAATCATAATAAGAATTTATTAGTATTTCCAGGAAAAAAAACGGATAATCTATCCACACGTTCCTACTGTTACCTAATTACCTGGTCTATCACATCCCTCAACAGTGACCCATAACCAAACCACTCATATGGGAACGTGGAAGTTCTTGTTGGAGAACGTTATCCTCTCCGGCGGATAAAAAGGTGAAAGGAGCAGTTAAAGAAAGGGCAAAAGTCACTAATGATTCTTGTATTTGTAAAATCCAAGATTTTTATTTAAATAAAAGGATTTAAATTTTTCCCTCTATTTAGTTCTCTTATTAATCTTACAAAAGGGGTACTTTGAGGAATAGTGAAAGTTCCAAGGGTAATTTAGTAATAAGAGCATGAGGGGAATTTTGAAGAGAATAATTAAACTAGTCATAATTTATTTAAAATCAAATGGGATTGATTTAAATAATAATTTGGAAGTCACCAATCAAGTTAAATATAGGAACCTTGATTAATTGATCATGGATGGTCAATATGGGAATGGAGAATATAAATTAAACCCTAGGTTGGTAAGATTGGATTTAATCAAAATAGGAAAGGGGAAGAATAATTTAAATTGTTGATTTAAATTATTTTGGTCTGCCAAGGACCAAATAGTAAAATTTATAAAAGTTGAGGACCCAGTGAGAATTTATCATTCTCTCACAAAGAAGGACCAAAGTATAAAATGGGAGAAAGAGAGGGAGGTGCTTGCATATATTGCGCGACGTCCTCAGTGTAATTCAAGGGATGAACGGTCCCGATTGAGAGATCGGATGATGAAGGCCAATCTCGAGGCAAAAGGGGCAGTGTGATGTGGGGACAGTCCGCATCGTGCGGGAGAGTGCTGGCCGTTGGATCTCGAGAGGGAACGCGATCACGAGGCGATCAGCCATCTTCTCCTTCAGCGCCACCGCAAGATCCGCCTCTCCGATTATGGAAACTCCGGTTATGGAAGGCTGGGGGGGGGGCTGATTTCTGCATGGAGGATTTGCAATCAAGGATTGCGAATCACCCCATCTCCCTATAAATACCGGCCGTGGAGACCCCCCTTCAAACACCACAGCCCACCTACTTCTCTTCCGACCGCCACCTTAAACCGAGCGTTTCGAGTTGTGAGTAGTGGCCAGCAACCGTTGGAGAACCACAAGGACGTCGCGGCGAGCCCACGAGTGTAGGAAAGGTGTCGCGGAGCTACCCTGAGCGCTTGCAGGTCTTCTCTCACCGGAGGAGATAATACGGGCAGCGAGCTCCAACTCCCTCAGGTGAGCTTTATTCCTCTGTGTTTGAATAGCATGCATTCATGTAGAATAGTAGAGGTCGAGGGAGGGGGACCCTGACCGGAGGCAGGAGCTGTCCCGACGACGGAGATGGTCGCCAGCTCACAGAACCCTCTCGGACGGCGGTCAGGCGGCAGTGGAAGTCCTGCACGGGCATGGGGTCGCCGGGGAATCGTTACAGATGGCCGGAGAGCCACCAGGCCCCCGGTGGTTTGCAGCAAGCGACAGGGAGGTCCGCCTGTCTCTCCGGCCAAGGCCCGTCGCGAGGAAAAGAGAGATAATGGGAAGAGAGAGAGACTTGAACGAGATAAAACAATTTAAAATCATTGTTAAATTTTATAGATAATCAATTGATTTTATCATTTGGGTATATTATTAGTTATTTTATCTGATAACTCATTGGATAATTAATTAATTATGAACATTAATATTTGGAGGGCAACTGATTGGAAAATTGATTGACAGAGCGTTGATTTAATTTTACCGGTTCTGATTAGTTGGATTTAGTTAATTAAAAAGGGGTTAGTTAAGTTAAATGGTTAGTCAACTAATGGCTAATTAAATAATTATTAATAGAAATAATTTCTTTTCTCATCTGACTAATTAGTTTATTGATAACTAATTATTTGGTAATCTAGTTAACCAGGAATTTATCTAGTGGGATGATTAAATAACTACTTGATTAACTAAATAGATAGTTGATTTATAGAGTGACAGTTAATTGAATAATTAATTGAAAATTAATTATTTTGACTAGCCGGTCATTATCAAAGCTGGGGCTTGGGCTAACTCAAAGGTTAGTTGATTGAGTCTAATCAACTTAATGTGGAGTTGGAATGAATAAGGGATGACTAGATGCTAATTTGATAATAACAATCAGTTAATTGCCTAATTGATGGTTAAATTGTGGGCCTGGTAAATTAAGTAAAACAACTTATGAAAAGATATGGGCTATGGGCTGGGCTTGTAGGCTTGATTAAAAGGAATTATTTTTCGGGATTAAACGAACTATGGTTAATTTAGTTAATTAGAATGTTCTGGGTTTAATTAAAAGATTTGGTGGAACTATAGTTGCTAGTTCTAAGATTGAGAATAATTAAATTATTTAATGAATGATTAAATGATTTAATGATTGAAATAATTCCAAAGATTTGCTGAATTATTTGATTGAACTAAAGTTCTAGGTTTAATTTAGGTAATTGAATTATTGATTAAATAATTCAATGGTGGAATTCATTTTTTTTTGGATTAGTTGAATGAGCCCTGGTTAATTCTAAAGATTATTAAATTATTTAAATGGTTGATTAAATGATTTAATGGGTTAATTAATTCTAAAGTTTATCGAATTAATTAATTGAACCATGTTTGGATGATTTCAAGATTAATTAAACCCAAGGATTTAATTAAAACCGAGATAGGTTGACTAAATGATTTTAATTAACTAAGTTTGGGCTCGTGAATAGACTCGATTGGGGTTGGGTTCAACCAAGAGGAAGGGAGGCCCACTAAGCCGGACTTGGGCCCGCGAGAGCATGCGTAGTAGAATTATTGCCATAGACCTATAGCTTATTGAGAATAGGTTTATCTTATCAGGTATTGACTTGGATGCATCGGGAAGTCCCGTGGAGCACGAGACTTTGTGACTTTTAAGTACAGCATAATTTGCCTTGTTTCTCTCTTCGGAGATTTTATTGGCGTATGTCGTTATTGTGACATATTGCCTTGTTTCATACATGCTTCTATGATTTTGTTGGTATCTATCTTTAATGCATGTGTGATCGTTTTAGGATGTTGGAATCCCTATGTGTTCTGATGCTTCGTCCGGGACTCGGTGGGCAGGCTCCTTTATGACATTGAGGGCCCGGGACACCCCGCTCGGCTTTGCCATGCGAGGATTGATACTCTGGATTTGTCCCCGCCACGTCGATTAAATCGATCGACCATGACATGAGAGAGAGGTGCGCTACGACAAGCATCTGACATACGAGGCGGGGGCCTGGACGGTCGCTTCTCAGCAGGTTCATTGATGGTGCTTGTAGGGGAGGCGATTGAGAAGCTTCCATTTGGAACTCTATCTCTAGCTAGGGGTGAACCTTGACTATTTTTGTGGTAGACTCCTAGGGCTTGTTTTGAGGGCGTGTCCCCAAGTTTGATTTTGATTATCATTTTACTTGTTATTATGATATTTTTCTTGATCCCCTTGAGAAGTGACTTACTGAAGCTTTCCATTCGAAAGCTCACGCACTTGTTTTCTTCCTTTTCACAGATCCTGAGGTGTAGGAGTGCTGTGATTAGCTGCCGATTCGTGTAGGTCGGGGAAGTTTGCTGAGGTCCGAGGATCTCATTTATTTTTTTTATGTTGTGTGAGACATTATTTGTAGGTTCCTTATTGGGCCTAGTGTTTAGGGTATATGAACCCTTGATTTTATTTTCAGAACTCATATTATTTTTGCATAATTAAAGTTATGCTATTGCATTATCTGCTTATTCACTTAGGCCTTGTATCCGAGTGGGGCCCGTCTCTACTCGGCTACGGCCGGTCTGCCTGCATGCATTCTAGGTCCCAAAGCGAATTGAAGCGTATCTGATATTATATCACTTTGTTCATTTTCGGTCTTGTAATTTAAAAATGTTCAATACGGTTTTGTATTTTGTATATTTTGTTCAATACAATATATTTTTGCTAACGTGGCAGCTGATTTGACATACGAATGAAATACAGGCTTTTCTTCTGATTTTTTTTTTATTTCCACCTGGGATAATATTCTAACAAGTTCATACACAATCAACCCCATTCAACGATCTGAAAACATAGAAAGCTCAATATAGATTTACTTACCTAATGATATCCAACCGTTTTTCGGGGCGTGACAATAATCCCTGGCTTCCCTTAGTGATAATGGACCTATTTTTTTGTATGTGGTTACTTAGGTCTCTCCCTTGATGAAGAGTCAGGGACTTTTGCACTGAAGTTGATTTTTTTAAGATTAGAGGTCGTAGAGAAGGGAATAGATCCCATGGAGATTGTCTATTAAGCCAATTGTCAAACCATACATTGGTGGTTTCTCCACTGTTCTAGGGGGTTATAATGTTATGCAGGGTGCCCACCCTTTCTTTGCATATTCCCTTACAAAAGTGGGAAGCTTGTGCGGGCACATTTCTGTATGCATTGAAGAAACCTCTTCTGAAGTAGTTATCTTATATAATAGTGAAACACATCCCTATCCTACCTGTGAGTTGTCTCCACCACCACCTTCCTAGGAGTGCAATATTGAATTGGCATAGATTCAAGATATCCCACCCGCCTTACTTTTTTGGCTGACATAGGTGTTGTCATTTTATTAGGCGATATCCATATGTGTTTGTGTTTGTTCTTTTCCAGAAGAAGTCTCTTCATATACTATCCATTAAATTGATGACTCATTTCGACAGTCTGTTGATGGACATCCAATGGATGGGGATTATAAATAGCACATAATTGATTAGCATGATTCTTCCTCTGATTGATAAGAATTTGCCTTTCCAAGACCCCATTCTTTCCTCCATATTAAAGATGAGGTTCTTCCAATCTTCTTTCTTTAGTCATCACCCGGTAATTTGTACTCCCAGGTATTTAAACAAAAGTGTCTCTATGGGGTAGTTAATTATTTGGGCAATCTCCTAAGATGTGTATCTCAGTGTTCTTATAGGGATTATGACACTCTCAGAGAAGTTTACATATAGCCTAGAGAGCCCCTTAAAAAGATAGAAGATAAGCTTTAAGGTTCTAAACTAGGTGAGATCTCCCATGCAGAAGACTAGGAGATCATCTGCGTATTGTAATGTTGCGATAGTTTCCTCCCTTTTGAATCCTATGTGGATCCCATTGTATATGTTAGGCCTAGTTACCTCCTTGAACATGTTGATTAAAGAAAATCAAAGAAAAGCATATAAGGGTCAAAAACATAATGTACTGCCTTTGAACATATCTTTTTTCTGATCAAGTAGCGTATTCCTTGTTTCTGTTGTTGAGTTTCATTGATAGCTGCTCTCTGGACAGGGCATTAACTTCTTCCATGTCTGAACATTTGATTTTCAGGTGTTTTCCTCCCGCTTGTTTTGGAAATATGAACTTTCTTCCTTTCAGGTTTGTTTTGTAAGACATTTTTGCTACATGCTCTGACTTTTACCTGGTCTTCTCCAATGTAAGTAAATTTACATTCAGAGCAAACAGGTTATAACTTTGAGTTTAAGCTTGCGGTTGCGAGCCTCATCAAGTCTTTTCTTAAAATCTTGCCTGCTGCATTCCTCGGTATAGAATTCACGAAGGAAACATGCCGTATCTTTTTATATGGGGCAACCTGCATAACATGATCCATAACCCATCAATAGTTTAGATGAAGCGACAATGCTTTACATTTGCTCATTGGTGGTTTAAGCCACACAGGTTTACCAAAGTGTAAATTGCCACATGAACTCTGTTCACTACCTGAAAACTAAAACTTGTAGAAATTAAGTAGATTATAAGCTCGGTTTAATGCAAATTGTTCTGTATTGTTTATACATGCATAAGTACTATTGTGATATAAATATGCCTCTTCCCAATAGTTCACTTTAACATCTTCATAGTAATATTTTAAAGTTTGTGACATAGGTCTGGTTTAGAATTTTCGCAATGCATAAACAACAGCAGAAGTTCTGTTCTATCGAATATTTAAATATGGAATGATCTGGAATTAAAAGAAAATTACTGTAAATCCTTGGCAAAGTGGTAAAGTTGTCACTATTTGATTTGGAGGTCACGAGTTCAAGTTGTAAAAACAGTCTCTTGCATAATAAATAAATAAAAAAAGAAGGATAAAGCTATGTACAATTGACCCAAGAGATCCGATCCTTCCTCAGACCACGTACATAGTGGGAGTTTTGTAACATAGATTGCCCTTTTTAATTAGAGTGATTCTAATCTTACATGATAGGCTCCCAAATAGATTTCTCAAATGAGTTATCATCCATATGATTAATTATCTTATTATGTGGTTTATTCATCCCGAGGAGGAACCATACCTGGTTGTTGATGAAATCCATGACTTGAGTTTCACTGATAGTACTATGAGGTCGTCTTAAAATGAAAGCAATAGGAATCTGACCTGCTTCTTCATGGGGGTATCTGCACTTAAAATAAACAAGCTTCTTCAACAAATGTAGCACTGTATGACTTCTAATTAGACCATAAAAATGAGTACAATGACAATATAAACTCACCCAATCACAGCAGCATCAATAACATCCGGATGTTCTTGGAGCAAGTGTTCTAGCTCAGCAGGAGGGACCTATAAATCAAATCCGTGAATTATTTATTATCTACCGTCTCATTGCTATAGATGGATTGCATGCATTTCATTACTTGATATCCTTTGTATTTGATCAACTCTTTCAACCTATCAACCACAAAAAGAAACCCATCCTCATCAATGTAACAAAGATCACCAGTTCTCAACCATCCCTGAGAATCCAAAACAGCCGCAGTTGCTTCTTCATCACCCACATATCCTGAACAAATGCATCTAGTATTTAGTTCATATGAACAACCACATAAAATTGGAATAGCACGGTTCCAATGACTAACAAATGAACAACCAACCAATATATAAAACGCGCATAGTTATATTATCTTTTTATTTTTTTGAAATTAGCTGTCAAGAAACCCACAAGGGATTCAAAGGATGGGTATAACTGTGTGCATTGTGCCCTCACCTTACATAGAGGAAGATTCTACTATAGAGTAAGCTCAACGTCCGAGATGAATATCTCTAAATAGAGAACCTTATCACTACCTTTTGTGAGTAGGGGTTTGAACCCGAGACCACTGTTGATGCATAGTTAGATTATCATTAAAGCTTTTGATTATATTACTCTACCAAACACCACCTAAACACTAAACTGAATGTAAAGTAGTCAATCCAAAAGATGACATGGATACCAGTCATAATAGTTGGACCTCTGAGCAGTAGCTCCCCAGGCATTCCAGGAGGCAAAGAAGCTCCAGTCTCCGGATCCACAACTTTAGCTTCACAGTGGTGTGTGAGACGCCCACAAGAACCAGCAGCACGCCCCATTTCCTCCACGCCTACACACCGGAACACGCCACCACTGGACTCTGTCAATCCATATGCCTTCACAAAACACCACTTCTATATATCAATTACAACAATTGAATTCACAAAAGCTCGCTTCTCTTTGAAATAAATTTTCACCTCTGAAAAAGCCACATTGGGGAACAAGCCATTGAAACGCTTAATCACCGCAAGAGACAACGGCGCAGCGCCGCATGTGACCGCCTCCAAGGATCCCAAACACGGCCGTTGATCACCGTACTCTTCACACACCTTCACTATCGCCAGCAGCGCCGGCGGGACCAAACCCAGATGCGTGACTCCGAACCGTCCGATGGCTCTGATCATCTTCTCGGGATCGAAACTCTCGGTCTGGACCACTGTCGTGTCCCCTAGTATCACCCCCTTTATCAAGTACGTCATCCCGTAAGCGTGGAACGGCGGCGCCGTCAACATCTGGACCGTCGGATGCTGCCGCTCACTCGATCGGAGGATGGAGATGAAGGGCGAGGTCACGGCTATGATGTTCCGGTGGCTCAGCACAACGCCCTTTGCGCGGCCCGTTGTTCCTGATGAGAAGAGTATCGCCGCCGGATCTGATTGGTGGATCTCGACCGGGTCCGATGACGGGGAGCCGGATTCGAGGAAGGATCGGAAGAGGGGGGAGTCGATGAGGACGGGGGTGACGTGGCGGGGGAGCTTGGAGGAAGACGATGACGTGGCGAAGAAGATGGTGGGGCCTACGAGATCGATCAGGTGGGTGATTTCCGACGGTGTGGCGACGGGGTTGGCCGGTGTGACGACGGCGCCGATGGAGAGGAGAGCGAGGTAGAGGACGGGGATCTCGAGGCTGGGAGGGCAGAGGATGAATGCCACGTGGCCTTTGGAAATTCGGAGGTGGGAAGCCAGGGAACGGACTCGTGAAACGAGGTCGGGGAACGAGAGGGAAACGCCGGTGGTGGCGTCGACGAAGGCGGGGTGGGAGGGGAGAGGGTCGGGGAGGAGAGAGAAGGCGTAGGCGGTGACGGTGAGAGGGAGGGAAACGGGTGGGAGGGGGAAGTGGGGACGAACGCTGTGAAACGTTTTGGTCACCGGCGAGTAACCGGAGCGAGAATCCATAGAATTGGATAACTTATTATCGGCCATGAAGGTGAAATGCTCTTCTTCTCATGATAATATCATGCCATAAATGGGCATCCTTTGTCTTTGTTTGTTTGTTTTTAATTTTTTTTTATATTTTAAAAATATAAAAATGGTTAATTTAAATATAAATAAATCTAATGATTTTTTTTTCAAATGAGCTTTTTGGATAATCATAATAAAAAAAATTATATTATCATTAAGGAAATTTATATTGTCACATTGAAGCCAGACAAGGAAATCCACTATGGTGAGTTCTTTTCCACATATGTGTTATCCACCATGATAAAGAGGCGGTCAGGGCATGGAGATATATCATAGTCTGGAAATAGAGCCACATAGAGCATGACTAACAAGCTCTCTCCTTAAAATCTTTCCAGCTGCTGACTTGGGAATAGTTTTTACAAATGCCACTCTACGTATCTTCTTATATGGTGCAACCTGTAAAAATCAAACAGTACTAACCCTCCATAAACAAAACTAAAGCCATTATATATCAACTATTTAAACAACAAGTGAAAAATTAAACTAGGTTAATATACCTGCTTAGCAACAAACTCCATCACATCTAACTCAGTAAGGTTACTTCCTGGTTGCCTTACCACAAAGGCCATTGGTATTTGCCCAGCTTCCTCATGTGGATACCTATAATAATACAGGATTAAGTAAAACATCAATGAAAGAAACTAAACAAGGAACAAAAGCTAGCACTCCTTATCATATATAATAGATCGATGCTTACGGAACCACTGCAGCATCAATGATCTCTGGTTGAGATTGCAGTACATGCTCTAGTTCAGCAGGTGGAACCTTCATCAACAAAATCAAATCAGAATCAAAATCACACTTTAAACTTAAGTGATTAATCTTGCATGCAACATATATAATTAAACCTGATAGGCCTTGTACTTTATCATCTCTTTGAGCCTATCAACGATGAAGAGAAAACCATCTTCATCGAAGTAACAAAGATCACCGGTTTTTAACCATCCTTCGGAGTCAAATGCAAGGGCATTAGCCTCAGGATCACCAACATAACCTAGTGATTGCCATTGTTAGTATGTTTACAGTTAAGTTTTAATGCAACATGTTACTGCTGTTGTTACCTAGCATGGTGGCTGGTCCCATGACCCATAACTCGCCTTGCTGGCCAACTGATAATACTTTCCCAGTAACATGGTCTACAATCTTAGCCTCAACGTTTTCGGTCAGCCTACCGACCGATCTCCGGCAACTGCATTCCATCTGTCCAATCATCCTTGATATTCCTCCAGCCTCTGTAGAACCATAACCCTAATAGATTCACACAAATGCATTATAATAGTATAATATATATATTAAATTCGCTTGGTTGGTAAGTAGTGTGAGTAATTGGCACATGACATGCATGCTACACAAGGGAAACAAACAACTGAGGCTTCTTGGTGTTAGAACAGTTGAATTCAAGCAAGTCAACATTTGAATTGAATTCAATTATACATTGAGTTTTTAATATGCCTTTGTTGACACTTATTTAGTCGACAAAGACTAGTGACCAATTTGTAAAACAAAGACAATTGTCAGAAACTTTTGATCAACAAATCACAACAAATACTAACCTTGCATGATTATCAAAACAGATAAATGTAACATCACTTGATCAATTAATATACTGAACGTGATTGAACAGTAGTACTTTTTTTTGGTCTTCACGGGTCTAATGTTTCATAAATTATGTGAATTTATTCATTATTGAATATATGAGTGACTTAATTTCAATCATTCAAATGAAACAAACAGTTGATTCAATAAGGCAGAGAAGTCATGTAATAAGCAGCAAACCATAGAAATGGTCAATCATATAATATTTATGACTTTCATTAATTCTAAATAAAAATGAAGAATGATAAACAAATCCATGCATTCAAATCATTCTAAAAAATGGCTTATTCAAAAAATAAATAAATATTAATGAAAATTTATTAAAAGTTCTAATTTGTAAACAAGTTAATGCCTTCATATATAACTGCAAAGCTCAAATATAAATTTGAAACTTTTCAAGGGGTTATGCGTAAAAAAACGAGGAAAGATAATAATAATAATAACAAAAATATAACATACCTGCAAAATCTCCACGCGCGGGAAACGCGCGAGAAATCTCTCGGCGGCCTCCGTTGCGAGCGGCGCGCCGCCGGTAAACACCCGCCGGAGAGCTGAGAGATCGAATCTCACCGTCTCCTTCGACTGCGCCATCGCAACAAGGAGCGGCGGCGCGGCCGTCATCTGGGTGGCCTTATACTTCTCCGCCACCGCCATCATCTTCGCCAGCGGCGCACTCCCCACCACCACCGTGGTCTCCCCCAGCGCCATCCCCTTCAGCGCGAAAAAGAACCCTAAAGAATGGAACATCGGCGCGATAAGCAGCGTGGTCTCCATCTCCGACGGCCGGAGGGCGAAGAACCCCGCCGTCATCGCGATGAAGCTTCGGTGTGGCAACGCGGCGGCTTTTATCCTCCCTGTTGTGCCGGATGAGAACTGGATCGCCGCCGGATCGGATTGGCAGATCTCGATCGGATCCGGTGACGGGGAGCCGGATTCGAGGAAGGATCGGAAGAGAGGGGAGTCGATGAGGACGGGCGTGACGCGGCGGGGGAGCTTGGAGGAGGACGATGACGTGGTGAAGAAGAAGGCGGGGTCTACGAGGTCGATCAGGCGGGAGAGTTCCGACGGAGTGGCGACGGGGTTGGCGGGTGTGACGACGGCGCCGATGGAGAGGAGAGCGAGGTAGAGGATAGGGATCTCGAGACTGGAAGGGCAGAGGATGAATGCCACGTGGCCTTTGGAGATCCCGAGATGGGAGTGGAGAGAGGAAGCGAGGGAATGGACCTTGGAAACGAGGTCGGGGTACGAGAGGGAAACGGCGGTGGAAGCGTCGATGAGGGCGGGGTGGGAGGGGAGAGGGCTGGGGAGGAGAGAGAAGGCGTAGGCGGTGAAGGAGAGGGGGAGGGAAACGGGTGGGAGGGGGACGGGGGGACGGAGGCTGTGAAACGTTTTGGTCTCGTGGCAGTAGCCGGTGCGGGGATCGATCGACGGTGGAGGATTGGCCATCATCATCGTGCTTAGCGGCACGAGATTTGAAGCGATGGTCACAGAGGAGAAGGAAGAGATAGATGCGATCTCGGGAGTGGAGGATCTTATTTATAGGGGAACCCTATCAGGTGATATTACGTAAATACCCTCGAATCACAACATTTGTAGTTAATTAGATTTTTTTTGTAAGTCATGGATTTTTCTTTTTTGTACTATTATTTTGGTTATTATACTAGGAGTGCGGATAGTGCCTCATCTTTAATTTTTTTAATTTTTAAATTTTGTACTTATTTCCAAGGGTATATTTCGACGGCCAATGTTATAATATATATATATATATATATAGCTATTTTTATTCTAATTTAGGCGGAAGTGATCTATTAATAAGAGGTTTAGGCTGCTCCAATTTTGGGTGTGGCTTTGATTGATTCCATATCATGAACTTTGAGAAGAGAATTCAAAGTAGTCTATTGGTATCTCGGTTCCCTCCAAAAATTTCAATGACAAAGAGGTCTCGAATTTAATTTATGTGTGAAACTATGTTTCTTAGAATATGAGTAGTGGTGACTGGTTGTGATGAATGGTCCTAACGCCCACATGTGTGCGGCCTCACTCCATCGAAACTTGTGCACACTCTCGCCCTTGATTTTTTAACGGCTTGTGGCTCCTATTACCAAAAAAACTTTGAAAAAAAATTGATAGTTGGAATGAATATATATATATCAAGAATTTTTGGAAAATAAAGTGGGTTTGGGAAGTCATGGGAGAACCTAAAGACCTCTCCATTGGATGGAAAATTTGATAAATTACATTTTATAAAGACAAGGATAAGTGTTTAAGAAGACGCGTGACGAGTTTGATAAATTTGTGATGAGATAAAAACAGATAAAAATATTTTTTTAATAAATATAAACAAAATACTAGAACTATAGTTATCAGACCCGGCCCAGCCATCGACCCGGCCGGGGCGCCGGGTCACGGGTCAACTGGTTCAACCGTCGAGTCATTCGGGTCAATGCTGGGTTAATAACTTAATATAAATATTTTTAAATATTATTTTTAAAATAGTAAATTATTTTTTAATGTATAATAATATATAATATTCATTAATTTTAGAAGGGAAAAAACAAATGTATTATCATTTCTCATCTAATCATGCTATGGTTAACATCCCTAACATAAAAAGGTCTCTAAAATGCATATACTTAACAATGTGTCGGATGACAAAGCAAATCACAATTCATTTATCTAGGGATTTAGTTTTTTTAACTTTTTTATAATAATAAAATTACATAATTTACCCACTAATATATTAAAAAAATTAAAAAAAAATCAATTATTTCATGAAAAAACATTGACCCTGCCGGGTCACCGGGTTTAACTGGGTCAATCCGGGTCAGGCCGGGTCAATCCGGGTCACTTGCTTAACTGGGTCAACTAGAGACCCGGACCGGTTAAGACACCGGGTCACCGGGTCGACCGGTCGGACCACCGGGCCGGTCCGGGTTTAATAACTATCTAGAAGCACATTTTTTGAACCCTTGACATCTTCTTGCCCCTATGACATGTACTTCAAGGTTGACACGAAGAGTTCCCAACTTTTTTTTTTATCAAAGTTGACTAAAGGTGAAAAATATAATATATCTTTTATTTTTATTTTTTATTTTAAATTTGCTGAAATTAAAACATTATTGATGAAATTAATATATATTAAAAAATATATATAATGAATTATTGGTCTCTGGCACTGTTTGCTTTTTCCCTTTGAGGTTCTTGGGAAGGGTGTGTAGGATTTTAATGTCATAGTATTTTGAGTGTGTGTTTTGAGTGAAAAATAGTATCAAATAGTATCAGGGACTAATAAATAATTATTTTTAAAAAAAACATATATTACTCAAGATTTATTTTAAATCTGATAACGCGAAGAGCAATTTACTAGTATATATATATATAGATTTAATTATATATTACAAAATAGAATTTTTGGAATAGGTTTACAATCACTCTGAAGAATCAAATTTTATTAAAGTGGCCAAAGTTCATGGTGATAATATCAATCTATGAAGTTTCCAAAGAATACGTAATTTTTTATAACATAATAAAACTGATATTTATTTTTTAAAATTCAAATGAGTATGATTAATTAGATTTTATTAATATTTAATGGTGTAAATGTTCAAATACAGTGTCTTTTAGATAAAACACAGGATTAATATCCAATTTAATTCATCAGAGATTTGTTTAACGAAACATGATATTTTTCAGAATCTATTTTCATATCAAACAAAGTATCTTATCCTTTGAATTAATTTGAATTAAAATTTCTCTTCGAACTAACAAATTAAACTTATAATTAATAGTAAAATGACATTTACATATAAAATAACTCGATTCTCTGCTTGACAATTTAATTCTTAAAATATAACAACAATTGTTTTCAAAGCATTTGACTTATAATTAATAGTAAAATGACATTTACATATAAAATTACTCAACTTTGTGCTTAAAATTTTATTTTTTAAAATATAACAACAGTTGTTTTCAAAGCATTTGACTTAATTGTGGCATGACAAAGGCTTTACCAATCTAATTATTAAACAAGCAGAGCATGATTTAGTCAGGAACAAAAGAATAAAACTAAGATATTGATAGTATGAATCTTACCTTTAATCCATCAAGCATCACAATGACAATAAAGGATTCACTAAACTATGTTTTGTAATATATTTTATAATATATTGAGATTAAAAAAAAATTCAAGTGGTAATATGAAAAGGATACTTACAATTTTAAAAATTCAGAAATTTAAATCTGAATCAATAGATATAATCCACATTCTAAATTTTTTTTTTTGAATGAGTGGATAAACCTTGAACTTAGGTTGTTACAAAGATCCATAGTTGGATCCGGATACACCAATTTGTCACAAAAGCGCCGTGGTCTCTGAGGAGAAGGGTATTTTGTTCCCTATCTTCGTCTTCAAAGTCTGCCCTTGGGGATCTTTGTCTTGTTCGAATCCTGGTGATGGCTAGGTTGTGTCTGATGAGGTCGTGGCTTGGTTGTAGTTGCAGATGTCTAGTGGCGTGTGCGCTGCTAAACCATGAGAGGAAGAGGAAGTTGGCATGACGAATTTCATGTAAATTTAATTCCAAGATTTTAAATATAACTAACAATGAGATATAGAAATCTATCACCTTATCTTCACTCTGAGTTTCACTTTTTTAACTTTAATTTATAGAATAGAAAACCAACAAGTTGGATTCAAAATGGTTTTAGTGATAATCCTATATTATTAGTGTTTAATAATGACAGTGGGTGGTTTGGGGTCAGTGGTCTGCAGTCGCTTGGGATTTTGAGGCCTCACACTGGGCACGAAATATGGAAAACTTTTTTCGGAAAAACTAGAAAAGGAACTCACATTCTTTTTGGAAAAACAAGAAAAGGAAATGGATGGTAGAAGAGACAAATTTATCTATGCGAAATGGAAACAAATGAAAACAAAAGGGATTTAGTAAAAAAAAGAGCATAAAGTTAAAAAATAATAAAAATAAAAATAAAAAAATAAGTAAACAAAAAAGAAAAAGTAAAAAAAATAGTGAAAAGATGATAAAGAGGTGGGGATGTGATGGGTGGAGTACAATATTCACAAATTATGAGATGACTTGCAGGAAAAATCACCACCAAAAAAAGGGGCAAAGTTGCGTTTGTTATTATAACAAAAAGTTGGGATTATAACAAAAAGTAACCGATGGAGTGAGACTGAAAAAATGAAAAATGATTTTATCAAAAAAAGAAGGATTGTCCGGGATATTTAAATGTCGAAGGACTCTATGAAAAGTTTTGAAACGTTCAAATACCTATAATTAATTTTCTCATAGATAAAATCAACATTCTAAAGCCTACATGGGAACAAATTTCATGTAAATATAATTCCAAGATTTTAAAAATAACTAAAATGAGATATGGAAATCTATCACCTTATCTTCACTCTGAGTTTGACTTTTTAACTTTAGTGTATAGAATACAAAACCAACAAGTTGGATTCAAAATGGTTTTAGTGATAATCCTAGATTATTAGTGTTTAATAATGACAGTAATATGAGCAATTTTCCCAAAAACCAATCAAATGGAATAAATAGAAAACATTATCAATACTTCCATTTTCAAATCAACCTACAATATGATATTTTTCAAAACGAGACAACAAAAGTAATATGTTCCCCATCAAATACAACTCCCATAACAACTGTCATGACTGTCTTAATTGAAGGAAAATATCAATGACAGCCAATGAAAATGAAATCTTTAGCCGTAGAAAATAAACACAAATAGGAAGATTCACAACAAAAATCGAGTATATATTTCTATAAATAATAAAAATTACTTATACATACCCTGTCTAAATATATATATAGAGAGAGAGAGAGGGCACATCATCTAGGGACGTCCCACAGTTCCGTTGGATGAAAATCCAAAGGCTACGTCATTGTGTGTACAGTGCCAAACAGTGATGAACAATAAAAAGGTGAACAATATCAAACAGTGAAAGATGAACAATACCAAACAGTAATAGTCGTTAGATGATAATCTAATGGCTATCATCAGACGTCTCTAGAGAACATTGTTCTAGGGATGTCCCTAGATGACTTAAACGCATATATTTATCTATATATATACCTTGAAATCAAATAAAATTACATGTGCATGCCCTCCTTAGTCTTTTTTTCACTATTTCTTATCGAGCCAAGCAAGAAAAGATTAAAGTCATTTTTGATACATGTACTTTTTTTCACTATTTTTTATCAAGCCAAGCAAGAAAAGATTAAAGTCATTTTTGGTTTCTAAACTTTGACCTAATGTTCATTTTCATCTTTGTAATTTAAAAATCTTTGATATGGTTCCTATATTTTGGGGTTTTTGTTCAAATATATCATTGATGCTTACGTGGCAGCACATGTGGTATACGAATTGAATACGGTTAATTTTTTATTCCAGGTGGCATTCCACGTCAGCATGTCATGTCATTATTTAAAAAATTAGTTTATTTAAAATTCATTTTGTCATATTATGTCAGCATGCCACATCATCATAGCCTTGCCATATAAGCCGTCACGTCAAAATACTAACCACATGTGTTACAATATCAACATTAAAGATGTATTCGAATAAAAACCCCAAAATACAGGAACTGTATTGAAGATTTTTAAAATATAGAGAGGAAAATAAATATTGGATCAAAATACATAAATCAAAACTAGGGTTTGTCCAGCAAGAAAAGGAAAGATAGAAGAGAAAGAGAGATTAAAGAGAGTGAAAATTATTTACATGTAATTTCATTATATATATTTACAGATTTGTGTTGTCTGGGGGTACAAGCCGATTTTGCTGAAAACCCACAAGGGGAAAGATGAGATGGACTGAAACATTTTAAAGTAGGATGAGGTTCACAAAAATAAAAATAACAAAATAAATTGTCTGACAGGTCTTAGCAAGAAATCAACACCGATGGGAGTTAGTCAAATGAAATATATTAGATGGATACAAAACCATCCTCCAATCCTCTAAAGTCAATTTTCTCATAAATAACTACCCAACCACATATGTGAAGTATAAGAGAGGACTATGACAAAACAACCCCCTATCTCTACTATTATTTGTGTTGGCCGCAGACATATTTACCGTCATAATATCCAAAGACGACAAATATCTTTAATGGAATATCTAGGAGATTAGAAATATCTGACAAAATCATCTCCTTACAGTATATAAATGACCTACTAGTGTTTTGTTTAGGTGTCCCAAAACTTATTTTTTACTTGAAAGCTTATAAGACTCAGAGTGAACTACAACAAAAACTCATCATATCAATCTACACTAGAAGACACTCACCCGAAACTTTACAAAAACACTAGGGATCATTATGATTAGGAAAATTAAAAATTTATTCGAAGTGTTTAATTAGGGGACATCCCACTTGGGTTAGAAATAATTTTTAAAAAATTTTAAATTTTATTAGAGAAATCTTAAACCAAAAATATTAATAATATTATTATTTTATATTAAATTTTTTTTAGAGAAATCTTAAAATAAAAATATTAATAATATTATTATTTTATATTATCTATTAATTGATTGATGGTTCATTATTATATTTTTAAATCATTAGAATTTTTTTTAAAAAAAATATTATATATTGAAAACCGTACTAAAAACTATTTGGGTATATTAATATTCGGCACGAACACCAATGAGAGTCAAACAAATGAAATAATAGAGCCTTCTTCTGATTATTGATTAAAGAGTAAGGAAAGAGGTTGAACCAATCAAATCGAATTAAATGTTCCAACGTGACCGACCACTCGAGTCATCATGGATGGGCAACACCCCCCAATGTAATCCCCACTGGGAGTACAGGCATTATTCCATGAAACCTCCTGAATCTGAAGAATACTGAATTGTTGTTTGATGAGTTTTATTATATATTTAACTTGACTACCATCTGTGTCAATTGCTTGTTTCACTGGTTTGACATTATTTTTGTTTAACATCAAAGCTACTTTTAAATGGTGAGTCCCATGTCAGCTTCACCCCTGCTGGTTGACAAGTTTTAAAATGAAGGCAATCAAAGCTAAAAACGTTCATTCCACTAAAAGAGGGAGAAGTCATCCAAATGAATCAAGTTCCAACCATTTTGGTTGTTTAATAATCATGAAATGAAGAAAAAATATATTTCTTTCCTCACTTCAACATTTCCTCTATTTTGACTTAAACACATTTCAATTTTTTTTTATAACCTATATGAATACACTTCTCTCACTTAAGTGAGAAAAATACACTTAAAATATAACTTACACCCACTTCAACTACCACTTCAAGTCATAGGCCTCTTTGAACGACCATCAGTGAAGGATGAAAATGAAAAAAAATAAAAAATAAAAAATCCAGTAATGAACAATTTTATTGTACAAGGATAAAATGGGCATATATTAAATCTTAAAGGACCAGAACTTACATAGTAATAAAATCTCTAAACATAAAATTATTTTATAATATGAATATTTAGATCCTGAAAGTACTATAATGATAAAACACCTCAAATTTTGCTGAACAAAAGTAATAGGCTCCAACTAAAACAACAAGGTCAAATGATGATTAGGTTGTCAAGGTATTCACTTTCCCTGAAATTTCAATCCACCATTTTGAAATTTGTTTTTTTTTTACAGCCAGTACTACTGGGGTATCTAAAATCCCCTTTGCTCCCCTAGCTTATCTCCAACTGAACTGCAGCAGGCAGTGCTCGGCTAGCTGTTGCTCAGTTCATTTTCAGCTGCATTATTACATGTTAAAAACTAAACACATACAAAGTTGTAGTAGTCCATAAATCCCCAGAAGAGCTTTTTCAACTGACTTCAAGAGTAAGTAGCAAGATATAACAAAAAATAAAATAAAATTCCGAAAAGACTTACATTTGCAACAGGGTTAGTTTTCCTATACCAAAATAAAGCCCAAGGAAAATAAAAATAACATGGTTGTATGACAATTACTATAAAAGACCCAAAAGAAAGGTATGATCTGTAGATAAAAGGGGCATGCATGTAAAAAGAATAAATGAGATTGCAAGCCTGTTAAGCAACACCACCTCAGAAAACACCTACCAACCAAAACTTATTTCAAGTATAAAGCATTCTTGCCTGGTATTCTCCCTTCCGCTATAGAATGATTCCATGCCTGATGATTCCTGTAAAAGCTGGAAGACCAATGGCATATAAAAGGAAAGAAAAAAAAAATAGCTCTGGGAAACAAGTTCGTACTTGAAAAGAATTGATACTCAAAAGAAGATCAACAACAGGTGTCTGGATTCTTCCAACTTAAACAAAACATCCTGCATAGACAGGAGATGAACACAGGAGAGGACCACAAGGTAAGCATACAAACAAACCCACAGCTGAAAGTCAGATATCTGAAAATATAGAAACCATAGTTTCAACTAGAACTCGTCTTCCTGGAATTTGTTCTCACACGAATAGGATGATTTCACATTCTGATTATTCCTTAAACTCAGAAAGACAACCACACAAGGGGTCATAAAAAAGGAAGATCAAAAATAGTTCCAAAAACTACTTATCGAAAAGAACTAATTCGTCAAAATATGATCAACAGTAGGTATTCTTCCGGATGATCAAACTATCCTGCAGAGACCACAAGAGATGTGCACAAGGAAAGTATATGCACCCACCAAAACAATGCAGATAAACAAGCAGAACTAAATATGAAACATAAAGCTTCGAGGTACCAAATGTTTATGTAGAAATTAAATTTTCCCAATAATGTATAGTTCTTAACTAGTACATAAAGCATATAGCAAGCATGCATCTTTGAAAAAGGCAAAATACAATTATAGTTCATTTCAGAACAAATGAGCCCACATGATATTATGTAACTAAATCCCACATATCCTGCACTAATATTTCTTGAATGTCTAGGAAAAAAACATAGCGATAGTATTCTTCGTCGTAAATACGAATATTGAAAATCAAATTATGTTGAAAAATAGAATGGAAAATAACAAACTTCAACTCAAGTTCATTTGGAAAAATAAAAAAGAAAAAAAATTTGCACTTATCATAGGCAATGTATCCAAACATTCAAACAGAATAAACCATCACACACTATCATTGGTCAGTTTAATTGCCATGAAAATTCATAATCACGAATCAAGTATAAGGTTTATCCCATGAATGTGTTCACATAAAATAGCCATCAAAATATTCACCTTGATACAACAAAGAAAAAATAGATCTCCCACAGATGCAATAACTTCAAATCTATTCTCCATGTAAATTTGTTTATGATGATTTCAGCATTATGGCAATCAATTTTCCGTTAATGACAAGGAATTGAATTCTTCTTACACTGTTTTCATAGTTATTCGGTAGCTAACAAGTGCTTCAAACCAAAAAAATAAAAAATAAACATAGTGAAGGTAATAATCTTGATACATACGAGAGGCATGTTTGGAAAGGTTTCCTGCATCACTCTAAGCTAGATATTTGCTACTATTTTCATTATAGACATTGCGATCCTCCCAATATATTATTGTTAAAAGACTATTATTCATTAAAACAAAGCCTCTAATAAAAACTAAAATATGAGGATCAAGAATGAGCTCTGCCTCTTTTTTCTTGTATGTCAACCACTGCAACTGCTTGAATGGCACACAAACATGATAAGTTGATGAACAAATCTCCACAATAGAGAACTTTCTGTGATGAACATTAACCACTTATCAACTAGTCAACAATGTACTATATTATTCTTTAGGTAATGAAACAGACTAGGCAAGAACTACTGGACACTTGTTAGTGCTTGCAATATTATATCAAACATTAATTCAGAAAATGGAGAAACAACATGTAAGATTCATGCTGCAAGTTTATGGTTACAGCAAACATAACATATACAACAGACATAAAGAACCGCAAGGACTAAAAACCATTGTCATAGAACGACCTTTCAAATTCACCAAGTTATTAAGCCAATACCTTCATAGGGTGACCACTAGTTTCTGAAGTTTCAACACTGGAATGTGTCTCCTCCATTTGGCCGCATTCAACTCTCGCATACACGAATGACAAGAAAATTGACTGAGACTAAATAACATGGAAATTTACTCAATAAAGTGAAAAATCAAATGCAAGTTCTAATTTACAATATAGAAATCAGTTACAGTCAGGTTTCAGGTGAATTAGTCAAAACAAAACTGTCTATATGCCACACCTTCCATGCCAAAGTCCATAAAGTGAAACTTTCTGAAGATTAACTACACTCGGAGAACATAACTCTGCAACAAAATTTGTTTTCTTCTCCTGAATGAACAAAAAAGATAACCTATCCACCCAGAGCATCACCATGAGCCTGCTAGACAATTTCATCAATTGTCGTCTGCCACTAATACTAGCACAAGGTAAGAACTTCGATGTTAGTTCATGACTCTCACCTGACAAGGTGATACTCTATAGAAGCTTTGCAGACAATACATGCTTTCGATTGCAACCAGTCAAAGCCATGACTTCAAATGCTGGATGTCAGAACTTCCGTAATACTCCACATCTTGCGACTGAGACGGCATAGCTTAGCTGCCCATTTTCCATAACAATGAAATGCCCATCGTTGTTCCTTAGAGACCTGAAGCGCATACAAAGATGAATCATAGCGCATATGAAGTCTGGGAGAAGTATCATTTCAATTAAACTGGAAAAGTTTTTGATCTAGGGAAGCTCCAAATTTTTGCTCCCTTGCGTTTTGGGGGGGAAATGTTGGCATAAACTCCTTTGATTTCGGCAAGGGGACTTCACGAAACCACTCATGTTGGAGAGCCTCTTCTGCAGTAATCCGCTGCATAGGATAAGTACAGAAATTTAGAAATAGAAATAGGGGTCAAGAAAAGGAATCAGACACTCAAATGCATTAATTTTCAAGTCAGAGATATTACCATCTCAGGATCATAACACAGGAGTCTGCGCAATAAGTCTAAGCCAGATAAAGACAGAATGGGATGTCCAGAAAAGGATGTTGGTCGGAACTTATCGCGCAGCTTGTCACCCCTGTATTGAAATAAAAGCCAAAAAAGGTTACCACACCTAAGAAGCATCAACAAAAGCATAGACAAAAAGAACCCAGGACTTTTCATTTTGGCCATGTCCGTTGCAATTTCATACACAGAAAAAAAAATGAGGATGAAATTTCACTTACTTCTGCTTGATGAATTTAACATTAGGATGGCCCAATTTTGAAAATCCAGGCCATATCTCCTCATTTGGAGTGCCAAGCATTTTGAATATCTGCAAGACAGTAAAACCTTCTTAAAAAAACAATATTTGGATAAAACTACATGGAGTTTTTAATAAGTTCAGGGATTACAAGGTACCTTGTCAAGTTGATCCATCTCAGACTTTCCATTAAACAGTGGTTCCTTAGTCAGAAGTTCGGCCATTATACAACCCAGTGACCACATGTCAATAGCAGTTGAATATTGTTTTGCTCCTAACAAAAGCTCAGGTGCCCTGAAAGTAGAAAGTATTGATGAGCTCCAAAGGATACGTAGCAACAGATACAAATACATAAAAGTTAACTAGATGGCTCATGCAGAATTACCTGTACCACAAAGTCACAACTAACTGGGTAAACGGCTTTAATGGGCTCCCATACTGGCGAGATAACCCAAAGTCACAAATTTTCAACTCACCCCGATTGTTCAAAAGAAGGTTTGAAGTCTTGAGATCCCTACAAATAAAATCCACACATACATGAGAACAGACAGCTAAAATGGTAGAATAATTTAGCAGCAAAAGAGGAGGATGTGAGGGTACCTGTGGAGCACCCAATTGTCGTGTAGATACTTGACTCCCTCCAACAATTGTAGCATCAAGCACTTCACATCACTCTGACTGAAAGGTTGCTTCATTGAGTCCATCAACCCTTTGAGGTCATGGTCCATGTACTCCATAACCATAAAAATACTATCGAGGCTGTTGCCAACAACTACCTCCTTCACATCAATGATAGAAGGGTGGTGAGACGACAAAAGAATATTGATCTCCCTCAAAGAGGTTATAGGGAAACCTTCCCTCTCCCTCTCCATCTTCACCTTCTTCAATGCCACTATCTCTCCAGTCTTCCTATCCCTGGCTCTATAAACTACTCCATATGTACCCTCATTAATCTTGTTCAGCTTCTCAAACTCATCCACACTGCGGCAACCATTCAACATGCACATGCCTTTTGGTTGTGAACATACTGAAAGAAAACCATCAGTATCATCATCCTCACCATCAACATCCATCAATTCATTACTATCTGAAGGACCACATTGTTCCTCCGAGTCTGATGACTTGGACACAGATCGTCCGGAACTCCTTCTTGTGACTATCTCACCAACCTCCGGAGTCGAGTCCACCCGGGCTTCATCATCTGCATCATCAACATCAGCCCATCTTGATGTGGAGATGTTTTTCGTGGGCATATAGCCTTTGACTGTAGCAGAGACCCAGTTCTCCGGCGAATCAATCAAAAGTTCCTTAGAAACATGAGCTGAATGAACACCATGATCCACCCCATCACACCTTACCCTTGAATCCACTATCTGAGATTGCTGATAATCACCTCCATCGCATACAATCTGTGCCAACTTCCTTTTTCTACTTGGAGGTAGTGAAACTCCAGCCTCCAATCTAGGAACCTCAAGATCCAATTTCTTGATTTCTCCATGCCTGATCTCCGTTCTTTCTTTGACTTCACGATGACGACCTCCATCAAGATGTTTATGATAAGACCGATCTTGATCGAAATCGCCCCTTCTGTGAAATTCCGAATTGAAACCCTGTTTCCCGAATTCGACGAATCTATAGCCCCCATGACGAGCAGCAGCCATTATTGATTAAAATCGAGGAAAATTTGAGGAAAAAATAGACTGGCTGGATGAATACGGTAAAAAAATAACCCTAGAAATTGATTCCGCAACCCACCAAGGCGCTCAAAATCCTAGAAATCCAGACACGAGATCGAAGGGACAACCTGGAGACCTCGCCGGAAAACAAAAAGAAATCGATGGAATCCCTGACCTGAATCGCCGCCTCTCGCCGATCGCGTCCGCGAAGAGAAAGACGAGAACCCTCCAGGGAGTAACGGGTAGGGTTTCGGCCTTGGGACTGGTCTTTATATAGAGTCAAATCACCGTCACGAAATACCTCAAGTCCGTCCGCTATGCACAGCCGTAGGATTTATCTTGAGATAAGATCTAAATATCTATCTCGAGGTAGATTTATGGTGGATGTTGATCAGCCGCGTGTGGTCAGATTCGCGCTGGCGTTCTTTGACTTCTAGTCAAACTAGGTCGGCGGAGTTTGGGTCCGAATTCGGATCCGAGACCGGTAAACGGCCCGGCCCAAACAAAACAAGTGAGATATAACATTCGCCGTTGGATTTGAGATCCAAGGCTCATATAATATAATTCCTCCTGATATGAAATATAGTTTTTTTATTTTAAAAAATTATATAAAAGAGTTTGATTTATATTTCATCTGGTTAACCAATGCATTGAACTCAAAATAATTATTATTTAAAAAAAAAAAGATAAACCACATTTATAATAATATACCAACAAATACATTGTTTATCATAGAAACACTGTATATTCATTTCTCCCCATAAGGTCATATGATAACCATTCATCATAAGCTTCCACCTTTTTTTTCTCAAGGTTTTGGTAACCTTAGATGAGCTGGTTATGAGGCCATGATATTCTAGGTGTAGATATGGGTGTGTATATATTGTACCGCCTCCTATAGTATTCTCATATCTCACGAGTTACGGGACAATTGAGGAGCAAGTGTGAGGTTGTCTCGTTGTCTATATTGCATAGGAAACATGCAACCAGAGACCCCCTCCAATTTTTCCTACCGAGGTTGTTTAGGGTGAGTATTCGGTTTTTCTTCATTAGCCATGTAAACAATTTGATTTTAATGGGGGCAAGGGTGTTTCCATAAGCTCATCCTCAAATCACTCTGAGTTCCACTATCAATCCGAAATTTATACAAGGACTTTACTGTGAACATGGTTGTTGGGGTGAGTTGCCAGGCTCTTTGATCTTCCCCTCTTTCCTGGACACCTCTTAGATGTTGTTGCAATAATATGTAATCTTCAACCTCTTAGCATTAAGGGTCTTGACTTAAGAATTGGAAGTCCCCATTGTATATACATATATATATATATACATATATATATATATATATATATATATATGGCCCTTCGCACCATCAATGGTTACAAGGAGCGAAATAAATCCTGTGACGAGTGCCCGTCAATCAATCTGTCAAGCCATATGTTTGTAGATTCTCCTCATTCGAGTGAGAGATAATGTTATGGAGGACTAAGAGTCATTCTCTACATATCCCCATCGAGAAGTACGCATGTGGTTGGATTTTCTTTTGTGTGTAAAAGAAAATAAAAACTCGTTTTAAAATATGAATGTGTGATAATCTTTTGACACCTATTATTAAACTATAATTATTAAACTTGCAGCTCAATCAAACTCAGGATGATAATAAGTAATTTATATATATATATATATATATATATATATATATATATATATATATAAAAAGTAATATTACTAAGTATAATCTGAAAGATATTTTACTGATTATCAAACTATATTTATATAGAAACATTTCAAATAAAGACCAAAATTGAAAATTTGATTTGATGAATATATTAGGAATTACATTCACATTTACAATCAAACGAATTCACATCATATTAATAAAATTCAATGGTTAATCATCCATCAGTTCCCATCTGATAATTAATAGTTAGTTAAATAAAAGCATAAAAATAGAAACCAATTTGAAAATCCTGATCATATCAATCCAAGCTCATCTTCCCAAATTTAGCAACCAAAATATCTGGCATTAATGTTCAGTATGACCCATGCATGAATCCCCTGGCCACACCCAATCAATCCTCTAATTTCAGCCCTATTTCCCAACCAATCCTTTCCATCTTTAATTAATTCAACCCCCATTCCCCCAATCCTTCTCCTTCCCCAATCCTCATGCATGCATGGCCATTGGCCAATCACTAGGGTTTAATTTAATTTACCTCAATTGAATTGAATCCTCCTACGTGACGACGTCCCACTCTGCATGGAAACCTCCATGCATGAAGACTCCAACGTGGAAGCCGGCGCGCCGACGAGGTTCAAAGGCGTGGTTCTTCAGCAAAACGGGCACTGGGGAGCCCAAATCTACACTAATCATAGCCGGATCTGGCTAGGAACATTCAAGACGGAGCGCGCCGCCGCAATGGCTTATGACAGCGCCGCCATCAAGCTCCATCGAAGCCAGGCTCACCGAAACTTCCCCTGGACTGAGCTCACGGCTCACGAGCCCCGGTTTCAAGAACTCTTCACTACCGAAGCCGTGCTCGCCATGATACGAGACGGCTCGTATGAAAACAAGTTCGGAGAGTTCTTGCGTACCGTTGTTCAGTGTAGTAAATCTAGCCGATGTGGGACTTTGTTTAATGCCGGTGGTCAGGAAAGAAGTGTGAAGAGAGTGGAGCTTTTTGAGAAGGAGTTGACGCCGAGCGATGTCGGGAAGTTGAATAGATTGGTGGTGCCGAAGAAACATGCGGTGCAGTACTTTCCGGTGATGTCGGAAGGGGAGGTGGAGGAGATGATGTTGGAGTTTAGGGATAGGGAGGATAGGATATGGGTGTTTAGGTATTGTTATTGGAAGAGTAGTCAGAGTTATGTGTTTACAAAGGGGTGGAATAAGTTTGTGAAGGAGAAGGGGTTGAGAGCTAAGGATTTGATTGTGTTTTATAGGTGTGAGGAGAGTGAAGGGGGGAAGAGGAGTTATTGTTTGATTGATGTGGTGAGGAGTGGTGGTGGTGGTGGTGGTGGTGGTGGTGGTGGTGGTGGTGGTGGTGGAGTGGTAGAGTTGGGGCTTGGGATGAGAATGGGGGAGGAGAAGGAGGAGGAGGAGGAGGAGGAGATAATGGTGTCAAGGTTGCCAATGGAGAAGAAGGTGGTCAAATTGTTTGGGGCTTGCATTAGTGATTAGTTCATGGATTTTAAATGATTGAGAAAAAAAAATTGAATAATTCATCAAAGCTTCAAGCATGTACTCCCTTTTTTTTCTTTTTATTAGAATATGGTTAGGTTTTATCTGATGTAAAAAAATAAATAAAAAAATACATTTTTTTTTTATTTCTCAACTTGTGGTTATTTTAATTGTTACTATTATTTTATGATGTTGTTTGTTTGGGATATATTTAAATTCACTTATGAGAATCGAGTGAAGGGGCGCTTTGATGCAACAGTAAAGTTGTTGTACGATCTGAAGGTCATGGGTTTGAGTCGTGAAAACAACATATTACTTTAAAAGCTGTCTATAATAGATCCAAGTGATCTGATCCTTCCCAAAACCCCGCACAATATGGGAGTTTTGTAGCACCGGATTGCCCCTTATGAGAATTGAGTGTTATTTCCATTAAAAAAAAAAAAAAATCGGAGTATAGTTTTATTTCTCATTTTTTTCGTGTCATACAATAGAAAACATTTAACTAAACACTAAACTGGAATTAATATTTATTTTTTTAAATATTCATCAATAATAAAAGGAAATATTATACTAATGGGCAAATATCAAGCATATATGTACTCTCTTTTTTTTAATCGTATAATTAGGTATTATGTGGAATAAAAACTTAATAAATGTTTTCTTTTCTTATTTCACAACTTGCGGTTATTTTGACCGTTGTAGTTTGATATGTGAATTGGAGAAAGGCAACAGAAGCGGGCGCTTGAAAGGAAAGCTCGCGATTGGTTAGAGAGGAACAGTTGGCAGATTAGAAGCGTTTGATTGGTTTGGCAGTTATAAACGTCTGAAGCTTAATCCAAGCCGTTCAAACCCAGCTAGTATTAAATCGTCACCCTTCATCAATCTTCTAGATCCACCGTAGATCTGTAATACGGTTCAGTTTATAATCCTGACCGTCCGTTATTCCTCAGTAATTGATATCATGTAATGTTTGGAGATCATTCTCCAGTTTTTTTACGGTTAATGAGAATTGGTTCTTCTCTTGTCTTGATCTCTCTCAAACCTTCTCTTCTTCTTGTTTTCACTTCTCTTTCCTTTCTACAACCCTAAATTCGCCAACATAAATTCCACAACATAGTTATTTTTGTTGGCGAAAATCAATCAAAGATGAATAGAAACAACTTTTTTATTGAATAACTTGAATGTATTACAAGGATACAAAGAATAATCACAAGAACTGAAATTAAAATAACTATGAAAGCAAATACTAACTTGATGTAGATAGAGGCTTGCTATACAATGTCCTTAAACAGAAATTCGTCCCCACTCGTGTGCTTATGGTTCGATAGACTCTGTCAAGCCAGGAAACAACTATCTATGCTTCAAGATCGAGCAATCGTTCCTCGAAGTTCAACGATCTACTAAGTGTTTTCTCTCAAAGACTCTAAAATGAACTTTTATGAAACTAAAATTTGTTTCTTATGATTTGTATTCCTTTGCAAACCTCTATATATATAGACACTTGAAACAAAAGACAACCTTTGTGAAGAATTGTGTTGCTTGATTTTGAGATAGAACATGAAAGGTCACCAATATTGGTTGTGCCTCTTTGGAATAAGTATGCTACTTTTCAAAAAAAAAATCCTAGTACATGACATATTTATTTGCAGCTTAAATGAATGAAAATCTAGTGTTATTTCGGTAAAAAAAAAATGGGAGTTGGAAGTATAGTTTTATCTCATATTCATAGAATCGAATATTTCAACCAAACAATAAATTGGAATTATAGTTTAAATTTTTAATAAAAATTAATCAATAAATTAAAATGTTATTCCTTAATAATGAAAAAATTTATACTAATAGATAAAATATCAATCATGGATTAAAATTATTCATCTAATTTTGATCAACTTAATTAAAAAAAATTCAGCAAAACAAATTTAAACACCCAAACTCCAAAATTACCTTGGTTTATTTCCAAGACTTCCCCTTGAGTAATAATATAGATGTTAATGTTTATTTAATATGTTATCATCTTATTACATTTATCAAACATTCCATTCTTATTTATAGAATGCCCAAAATATATACATCGTTGATATAGAGATATGCTCCTCATGGGGATCAAGTAGATTTTGATCAATGAGTGAGAGAGATTGGTGACGGTTTAAATGTTTCAGTTGATTTTGAGGGAAAGATCAGTTGTGATCGATGACTTCTCGGGCTCACTTTTTCGTGTTCATGGGATCAACACCCTCTTTAAAGATCGGCCTCAAGAGATCCAACCTCGCCAGGAGAAGAAAAGAGGATGCCAGCGCTCATGCTTCGGGGAAACCTTTGATGCTTAAGTCGAGGACTCGAAAATGGAGAGGAGAACAAAGAGGAGAAAGAGAAAGAGAGAGGATTCCAAGAGTGAGAGTGATGCTCAAGTGAGCGCTTAATCTCAGTGGAATTAGAATATATCATACCTCCTTTGTGAGTCGATGAGCTCGGAGATCATTAGTTGTCAGCTTGGAAATCGTTGGCAATCAGCTTGGAGACAGTAATGGGGTGTTTGGTTCTTGGGGTCACATGGAGGTCATGAGGGTCATAGAAGTCATGGAAGTGACAAGTCCAAGTTTCATAAGGATTTTGCATTTAATAGTGTTTGGTTGGACACAAAAGTGGTATTGGAGTTTGCACTTCTATGTACTTCCATTGTTTGTTTCACTGAAGTGAAACTATTGAAGTGGGGATCCAATCACTACTTTTGTAAATTGTAAAGTTACCCACAAAATTTGATATTTTTTTAATTATTTATTAGTTTTGTTATCTAATAAATATTTTATTTATCTATTAGATATTTTTTTTATCAATTAGTTTTTTTCAAAATAAGAAAACATCATATTGAAATCACTTACTAATAAATAGTGTCTAAATATCTATTTTTTTATTTAATAGATTTTTTGTTTATCTTTTGGATATATATAAATTTTATCTATTAGATTTTTCAAAATAAAAAACATAATATAAATAAATCAAATAAATCACAAATATAAACAAATAAGCAACTTAAATATGTTCAAATAACTGAAATACATCATAGATATAAACAAATAAATCAAATAAATGAAATAAGTCATAGACAAAAAAAAAAAAAATCATAGATATAAACACCCTCACGTGGAGTCACGTGCTGGAAGCATAGTTATCAGAACCGGACTGGACATTGAACCGTTCAAGGTCCCGGGTCACCGATTCACCGGTTCAACTGTCGGGTCAATCGGGTCAATGTCGGGTCAATATAAATATTAATAATAAATTATTATATTATAAATAAATAATAAAATACTATTTTAAATAATTTAATATTTAAAAAATAAATAAATAAAACTAAAAAGTACTAATATACTATACATATAATAAACTTTAAGTTTTTAACATACAAAAAATAAAATTGAAAAAATAACATTAAAAGTCCACATAACATCAACATCTCTATTCAATCCACAACTATCAATTATGTAACAACAAACTTTAAATATGTAACAATGTAACATACAAAAAATGAAATTAAAAATAATAATATTAAAACTCCATAAAATATCAACACATACAACAAACTTTAAACATTTAACGCATAAAAACTAAAATTAAAAATATACAACACATTCACACATACATTAATCTACATCTATATAACAACGAACTTCAAGTTTTTAACATATAAAAATTGAAAATAACAAAAAACTAAGATTAAAAATCCGCAAAGGTAGACTGGAGATGAAAAAGCTAGAACTTGAAATGTGACCAAAAAGAAAACCCTCCCTATTTTTACTTTATTTTTTTATAGTTAAAATGACAAAAACCCCTAGTTTTTTTTAATATATATATATATATATATAAAAGGCATTAAGGGCAGTGATGTCATTTTGGGTTTTGGGTTTAGGTCTACAATATATAATAGAGGCGTAGGATGGGGAGTAGGGATCGGGTTATAAATAAATAAGTTGGTATAGTGTATAGAATGTTGGTTGTAGTTGGGTGGTTAGATGGTTGGATTGGGTGTTAAGAGGTTTGGGTTTCAAATCTTGGAAGTTGCAAATTAAATATGGGTTTTTGAGGAGTTTTCAAAAACCGGGCGGTTCATAGGTTTAATGGTCGAACCGGCGGTTCAACCCGGTTCAAATGCCTATCCGGTCCATAACAGAACCGGACCGATTCTATGGCCGGTTCAATCGGTCGGACCGCAGGTCCGGTCTGGTTTTGATAACTATGGTTGGAAGTGGAGCTCCATGCCTTTTTTTTTCTTTTTTTTTTCACGAAGTCAAAACGCTAAAGTGGAGCTCCATGAAGATATCACATCCGACTTCTGGTCTCCACTTCAATGAACCAAACACACTGAAGTGATGGAAGTGGGTCCACTTCAAGCACTTCGGTCCCCACCTCCATGAACCAAACACCCCATTAATCACCGGCTTTCAGTGTCATAGTTGATCTCTTATCTTAACATTTATGATTATGCCACATGTCCTTAGATATTTTTCCTCCATAATATCCAAGAATGAGCACTAAATTATTAAATGTGTAAATTGACTACAAACACTCATCACATGAAAGAAATAGATAGTCTTTTCACAAAATGGTTGTTAAGGTTCCAAAAAGAAAGTTTGAATTACATAAACTTGTTAATGAAAAAAGAGAGTTTCAAAGTGTAACTTTAACGAAATGTCATCCTCATCGAGATGAGTAAAATTAATTAAATCAATTTGACTTAAATCCTGCCATTCTCTCCTAAATAAACAATTTAATAATTTTCATCATAGTCAACTTAGGGAGAGAGATAAGTTAGAAATATTTAGTTATTTTTAGTGCTTTTCTCAAGTATCTTCTTAGTTCTCTCTTTAATTAATTTATTTTTCCATATAATAATTAGGTAAAAAACAAAACAAAATTATCATCAATAAAACAACTCCATCAAAAGTTGGCTTAAGTTGTTTAGGCAGTCTTCCACTTGTCTCATGGTCATAACTAAATACAGTGCAACTACTTTTCATATTAATAAATAAATAACTTAATTAAATGCTTGAATAAAGTAATTTTATAAAAACAAAACACTCAAGTCATCATCTCACTTCCATTCTATTTTTTTTTATTGGACTTAAAACGAATTTTCAATCTACTCCGTTTGTTGCTTTCCTTTGTTTTTAGTTTGATTCCCTCACACTAAAAAATAGTTAAAATTTCAAAATATAAATAATAACATATTACTGAGAATATTTCCATTTATATTATGGGGGAAATTATCTGAAAAAACAATAAGTGCCAAGAGGAGAGTTTAATTGTCAAAATAATTATATGATCATTCAAAAAAAAAATATCTCTAAGCTATAAAAAGAGATCCTCCGTTCACGAAGAGGGTGCACTATATCTTGATTCTAAATTTAGCTAGATTCGATTGAGTGCTAGTTTGAGCATCTTTCTTTAAATCATATAGGAGTTCATTCTCTTTCTATTATCTCTTTTTGAATCCTTGACTTGAGTGTTGGAGGGCCTTCGAGCATAAGTGCTCAGATTTCATGAGGTTTGATCCGTGGACCTATGGAGGAGACATTAATCCTACGGAGCTGAAAGAACGAAACAAAAGAGTCATCGATCACAACCGATCTCCTCCTCAAAATCACCTGAAAACACTCTAACCTTCACCGATCTCTCACACCCATTGATCAGATCTTGAGGAGGAGCAGATCTCTAATTAATAAGTTTTTTAGATATTCTTTATTGAAAAATTTGTTTGAATGCTTGTACAAAATTATATGTTTTCTTAAATACCCCTAAAAAATATACTTGCTTGCATACCCATATAAAACATGTTTTATTGTTTATGTAACCCAACCTTAGAATTTTGAGCTTAAACCATAATTAAAATCTAATCATAGTTAAAAACTATTTAAAATATTCTTAACTTTTTCAAAGGCATTTAAACAATTTCAAACTTTTAGAGAGGCATATTAGCAAACTCATTTTAGTAATTTTCATACATTCCATCCATTAGTTTCACACCAGTAAATGTCAATTTAACCACATAGCCACATGGGTATATAAGAAAAAAAAAAAATCGGTTTACATGGGTATGAAATCCAATATCATTTTGTAAGCAATTTCAAACTTTTATTGGTATATTTGATATATTTTTTAATGATTTTATTAATATATTATATATTTTTAAAAAATGAAAATTCTATATTTCATACCACTTCAAAATGGTTTTCCCTTATGTTCCTTCCCACTCCCATGACTATTTATTTTAAAAACAAAAAAACTGTTGGTTTTTATATTTAAAGTGATTGAACATCAAAATGGATAGAAATAAATTTTTATATATTAAAGAAATATAAACAAAAATCACAAAAATAGTATTTTTATAGACTATGATAAATGAATATATAAATTTTTTTAAATATTAATTATTATTTAATTAATAATTATTTTATATATAACATTCATATAATTTAAGATGTTTGCTTTTGATGTCAAATATAAATAAGGACAAAAATGATATTTCCCTATCCGGGAATGCCCATTCCGCCCAAATTCCATGAGGGGTTTTCAGGGAATCCCATTCTTTTCCAAATCACTGTTCATTCTCATTCCTATATACCAAACAAGAATCCGGTAAATGGTCACGTGGAGTCATGAGATATCCAGTGACGCAGATCATCTCGCCGCAAAGGCTCGGGCTTCACATCCCGAGGCATGTCATAAAGCAAGCCTCGGGATGTGTGACATGCACATATCCCGAGCCGTCTTTTGTGGCCGAAATACGTTATCGCCTCGATACTCATGACCGTTCAGGCATTGCATAAAGTAATGAAACTCATTCTCATTCCTTATAACCAAACGCACATAGGTTACTTCCCGCTATTTGCAGTGAAATGAATAGTACTCTATTTTTAACTTCTATAACTACTTATTTTAATTGATTTATTAATTTCTTTACTTTATTTTTGAAAAAGAAAAACACAAAGATGGTCAAATAGATGGCGCCTTTCCCCATCTCCAAGTCCAACCACTCGATAGAGAGAGTCCATGCCCCCCGATCTAATCCCCAATAATTCACACACTCCATCTCCATCTCCATCTCCATCCAATGTCTTCAATCCTCCCCGCGTCGCTGCTCCTCCTCCTCCTCCTCGCCGGCGCAGCGATCGCCAACGACGACGCCCGCTGCCTTCGCGGGGTGCGCGACCACCTTCCCTCCTCCTCCGGCTCGCTCTCATGGAACTTCGCCAACACAACCGCCGGATTCGTCTGCTCCTTCTCCGGCGTCACTTGTTGGAACCAACAAGAGGACCGAGTGCTCTCGCTCACGCTCCCATCCATGTCGCTCTCCGGATCGATCCCTCCTGATCTCCAGTACTGCTCCTCGCTCCAGAACCTCGATCTCTCCTCAAACTCCATCTCTGGACCGATCCCTTCCACTCTCTGCGACTGGCTTCCTTATCTCGTCTCGCTTGATCTCTCATCGAACTCCCTCTCCGGCCCCATCCCTTCCGAGCTCTCCAACTGTCGCTTCCTCAACACGCTGCTCCTCGCCGGGAACCGCCTCTCCGGCTCTATCCCTCAGTCCCTCTCCCGTCTCGAGCGCCTCAAACGGCTCTCGCTGTCCGGAAACCAGCTCTCCGGCCCGATCCCGTCCTCGCTCTCTCACTTCGATTCCTCCTCGTTCGATGACAATCCGTCTCTCTGTGGCCGCCCGCTCAAGTCTTGCGGCCGCTCCTTGACTCGTACTGGGCTCATCATCATCATCGCGTCCGGGATTCTCGGTGCCGCCGCGTCGCTGCTTCTGGCGTACGCCGTCTGGCGCTGGTGCTTCTCCCCGTCGTCGTCGCGGTTCAAGAGGCGCGCTGCGGCTGCGGGGGAGGACGGCAGGCTCTGGGCCGATCGGCTGCGCGCGCCGCAGCACCGGCTTGCCCCTGTTTCGCTCTTCCAGAAGCCGATCGTGAAGGTTAAGCTCGTGGATCTGATGGCCGCCACCAATGACTTCCGCAATGATCACCTCATCGTCGCCGGGAGCTCGCGGACGGGGACTTCGTACAAGGCTGTTCTCCGCGATGGATCCGCGCTTACCGTGAAACGCCTCCATGGCTGCGTGCTCCCCGAGAAGCAGTTCCGCGCGGAGATGGGCCGATTAGGGCAGCTCCGGCACCCGAACTTGGTGCCGCTGCTGGGGTTTTGCGTCGTTGAGGAGGAGCGGCTTCTCGTGTACAAGAACATGCCTGGCGGCGCTCTCTCCACGCTGTTGACCTCCGGCGATGGGGATCTAGATTGGCCCACGAGGCTCAAGATCGGGATCGGCGCTGCCCGTGGCCTCGCCTGGCTCCACCATGGCTTCCAGATCCCTTATCTCCACCAAAGCCTAAGCTCCAGCGCCGTCCTCCTCGATGAGGACTATGATCCCCGGCTCACAGACTTCTGTCTTGCTAGGCTTGTGAAGCCCTCCACTGACGGCGCTAACACAAGCCCTTTCTTGAATGGGGATTTCGGTGACTTTGGATATGTAGCCCCTGAGTATGCTACTTCTCCGGTGGCCACAACCAAGGGGGATGTCTATGCCTTTGGTGTGGTCTTGCTGGAGCTTGCCACCGGCCAGAAGCCGACAGAGATCAGCAGTGATGCTGCAGGGGAGGTGTTCAAAGGGAGTTTGGTTGATTGGGTGAATCAGCTGGCCAATGCTGGCCGGATCAGTGATGCAATCGATCAGTTGATTCGTGGGAAGGGCTACGATGGTGAGATCATACAGTTCTTGACCATTGCCTGCAACTGTGTGGTTGCTCGGCCTAAGGAGAGGTCTTCAATGTATAAGGTTTATAATTCTTTGAAGACTGTTGGACGTGGACGGGATACCGATGAATTTGATGAGTTCCCACTCAATTTTGGCAAGGATGATCCTGAAGCTTAGTGCTGGATTGCTCAAAGGAAGATGTAAAATCGGCCACGAATCGGTGTCTGTAGTGCCTTCTGATGAAGCATAATGGGGCTTTCCAGGTAATTTATCTCATCATTGTTTCGAATCAGTGGTGCTTGCTTTTCAGCCATGTCCTTACATTGCTCTTTATCCATGTGTACCATTAATACTACTTTCTTGGATAACAGCATGAGATGTAGCTATTGGAATTCCATGAAGTGTTGTTGTATCTTAGTTAGCTAGCTATTTGCATGGGGTTTCTTCTTGATGGTGGGGATATTCATATTTAGAAATGGTAACAACTGTGTTATGAATGAAAACAATTTGTTCTTTGATTTTGAATTGCCCAAGAGAAGGGAACTTGGTTGATTTGTTTTTTTATTTATTTATTATAATTACTTGTTTAACTATGTCGGAGAGTTAATTTTCTTGATGTGAGAACTAATTAAAGCACCGATGAATTGTTACACTTCTCTTGATGCAACTTTGCTTGGGCATAACTCAATTAAAATGGAAGTGTGATTTGTTGGCGGTATATTGTAAGACTACTATATCGTTGATTTCCATGTTTAATTCCATTATTGTTTTCTACTTTTATAGTTGCGTTTGAACGGTTGAGATCGTTTGATTATTTGTATGTATCTTGAACAATCTCGGTGTTTCAAGTTTTAGAGAATTGGTATATCTTGTTACCCTCTTGTTGCTCTCAATTAGTTCAAATATTCTGATTTTCTTGTTTTCTGTCCGCAATGTTTTGACAGTCTTATTAGTCATGACAGGCTTCAAATTCTTGCTTGTCTTATTGAAGACGAGTCCAGTACTTCAGGTTTTTGTTGGTTTTGTGCCGCATAAGGCCTTATGCTTTACTGCTATGATAACCTGATAACCAACAGCAAGTTCATTCACATTAAAAACAATGAATGATAGTTCAATACTGAGCACTCCAATCACATAAGTTCTAGCATTGTGATTTTCATGGGTAGACTCAAATCTTGATCTTGATTATTTATAGGCTCCTAGGTCATATCCTCACTTTCAGCCAAGTTCATTCACATTAAAAACAATGAATGATAGTTCAATACTGAGCACTCCAATCACATAAGTTCATTCACATTAAAAACAATGAATGATAGTTCAATACTGAGCACTCCAATCACATAAGTTCTAGCATTGTGATTTTCATGGGTAGACTCAAATCTTGATCTTGATTATTTATAGGCTCCTAGGTCATATCCTCACTTTCAGCCAAGTTGGATTGCAGGTTCCAAGTGAAGTTTTCACTTCATAATTTCTTGTTGGAGATTTAGTCAGGGTAATGTACTTCTGTTATGTTGTAATGGCAGTCATTAATAAAGCTACACAGATCATGATTTACTACTTTAGAGAGATATAGTTTAAGTTGAACGAAACACAGGATCGGGCAAGAGAAATTATTCGTATTTTTTAAGCTGGTGACATTTAGATAACAAGTACAAAGATTTACAGATTGATTGATTGTTTTTGATTGGTGGTTTCTATTCTTGGATGTCTTGATATTATCATATGCTTAAACAGTTCCGTTTCTAGGTATAGATTGAGCATCTGATCAACCATCAGGTGAATCTGGCCAAGTTGTGGAAGCTTGTCCACTGTAAAAAAAAAATCCATGTTTTTCCAAGTTGATATCATTCATGCTGTATGTTAACTTACGGGTATAACTTTCCCTTTGATTAGTTATACATTATGTTAGTTTCTTTATTAATTTACTGAATTAACTTGGATGGCATTTCATTATCAACAGAAATCAAATGTTTTGAATAATATATATTATCAATTAATTAATTTACTGAAACAGGATGTTGGCGTCTAATTGAGTGTGTGGAAGAAAATCAGTCTGATTCTTTTTTATCAAGGAAATTTGTTTTGGAGAAAATAAAGCAAGTTTTATTTCATGTAAAAGTCTACTAACACCCAAAACCTTCACTGTCCATTTTCTATAAATCAAAAAAAGAAAGAAAAAAAAACATAGAAGTAAAAATTATATACTCCAGCTTTTCCTGGTCTATTCAACATTTAAATGTCACTCCAAGCATCATGTCCTAAGTCTCATTTATTTTTATTTGACCTATCTAGAAATTACAAAAAAAAAAAAAGCTTTCTTGCAAGATCCTAATAAGCTATTTCAATAATTTATAAATGACAAGCAAAAAAACCCAAAAAACAGGAAAGAAAATACAATAACCATGGTGCAGTGGCATGAACAACATATCCTGTGGTACCCTAACAATTTGCCCACAGGACAAATGAATTGAGTCCAAAATGAATAGAGGAACTGAACAACAAAATTGAATTCATACTTGATACATGCTGCACCCAGACCTTCATTGTAATAAAAATGAATAGCAAGCTATTAGTTATAGGCTTAGCTTGGTCCTCCACATACCTCCAATGACCTTTTTAGGCGCAGGATCAAGGGGTCCCCTGTCTCTCTGCCCAGATGTAAAATATAGCCAGCCATTCCAGAACCCGACAAGGGTTGTCTTGATACGAAAGGGCAGTTTGCCGACTACCGACCATTCCTGTACAAAAAATTACAAGAGTTATTAATCTCAATATCAAGATCTAAATTTTATGAAAAGTATTTAATGATGGATCTGTAATATGAAAAAAGCGATCAACAATTTTAACATAGAACGATGAGGTGCAAGTTCAGCATGATCCAGTCACTCCCTCAAAAGGCTTTAAGGGCACTTCTTCAGATAATGTTTGCAAGAGAATATTAGAAGATTAATTACACATTGGCCAAGTAATGGCATGGATCCCCTGTTTCATACTGGGGAGGGCATGAGTACTTGACATGATCCTAAACATAAAGTTTCAGAGATTGTCTATTTCTGCTTCCCAAATTTTACATATCTAGATAACAATGTATGGTTTCGTAAAATTAGTCACACATCTCTGATGTAACAAAAATTTAACATATTTCTTAATTCTGAAAGTAAAGTCATCCCCTTTGTTCCAAGTAAAAAACCAAGTCGAGACACCAATAAATATCCAAGATACATGTGGCAGTTACTATGTATACTTCTATGGTGAACATTCCTTAGCTAGCATGTGTAAGTTTAAGATATGAACAGAATAAATCAATGACCTTGGTACAAAGAGTAGCTATAACCAGTATTTTTTTTTTTTTTTTTTTTGGGGAGTATTTTTTTTGTTCAGCAAGCAAGTAAATAGAAATGGCTCTCACCAAGGAATTTAAATCGAATCGAAATACTTCACCGACAAGCACCATCTTTTTGGTCACCGGGTGTTTCTCTGTCGTCCCTCCAGCAATGATGATGGAATTGTTGACAATAGCCCATGCAAATTCAATGTGAGAATCAGGTTTAGGCATCGGAGGAAGCTCCTTCCATTTTGATCCATCATCCAACATGTAAACATTACTAAATACCACCTAGATAAACGCACAGAAATGCATCAATATACATAATAATCTCAGAAGTCATTCCTTGGAACTAAGTTCTATTTTTATCAAGCTACCCTCATTGTTCATCCCAGCTAGTCATATGCAATATCATTCAAAAAGATCCATATGTTAAAGTTTGCCCTTATGGAGAACACAATAATTATGATAAAACAGACTCAGAAAAAATGGGATTCAATTGAGATTGAAGTATGGATGACCATACAAGGGGGTTCTACCGAGGGATAAAAATTATGTTAAACCGCTTCAAAAGTGAAATTTAAATGAACACAGAATAGGTTTAAAGAATGCAGTGATTCCATACCTCATTTCGTCGAGAACACTTGAAAATAGGGGATCCAGGTTTGGCCATAAAATCACCCTCTTGACCACCAATAACCAAAAGTTGATCATTGACAACAACACAAGCCCTGGTAAATGATGATCACTATAAGATTGACAAAGAAAAGGTGCCTATAATTGATTGCAGAAAAGTATATAGCAATTATTGTTTAGTCATTGCCAAAAGGTTCTTAGCTAACTTACCTCTTCTGGGTAATTGTTGATCTCAAATTATTAAAGATAAAGTCTATTTTCTGAGAGGAAAGATAAATCAAAACAACAAACAAAAAGAAAGCAACCAAACAAGGAGATAAAGAGACCTTCAGCAAATTTGTTAATACATGCAGATGTCCCAATACAACATTCAACTTAAAGTCTTAAACATCATCAACAACAACAACAACAACTAAGCCTTAATCCCATACTAGATGAGGTCGGCTATATGAATTCTCTGTCTCCATGAATTCATATAGCAATCTACATGAAATTATGTGTATCCCCTTCTATTGCAATCTACATGAAACTAACTTAATTATAGATTATTTGATCAAAAGGATGGTGCATACCTATTATTTTAGCTGCATTATATGTTATTAGGTATAGCCATACACAGAACAAAGACATCATTTTTATCATGTGCTCATATGTCATATAATGTGTGTGAATAAGCCAATAGAGCTATCCATATGCATATGTTCTTGCACCGTATGAAAACACAGTTAACAAACCTGTGGGGGCCACCACGAGGTATAGGAATTTCATTTTTCCACTCTTCCTCCAGTGCTTTGCCATCCTTCACAGCAAGACTCCAATGATCTAGTCCAGGTTCATGGCGATCCTCCTTGCTACCACCCATAACATGAAGTCTGCCCCTCCAAAGTTGGGTAGCTGGTGCATACCTATACATACATTTGAAGTAACTCAGAAACCGTAGTGAATTTACTTGATCATATTTTCATCCTAAAATAAACCATACCACATGATAATTCGAGACAGATCAAAAGTGGCAAAGTAGCAAGATGTATGCCCATTATAACTTTCAAAGAGATATTAGAAAATAATCTAATATAATGACAAGAACAACACCCATCTCTATCCAAAGTAAAGAATTGAAAAGATTGGATAACTGAAAAGAGAAAATCATGCAGACAGGTGGCATAGTGTAAAGATTTAAGAAATCCCCCAAGAGTATAAGTCATGAAGCTCAAAAAAGACTTGTTTCAACAAAAACTTAAATCCTAAATGCCAAAAAATGTGCAATTGATAAGTCAACCCCCACATCGGATGCAAAACAGAGTCATATTAACCAATTTTGCATTTACCTGGGGAAAGGTAATGGAGGCAAATCATGCCATTCTTTTTTCTCTGTGTCCAATACAAAATTGCGAGCTGTAGGCCCTCTACATTGTGGTCCATATTGTCCAGTGACTACATAAATATATCTACCATCTGTCACCATTCCTAAATGTGAGTGAGCCATTTCTTTTGGCATGTCAAACCTTCCACCCCATGTGTTATCAGTAAAATTATATATATCCACATGAGAATGCACCTGCAGTCGGAGGGCCACATAAAGATGTCAAAGTTCAAAATCAAAATTGGAGGGAAGTTTTCATTCATGAAACAAGGTTGAGAGAACATAAAGCATTTCAATCAAGAAGTTTGCCAAACAAGTGCTATTTTCCTTGAAAACTAATTCTTACAAAGCTCCTGTAGTCTTTTTATATGAGAACAACTTGTTAAACTGGTACATCAAACATAACTCATTGTCTGTTATGCAACTTTATATATCCAAAAATAGATCAGTTGAACATTCTTCAGTTTTCAAAAGCAGAAAATCAGAGAAAGAGCATAACTAACAGCAATTTTTTTGTAGGCTTCATGTGCAAATTATCCCTTATACATATTAGGAAGTACAATAAATAGACCTGACTAATTATTACACTAAATCCTGGCACAAACTAACAACAGAAATTCAAATCCAAACAGTTTGAGTTCATGGAAAACAAATCAAATTGTTGGCATCATTCATGTACATAAAGATCATTAATTTACCTGACAGTTTTGCTATCTTGTTCTAATATCATGTACAAAAAAAAAGACCATAAGCAATGAACAATTGCAGGTACATTTTTTTCGGTAACTTCAAATAATCTGTCAGTGTAATGAGAGTTAAGCACCCAAGTATAAAAAAATTACCAACTTATTTCGTTATATATAAGCCTGAAATATATGAACTGCCAAAGTTACCTTGTCAACAGAGTTAAGGGAAAATTCAAATAAAATATAGACTATACAATATAATAAACTGAAATAACTGAAAAACAAAGCTCTTACATAGTCAATGGTGCCATAGCCTGCAAAGACATACAAAAGATTTTTAATCTGTATAGCAGCCCCATCCAAACGAGGTACAGGTGCCTCTGCCATCTCCTCCCATTTTAACTGTGGTCCAGGTAAATCAGCAAAAGTTGCATTTGGACCATCTAAAGTGGGTAATCTTGTTTCCTTAGTTTTCTTGCCATCCTGCAAAATACTACCCGCAACTATATATCCCGTTAACAAATAAATGGAAAGGTTATATATGATAACAGTGGCAAATGAGAGTTTTAACTAAAAATTTAACAAAAGAAACAAGTAAATTACCAGCAGAACTGCCAACTGGCTAGCCAAGTTAATAGCCAAACCAAAGCCCAAATGAGGCACCCATAAGGTATATTTCTCAAATAAAATAAATTAGCATTGATGCAATATTAATGAAAGTATACTAGCAGGCCTAGAAATCAGAAAACAAAATCAGCCTGTATGATTGATTTCTCATATAATTTAATCTGTATGACTCTTCACATCAAGAAAGCAAAACTAAGAACAAAGAATTATCAAATGGATACAGATAAATATTGTCCTACAATAAAACTTACAGAAATTGTTTTTAACTTTGAAAGACATAGTTATATGAAAGAATGGAAAGCAATGAACAAAATAAGGCGCTAACTAAGAAAGGCAACCATATGCCACATTGGGTGTACAAAAACATAGTAACACAATCATACAGAAATGCAGGCCCATACCTACACCATGAAAGGCCTAAGTGTGGCAGTTATGTGAAATTGAGCTGCTTAAATGGTATCCAAGTGGCTTGGCAGATGAACTCTGCCACATATGTGATATAAGAGTCCTGATGAAATATAAGGATTTGATTAGGGGAATGTAGATTAGAATGGTATTATATGGTTTCACAACTCTCCTTATCAATGTTTTATACTTCTATTACTCCCATAAACAATACATTCCAGAATCCTGATTTGTAAAACATACCAAGACAAGTTAATTCACTAAGCCAAACAAAGTGAGAAATCCAGAATATTTCTAACAACCAAAAAAATCACAATATTTGCAGTACACTACAGGTAATTTTTACCAAACTATGAGTGTCCCTGAAAAGATAATGGGTCATGAACATGAATCAAGGTACATTTCAAATAACATACATATAAACATTTCTCCTACGCCACAATAATAAAGGATACCATGGTTTAAAGAAACCTAGAAAAAGAATTGCACTTTCTAATATAGCTTTCTTGGTTAATAACCCTTGTTTTTTCTCTCATTTTCTCCTTCAATCACAGGTGCATGAACTTGAAACGCGCCACTAATAGAACACTGAATCACACGAATCAACACACCAACTTCATAACTTTTACTTGCAAATCACTTCCTAAAGCACAATGAGGATTCAAACTGCTGCTACATTCATCATTGAACACATACATTTACATCCAGATCATTAAAATATTAACAGAACTAGTAAAACTACCGAATTCCAAACAAAATTCATCTCGTAAAAAAAGAATATCAAAATCAAACCAGCTCAGCACTTGCATTTAAAACCCTAGTTCCAAAGAGGGAAGAGAGACGAGAAACTCACCGGCTTAGGCTTCAGCCGGGGTCTGTCGACGGATATATCAAGCGAATTGGACCAATTGAGCGACGAGGACGAGGACGAAGACGCCCAGAGGAAGTCCGCAACGAGGGCGACGCCGAGAAGCGCGATGCAGGCGAGGACGACAACGTACTTCCTCGACCCATGCTTGGGTGCAAATCTAGCCATTAGAGGAATCCAAGATCAAACAAACCCTGAAGATTGGTGCACAGAGATGAAGAAAAACGGAGGGTTTGCTTCGATTGCTTCGAATTCGAAGAAGATGAAGACATGGGGGGATCGAGAGGAGAAGAGATGGGAATCAGGCGGCGCGGCTCGTGGGTTTCGCGGTGTGCTATTCCCTCCTACACTGTCACACAGCGGAACAACCAATCAGCGTTGCTTTTACATTTATGCTTTAGCGAATAGGGGATTAACAAGCTAGCTGAATGCAATATCCTAAGTGGTTCCGGCAGGACAACGTATTTCAGTCGGTGCTAGTTTGAGTTGGTGGAGGCCAACCCATCATCATAATAAGTGAGCTCAATTGACTTGCATCCAATTTTTTTAATAAAAATTTTATTCTTGTATTATTCCAATTTATGCTTATATTAATACTAACAAATGAGCAAAATTTCTTAAAATATAATAATTATATAATAACAAATACTCCTCATGGAGATGATTTCGAGGACTCCACCCCAAGATCCATCACATTAGCATAAAGCTACTACTCTGTATGAACAGCTGGGACACCCGGGATAAGTGACTAACCACTATGATTTACTCACCTAATGTATTATTTAAGTTTACTCATGAATAAATGAATGTGCCAATGAGGTTCATCCATTTAAATTAAAAAAAAACAAATACTCCTCATATTGTTAATAACTTTTATAAAAACTATAGTTACATAGGATAATCATAATTATATTAATTAATAACTACCAAAACATGACCATTAGTTTAAATCATGTCTTTCTAAGCGGTTATTATAATTTTTAAATTTTCAAAATTTCAAAATTCTAAAAATAAAATCTAAAGTATGAATCAAATTATTTTTTTTATTTTAATTTTTAAAATCAAAATTATCTGTAACCAATTTTCTCCTGCTTAATAATACAGATAGGTTATTAATGAAAATTCTAACTTACTAAATATTTTTTTAGTAACCTTTTAACATTGGTTGGAAAGGATTATTTTACCCATATTCTTTTTTAAAAAATAAACCTCTCATTTCATTATTTAATACAATTTAAAATGCCATATCATGGATTATGTGGATAATTTAAAATTTTAATGGATTAAAAATAACATTTTAATCATGGATAAACCACATCAACTCCACTCACAAAATATAATACTAATAATAAATAAATAAAACAAATAGAAAATTTCTTCTAGAAGGACAAGGTTGATAAGTTAACCCAAACAAAACACCACCAAAACACTTACTAAAAACTAATCAAACACCCATAAAGACTTACTAAGTACACACTACGAAAGCACATGGATTGGATCACACCGAGCTAAAAATAAAGAAAAGTTGGCACAAAAACCAAACTCTCTCCATCTCCCAACGCTCCTTATCTCCCACGCTGACGCGCATGCATCCATGTCCATCCATGCATACGTCCATCTCCCTCTCCATCCCTATCCACTCGATCGCACCACCCCTCTCTCTATATATACAATATATAAACACACATATATACACACACACACATGACTTGATCCAGAGATAAGAAAGAAGAAAGAAGAAGGGAAAACAATGGCTTCTTATGCAACACCAGAAGGAGTGGACATTAGAGGGAGGTACGACGAGGAGTTTGCAAGGGTTCTGACGAAGGAGGCCTTGCAGTTTGTGGCAGACCTGCAGAGAGAGTTCAGAGGGAGGATCAAGTATGCGTTGGAGTGCAGGAAGGAGGCTCAGAAGAGGTATAACTTGGGAGAGCTACCTATGTTTGATCCAGCCACAAAGAACATCAGAGACGGTGACTGGGTTTGCGCAGCCGTGCCTCCGGCTGTCGCAGATCGCACGGTGGAGATCACTGGTCCTGTTGAGAGGAAGATGATCATCAACGCTCTCAACTCCGGAGCCAAAGTCTTCATGGTCTGCATGCATGTCATGTTACTTAACCGTTTGATTAATATTAGTTTATACTAATTTGATACATGTTTTTTTTTTAGGCTGATTTTGAGGATGCACTGACACCGAACTGGGAGAATCTAATGAGAGGGCAAGTGAATCTAAGGGATGCTGTGAATGGAAGTATAAGTTATGAGGATAAGGTGAGGAAGAGGATGTACAAGCTGAATGAGAAGACGGCGGTGTTGTTTGTCCGGCCGAGAGGGTGGCACTTGCCGGAGTCTCATGTATTCATCGACGGCGAGCCGGCAACCGGCTGCCTCGTCGACTTCGGGCTTTACTTCTTTCATAATCAAGCAAAGTTTAGAGCTACACAAGGAGCTGGTTTCGGCCCCTTCTTTTATCTTCCAAAGATGGAGCATTCCAGGTGATCAACAAATTAATTTATAGTACTTTCTCTAAGAGTTTCAAGATTTCTAATAAGAGTTTTATGGGATGATTGCAGGGAGGCGAAGATATGGAACAGTGTGTTTGAGAGGGGGGAGAAGGTGGCAGGAATAGAGAAAGGGAGTATAAGAGGGACGGTTTTGATTGAGACATTGCCGGCGGTGTTTCAGATGGATGAGATATTGTATGAATTGAGGGATCATTCTGTGGGGCTTAATTGTGGGAGATGGGACTATATATTCAGCTATGTGAAGACGTTTCAGGCTCACCCTGATCGGCTTCTACCGGACCGAGTTCTCGTCGGAATGGGGCAGCATTTCATGAAGAGTTATTCGGAAAGGCTTATCTACACCTGCCACCACCGCGGCGTTCATGCCATGGGTGGAATGGTATTAGTTTTTTTTTTTAGGTTTTTGGATTGAGTTTCATTTAACATGATATCAGAGCCAAGTTTGTATATTGCAGGCTGCACAGATTCCGATCAGAGATGATCCGGCAGCAAATGAGGCGGCACTGGAACTGGTGCGGAAGGACAAGATGCGGGAGGTGCGAGCGGGACATGACGGAACCTGGGCGGCACACCCGGGGCTTATTCCAGCAATCCTGCAAGTGTTCACTAGTAATATGATCAGCAAGCCTAACCAGATAAATGCAGTGAAGAGGGAGGATGGAGCTAGTATCAATGAAGAGGACCTTGTCCAGAAGCCCAGGGGAGTGAGGACACTGGAAGGCCTGCGGCTGAACACGAGGGTCGGCATTCAGTACCTCGCCGCCTGGCTCTCTGGCACCGGTTCAGTGCCGTTGTACAACCTCATGGAAGACGCCGCCACGGCAGAGATCAGTAGGGTTCAAAACTGGCAATGGCTGAAACATGGAGCTGATTTAGATGGTGAGAGTGTGAAGGTGAAGGTTACCTTGGAACTCTTCGGCCGGGTTGTTGAAGAGGAGTTGGTTAGGATCGAAAAGGAGGTCGGACCGGAGAAGTTCAAGAATGGCATGTACAAGGAGGCCAGCAAGATCTTCACCAGGCAATGCACAGCACCTGTGTTGGATGATTTCCTGACTCTGGATGCTTACAATCACATTGTTGTTCACTACCCTAGATCAGCATCCAGGCTCTGAAGTTCACAAGTTCTCTATAGCATGTGTTTTCCTTTCCCAATTTCATGAGTTTCCAGTATGTATACCTCTCAAAGGTAGTGTTGTCTTGCTGTTGCTATGAATAATCTCTGCTTTATATAACAGTGTTTCTGCAACTAATGTGCAAGATTCCAGAAATATAGTATCTGATGAAAGACGAGATGAATGTAGTAACAGATTAACTGTTTCGATGTTATTAACATGTTGAACTGATTACAAAATAGGGTCTAACTAATGGAGTGGTTTCAAAGGGAGATAGGTATCAATCACAAAATCCAAGTTTGCTCTTTGTATTTACAAAGTAATTTGTGGTGATATCCTCTCTAATATAGCAAACAATTTTGACTCCAAGAAGCAATCTGTGTGTTAAGCTGATTAAAGTTAGTTTGTAGCTTTGATGATCTGGTATGCAATAAGAGCTGTGGCGCATCCCAGTACTGCACCAGCAACAACCTGAGAAAGAGATCATCTATTATGAGTTTGGGTTGAAGTAATAGAACATAAAACAAATATATTAGTTCACTATTCGTGTAATTACCAGATCGGGTTAGTCATAGATGAGCACAATTTAAATTTTAGGAAGAAATTATTGCCAAACTGCGGAAAAGACTTTTAGCTAATTTAGGATGTGATCAATCTAAAACACTTCTCCAACCTATCTAACAAGATGGTATGGGGATGACAGTAAAGTGACTTTCAACATGTAACTGTTTCTTCCATACATGCATAGAGGTAAGCTGTAACTTTATGATCACCATTTGAACTAACCTGAGTAGGTGTGTGCCCTAGAAGTTCACGCAGAGGTCTTGTATCAGCTAGAGGGTGCTCTGATGGAAGTTCGTACACAATTTGATTCAGCACCTGCAAAACCAGATAATGCAAGTGCCATAACTAGTTAGGTTTGAAAGTAACATAATCAATAAGCCAATAATTATTAGTTGAGAAGTATTATGAATAAGGAAAAGCTCAAACGTATTCACCAGAGACTTGTGATGAAAACTTCAGAAACTTTTGTATGTCAGATTAAGAGGTAATCAGAATTTATCAAGGCAGAAGCAGTAAAACATGTCAAATACTCCATCTTAAGAAAAATGTCTATTATAGCATCCTCCTTCGCAAAAAAAGGGGCATCTGATTTGAAGGCCTTCCAGAGTCCAGATGGCTAGCATGTATGATTTATCACCATTTGATTCCCAAAGATAGATCAGATATTGGAAGTCTTAAATGGAGGCTGGTCAGGGAAGGTTATATATGATTGTTAGTATTGAAATGAAGATCAAGAATAAAAATCTTAGAACACACATCATTTCATTCAGAGGTTCCAAGCTGTAGATGGAAGCATTGGTTCGACACACACTGACAGGTCCAAGACTGCTCAAAGTTTAGAATGCGGAGGAGCTGATTCCGTAAACAATACCAAAGAGTTCTGTCAATGGGACACATTCAGGAGTTCCCTTAAAATCTTAAAATCTTATGATCAGCCTGAACTAGGGTGATTAATCCAAGAAAACAAAAAAAAACAGAACAAAATGAAGGTCTTAAAATCTTATGGCCAGATGATGGATCTATTAGGAAAAGATGGTGCAAATCTATCACTGGCAGTTGATCCATAAAAAAGCCTGGTTGGGGAGCATACCTCAGCCTGCTTTCCAGCATGTAAACGTACGCCAAAAGCATCATACATAACCTGTTGACAATTTCATGTGCGCATGTAATGAAAATCTGTTGCACAATGTGTTCTAAAGCTAGGCTAGTGAAAATAGAAGAGTCAGAGGATACATAAAGAGGCTTACAACACATGCAAATATCATTGCAGTAGCAAACAAAGAACTCTCAAAGCCATCATGGAATCCAATAGCTGTGGCAAGTGCAGTAACTGTAGCAGAATGGGATGATGGCATGCCACCAGATCCAACCAGCTGCCTTAAATCCCAACGTTTTTCCCTGTACCTGCAAATCTAAATAGAATTTAGGGAATGTGGACTAGCTAATGCATCCTAGCTTGTGTTCTTCATTTAGAAACATAAAAAATGGGTGCAAAAGATGAAAAACATGGATCTTCACTTTTTGATTCAATGTGGCCAATAGCAATCATCCTCCCATCATTGTAACCATAAAGGAAGTTCTATGATCACCAGGAAAAGCAGTCTAACAACCAAAATCTAGGAGAATCCAAGGAAAAAAAACATATCATGAAAAAGTGCAAATGGTGTTATGTGAAAACGCTCAATAGTTGGATCATAAATGATCTATAGAGGATAAACACATGGATGCATGTGGAAAAAAAAAAATTCATTCTAGCTATTGATCATAGACATAATCACTCTTCCATTGTCTGATGTATACACCAAGCATATAAGCAAAAATTAGGGGTTTGTTAGCAAAAATTAGGGGTTTGTTAAGCATCTTCAGAACTACAACATCCATAAACCCTCTAAAGGACTTCTTAAAGCACCTTCAGTTTTTGTCATCATTCTGTTCTTAAAAATGTGGTACTCATCCAACATTTGTTTTTATGCTTTTCTCCCATAGCGCAAAATATGTTAGGGCAATCAACATGCGGGGCCATAGGAAAGGATGTGTACAAAGTACATTGAAATGAATTGTAAAACCTTGTCAAAACAACACATGGTCACAGTTCAGTAAACCTTGATGGACTTACAGATTGATATATCACTATGATTCAATTTTGTTTCAATACATGAAATGGGATCTAATTCACGAGGTTAAATGGCTGATAAGAAGAGTCAAGCTACGAATTAGGCCACAAAATCCAAGGTCTCACTATTCAACGAAATCAAATAAAGACAAACTAGAATCGTCAAAGTCTCAAGGGCATCAATCCGAATCGAGCAATCTTTCAAACATCATAAGCTCAAAATTAATCATATACAAAGACATTCACAACCAAACAGCATCCATCCGCATTGATCATAAAAACAAATCAACCCCCTCCGTTCCCAGATCCGACTCTTGTTCGATCCATCACGCAACACGTTCAAGAAATTAAATAAATCAGCAGAAAAGAGAAGAGAGGAAGAGAGCTGAGTACCAGAAGGTGAAGAACTTGATAGACTGGGCGATAGCGAAGGCGAGGAGGGCAGAGATCAAGGGATAATTGCGGGAGAAGGAGAAGGGGTCCGGAGAAGGAGCCATTGACGAAACCTCCGTCATCTCTCTCATCGTCCTCTTCTCATCAGCCGAAGCGATTTCGGGGTTCCAAACAAGAGAGCAAGAAAGAGAGAAAGAAATACGAAACGCTGCTTTTTCGGAAGCGAGGGAGAGAACGGGAGAGCCGGGAGGAGGGAGAGAGAATTATACAGTTCAGCGTCGTTCTCGTTACGATGACGTGGATGAATATGCTTTGCTTGTTCTATTTATTCTATTATACTTTTCTTTTTCTTATGAATAAATGATAAAGTCCATCAATTATTATATCTCAGCCTTTTAATTTTTCTTATAAATGAAAAATGAAGGGCCTTCTAAGATGCCGTGAACGTACACGACACCATACTGTGAGGTTCGGGTATATTAAAGTTGTGTTTGGTTGGGGTTATCAAGTTTTGAAAAAATTTAATTTTTTTTTAAAAAAAAAATTAAACTAAATATATTAATGATAAGATAATGATGTATTTTTGGTGTATTATATTTTAAAATCTTAATTAAAGATTTTAAGGGAAAAAACTTTTTTATAAGAAATTATGTTGGGTGTTATCTTTGAGGATAACCCCCAACTAAACATGGCCAGATGCGCTCCATAGTTGGGTCATCACACATTAGATACGAAAAATCTCGACATCTAATTTGTGAATGTGTGCACCCATGAAGCACATCAAGTTTGCACATAAGCACATCCCACAGAACCCACAACGGTAACTTCCAAAAGACATTGATTAAAACCCAAGGCATATTGACTTGGGCTTCCAATAGGGCAGTTGTAGGGTTTGGTTTCTAATTTTTGAGTGCTGTGGGAATCAGAGCAACCCTAGTAAGCAAGGAATGTTAGAGGGTGGTGAATTCTAAGCTACCGTGGGCACTATTCCCATGATAGCTTTACGTAGTTGGGTCCTGGGGTGTTGTTTTTGGGTTTTAATGTTTGGTTTTTGGGTTTGGGGTGGGTTTGAAGCTACAGTGGTGCCGTCTTTTTTGCTACAGTACTGCTACAATAATAAACAGTGTTTGAACCTAAAACTAAAAAGCTGGGACCAAATTTACCTGTTCCCATACCGTGTGGGTATACACCACGGTATGGTAGAACGCACCACCCACAACACCATAGAAATTGCCTATATATTAGCTTGAGCACCCCCTGCAAAAATGATATTTGATTGTATATCCATGTAAAGTGATGTTTATTGCTTATTTACCTATGATGTCTATATCAGTTAACTTATATTAGAATTTTAAGTTTAACCATAATTAAAAACATTTTAATTTCTTTTAATTTTTTTAGAAGAATTTAAATAATTACAATTTTTTATAAAGGTATATTAGCAAAAATTCATTATAATAATTATCACATAGTGCGTTCTAAGATACCTTACGACAGTGTAAGGTAGTATACCTTTGCACACAATTTACACACACTCGCACACAATTCCTATAGGGCTGCACACAATTCATAAATTCACCCATGCGGGCCCGTCTGCACACAATTTTTACTAGCTTGCACACAATTTGTACTAGCTCGCACACAAATTGGTATGCTACCTTGGGTTCACCCCCAAGGTATCTTAGAATTCACCCATACAATTGGATATCCCAAGATCAAGAATTCATTCAGCTCCAAATTTAATACCATCAAAAATCAACTCAACCACAAAGGTATATAAGCAAAAAATAATCGATTTGTAAAGTCATTTAAGCAATTTTAAATTTTTACAAGGATATGCAAACAAAAACCCCAATGATTTTTATTAGCTTCAATTTTCTCTACAAAATAAATTTATTAAATATACTTTTTCAACCAATTAATAACTATTTAAATTTTCTGATAAGGTGATATTAGTGACTTTACAAACAAAATACAAACACTTTCTTTTACATGAGTTGTTATAAAAGAAGTGGTAGCTGAAAAACAAGTTATCAAAATAAATAAATAAATAAATAAATAAATTATATAGAGAAGTTATCTGGATCACAGTCAGCATGACCATTTGTAGTAATGTCCTGATTTAGTCACCAAGGCTGGCAGTACTGCAAGTAGGAACAAGGACCACATTGCTGCCATTTTGATGAATTGATTTGCAATGTATACTGATACCAAAGTGTGATAAATCATCAATCATCAGTCCAACTTGCAAATGTTTGAGCGATTCTCCCGTATTAATCGACATCATGACTAATTCTTAGCCATTTTGGCGAAAATGTGGGTTTGATCCCCTTCACAAAGGGTTCTTCTGTGTCATTGTGCAACAGTTGTGTTAGGATCATGGATAGTATCAGGAGCTAACCTCTTTTTTTATCGAAATTCATCAGCTCTAAAGTGGCAGCTTTCATCACTACTGCAAAATCAATTTTTGAGTACCTCTCCCTGCAAAAATGTTTTAAGAAGCTTAGCTCCATCAGAGGGAAGAACTTGATGCTACTTCATGGTTAGCAGCTAAAATGGCAGTTAGGGTCTAACCAGAAATGGCATTTTGACCAAGTTGAAGAGGGAAAAGCTGGGCTAGGGATGCCATGCATAATCCTTGCTATTGCTCTTGGAGTAAACTTGACATGAGAATTACTCTGCAAAAATACCTGTTGGGAGAAAGGAATTGCGCGCACCTCAAGTCATGAAATAGTATGTAGTTATCCAGTGAATCAGAATTACAATAATCACCCACCTTTATGTCTGCATGGAGAAATGGGCTGAAAACAAGAACAGGATCCACATCAGTTTGAAAGGACGAAAAAATTCAATCATGCATGTGCATTTGAAAACGGTGGAAACTTGAAAAATAGTTTTGGTTCAGGTTCAAGATCTTGGTAAAAATAGCAGAGAGATTAATGAATATACAGAATAAGAAACACCTCTGTAATTTCTAACCTGCTCTGTCCCATCTTAGTGCAAACATCATTAGAAAAGGTGGTGTGGTTGTCTCTGCTGAAGTAGTTCAAGATCTTCTTTTGGATGCATGGTGTATGCATTGTACCAGAGCATTCAACTTTTGGGCACTCCTTTACCGCAAATGTTGCAACTTGAAACATCTCATCTAATTTTTGCACCTGTTAAAATGTGATAGTTTAGTAACATAAGATAAAAAAGAAAGGTAGAGGTAAGCCTAAGATTACATGAAGAGAGGTAGTGTCTAAAGACCTACAAATATTAGCTATTGAGCAGGATCTTGTCTTTGACAGAGGGACATGGAGACAGAGAATCCATATAGCCAACCCCATCTAGTATGGAATTAAGGCTTAGTTGTTATTGTTGTTAAATCCAGAAAATACTAATGAACATCACTACATACAAACCAAAGTGAAGCACTTGTTTAATTACTTGTAACAGGCTATTAGCACCTGCATTTCAAATGTTGGTAGGCCAGTTGTCAAGAGCATCAAAAATGATATTATGTATGCTGAAGTAATTGATAAAAATTATTGTAATAATTTTGTTTTTAAAAAACCAAGCAAATAGAAGATGGCCTCTGCTAACAAAGTTCCTTTAGTATGAAGCCAAAGATGAAAATAAGACTTCAAACCTTGCTTCTTTCAACCTCAGATAACCACTTTGTGATATGAGATGTGAGAGAACAATAATCATCTGGCACCATCAGAATCATAAAACAAAATGCTGGATCCTTGAGCTCATATGTTATTTCTCCCATGGACTGGCTTGCAAAATAAGAAATCAAAATTCAGTTTCTCCGAGTTAGATGGAAGTGGCCAGCAGATAAATAGTTCACAAAGCAGATATCATCCACAACTGATAGAAGTGGCCAGCAGCAGACAAATAGTTCACAAACAGAGTTCAAACATACTCAAAATAAAAAAATAAAAAAACTAAATAAACATAATTCATACATCAGTTTTCGTAAATTTTATGTTTATATGGAGTAAAACAAAACACATTATACCGATTGCAGGAAAAAAAATAACCCACAACTAGAACCAAGGTGGGAGAAAATACCAGGCAGCTTATGGTAAAAAAATAATATAAAAAAAATATTAAAAAAAAAACACTCAGATTCTCAATTGGGCCAAGCTTGCCTGGCCTGCCACTGACTATGCAATGTCAGAAACCAAGATTAGGAACCACCTGGTTTCTATAATGAACAGTAATTGTATCACAAACCAAGCAAAGTGGTGAAATTTCAATTAAACCAATTAATCTAATATTGATACATGCTTTTCCATCATCTTAACGGCAAAAAAAAATGACTTCTTCACTATCTTGGCACTTAATTCAGCAAACATTTCGTGATCCTCAATTTGGAAGGATGAGCCTTTGAGCCCATGAATGACATCTAAGGATTCTCATCTCTTCTGGCCGCAAAGATTACTATGGCCTAGAATAGATTGGGAGTGTCTATAAACCATCTAAGGCATTCCATGAGTTGACAATCTAAAATAATCAATTACCTAGTAACTGAGCCCAACTATTGTAAAACGAACAGGCTTCACAACAATTTAAGGGAACAGAATTGACAACCCGCCCATGCCAAAAATAAAACCAGAAAAACTAATGACAGTTAAACTGTGATCTTTCCATACCTTAAGATTTTGCAGCTTATTCAGCAGGTCCGTTGGTGTTGTGCCAGCACAATTAGCTACTGTGGTTATGTCAAATATAAAATATCCTTGCTTTGTTTCCGACCTGCAAATGTACCACAAAGTACAATCACAAGCAAACAACACAAAAAAAAACTTACGATAGCCATCTTGCAGGATTTAGCTAAACAAGCTCGGAAATAAAAAATGAAGACATACTTCTTCATGATTGTTGAAATTAGAATATCCTTGATCGAAAGCAAGACTGGTGATGTCTACATAAATAGCAAATCACAATAAGAAATCTGGAGACTTTTGAAGGAATTAAAATTAACAACCTACAGATCACAGTAAACAAAATTTTGTTTGTACCACAGAGAGTTCTAAAGAACAGAAGACAAAAAAGGCAAGTGGTTAAAGAGAAAGGAAAAGAATGGGAGGCAGCACCATTCTAATGAGAAACTATGCAGCCTTCAAAGCCTTCACTCAGCTAGATATACGCCAACTTATGAAGAATAAGACGCTCAGCACTATATTATAGCATTTACGTTTTGAGTTTTATCCATAAACTCATAGATGAGCTAAACATGCTGGCCCATAGCATGCATTCAAACAGAACATAATTAAAGAAGTTATAAGCACCTTGTGAAAATATAAGCTACAAGTCACATTGAGTTGTGGAAGTAGCTGGAGATATTGCACATCACCTAGCTCCAACTGTGTCAGAATAGTAAGTAGCACCTGCAGTGATTAAAATAGATACATCACAAAACATCTAAAGAACCATCAACATGGAAACAAAGTGCACATAAAACACAAATTTCTGGAAAAATCTAGGAGAATGCTTCCTCGTGACAAATAAACAAGGTAGTGGTTAAGAATATGGTCACTAGCATATCTTTTTCAACCATTTAGCCAATAGCATATCAGGTACTATAAAAATGCAAAGATGTTAGATGTGAACTTAACATATATTATCTGGGCATGAATCAACCCAAAAACTTAAGCTGATAGGGTGAGATACCCGGACTTGTATATTCAAATCCCAATTCACTAAATTAACTTATGTGGGACTATTAGTTACCCTAACAATGTAAACATAATTTATCGTACTTCAAATCTACGGCTTGCTGGCTTAGAACTCCACCAAATTAAAATGTCCTAAATCTGACTAAGAGTTGTTCACTTGTTCAGGTATAATGTGTATATAAACACAACATGATGCAGGTAATTGTGTCATTAACTGATTGGCCCTGAATCAGCATCATGCTATGATGCATTTCTCATCATAAAATTCCGAACTGAACCAAGTGACACCAGAACTATGAGAAAAAATTCCACCAAATATAATAGCATGAAAACATCCACTTCTTAGTTCAAAAGCTGACAAAGCAAAAGGCATTTGGAAACAGTGGATGTACTATTTGAAGTGTGCATTGATAAATGGAGGATTAAATTGGGAAAAATAAATCATGAAAATAATGAAATTTAAATTGCCATACTCATTTCTTTTGTCCATTGTTTTTAAGCAAACCTGATTTTCCCCAGGAGGTTACTGATGGTGAAAAAAAAGAGAACATCCAACAAGAATCTGTTACTTTGTGGTTTTGGACAGTAAATTTCTCTCAATGACAACTATGTGATTCATCTTAATTTATCTGGCATGCACTGTTTCTAAAGGATTATGAAGCCTGAACTGGGAGCAGATACAATGATCAAACAATGACATGAGCTTCTTTAACAAAGGAGAATCATGAGGCAGTCAGCTAACTTTTATGAAACTAAGAACAATAAACAGACACAAGAGATGATATAAGGTACCAAATGGCAATCACCAAAATTCAGTAGGCAAAAGATTATGAATCAGCAAAAAATGGGATAAATAATTTAAATATTAAAAGACCAAAAAAAAATTGCTCCTGTCTAATGTGTCTATGCATGAAATCATGAAATTATGAACCACGAACATCTTTAAATATTCTCCCAATCACCATGAACTGCCTGTGCGTAATGAGAAAGAAAACTGAATAATGCTAGAGATTGTTAACACAAAAAGCAAATTAAATATTTGGAACAGTAGCTAGTTGAGGAAATAAGAGAGGAACTACTAAGAGTAAATCACTGATGAAGTAAACCAAAACCTCTTCTTTCATATCAAATATCCTTGATGCTGACTCTTTAACCAGGGAACAAAAGTGTCCATTTTGATGAATGCCATCAGAAAAAATTTGGCAGAGTAATTTGTTTATCGCATATTCATCTACACCATCACTGCAATCATATCATAAGCAGACCTCTTATCTACTGTTACCCAAGGGGTAAGAAAAATATCTTAAAAAGAAATGTCAATACCTGTATAAAAGACTACGAAGCTTATAATAGGTAATGTCATCAAGAAGCAGATGACAAAAAGATAGTCTACCATCTCTTCCAGCACGTCCAGTTTTCTGCAGAATATTTATTTTTGTCACTGAAGAATAAATGAGACAACAGAACTACCAAGAGCAACTGATCTTCAATGGATAAATTTAGACTCAAAGAAACCTGGATATATTCTTCCAAGCTCTCAGGCAGACTATAATGGATCACCTGAAAATTATAGAGGCAAAATATTTTGTCATGAATCCTGAAAATAACTCCATCAAATTATTTGTTCAGGGAACGATATATATGTTTTCATCTTTTGTATCACATTCTTGAATGCTTCAGAATGAGCTAAGATTTTGATACAGTATGGTATTCTTTCTCAACAAAGAAAAAGTAATATTAGAAGGCACATGTCAAGTACAACAAAAAGAATAAATAAAAATAGTGTGAAATAAGCTTACTGCATCAACATCACTCTTATCAAGGCCCATGCCAAATGCCACAGTTGCAACAACCTTTCATCACAAAGAAAAGATACATAAAAAAAAAAAATTCATAGATCACCTTGAATATTTTTCAATTGTCTATCAAGTGAGTGAAAAAATAAAACATATTAGAAGAGCAAGATACTCTCTGCATACACGATTAAGAGATCAGATATGATTGGCATAACCGTATCTTACCACTCTGATCTTGTTAGAACAGAAGAATTCCTGTACGCGGCTCCTATCCCTTGCAGGCAAGCTACTATGGTATCCCTGTAATCATCTAGAAACATCATGAACTGTTTAAGCTCTGGATAAACAATGAGGACACTCAAGAAGGATCTTCATGTTATGCAACCAGAGATAACTGCTGACCTTGGCCAGGATATTATTATCACAAAGATACTTGCTCACTATGTCAGTTTCTACCTGCAAACTCCAAACAAAAACAACTTCATATCAAAGAGATAATATTATAGAATATCTACAGAAACCCTACACAAACACTAGTCACAAACCTGAAATTTACAATAAATAATGATGCTTTGCTTATCAACTAAAAGTGCAGTCTTCATCAGCATTAGCAAGTCCTTCAATCTGTAGTTAGAGTACCATCAAAGCAAGTCCAAATAGGTACAAGACATTGCATGGTCAAACTCAAGCCAAGTAATCAAAGAAAAGAACTCTTACCTATTCTCACTAGAAACCACAAAGAGTTGAATGTTTTCTCTCAATTGTCTTATCTGAATAAGGTTAGTTGGTGATATTTCTAAAGCACGCATTATCTCTTGCAATGTTTGAGATGTTGCGGTTGCAGTCATGGCAAGCATACACTTGATATTAAGCTTTGCTCGAAGCTGTGAAGCCCTAAGCCTCAGGTATGAGGGCCGAAAATTGTGAGACCTGTCAAATTGGAATACATTAATCTAAAGATCTTCCTTGTAATTCAACTAAACAAACTGCTACCTCACTAAAGCAACTACATTGTGAAACATAAAGCACTGAGCCAAAGAGATTTCAGAAAACAAAGTTAGCAAAACACAAGCTCTCCATATAAATAAAGTCAACAAGTTCAAGAAAACAGGACGTGGAACCTCAAAAAATTCCCTATCACTCACCATTCAGAAATGCAATGAGCCTCATCAACTGCTACAAGGGAAATAATTGGAGTATCCCCAAATACTGATAAGAATCCTGTATTTAAGAATCGCTCAGGTGAAACAAAGAGCACCTGATGCACAAAACCCCTCATTAAAGCATTGAAGTACCCCAATAAAACAAGATTTACATTTGGTTAAAATGTTAAACTTGACATGAGAAGGAACAAAAACAGGTGGGGCAGGCCCAAATACATAAAATAAAACAACCATATACTCTTGAGCATTACCTTTATTTTCCCTTCCCTAAGCCTATCTAGTGTTGCCGAAGCCTCTTCAAATGTCTGTAAAAAGAACGAATTCCAACCAAATCCCTTATTATTTCTTGCAAAACTTAAAATAGTCAGTCCTGTGTGTGTTAACAGTATAGCAAAATAACCTGATTGCTGGAAAGGAGACCACCCGGAATCACTGGAGGAAGATGCTTCAGTTGATCGACCATCAAGGCCACCAGAGGACTCACAACCAATGTCACACCAGGTAAAATCAAAGCAGGCAACTAAAGAAACACATAACAATTAGTGAGAATCCATCAAAAACAAAAAATTTCTCAGAACAAGCATTTCATTAACATTGTTCATTTTCTTGATAAATCCAAAACAATTACCCAATAAATCAATCATTTGCAAGCAGCCATTAGTTCTTTTTACCTGATAACAAAGTGACTTCCCGGCACCAGTGGGCAACACCAGCATCGTTGACTCCCCAGCAACGACCTTCTGGATCGCCTCCAGCTGCCCCTCTCGAAACGAACTGTATCCATAAACCAGTCTCAACAGCTCCACCAAATTTCCTTCAGACGGGACCTCCCTTGCAGCCACCACAGCCTCCTCGATTCTCACCAAATCACAGCTCGAAGTCCTTGCCAGCATCTCAGAATTCTCCAAATCCAACCCTTCCTCTTCTAAACAATCCTTTTCGACCTCATTCCCTCCACCGGCTTCAGTCCTAGTCTTACTAGATCTCCGGCGAAACCTCATAGACTTTTTCCCTTTTCCTCGAGTCTTAAAGGAACGCCTCCGTCCATGGCCATTGATGTTAAGGCGGACGAAGTTTCCCTCGGAACTGAAACGCAACCGCTTCGGCGGCAGCTCCGGAGGCGCTGAGGAAGGGATCCAGTTTGGGTGGATTTTGGAAGGATCGACGCGGTCCGATGGCGGGGGTTGCTTGGGAGGGGGTGGATCGGCGATGGATTGGAGATCGGACGGGTCGAAGGATGGCCGGCGGGATTTGAACATGGTGGAGAAGGAGGTGCTGCGATGGCTATCATATGATGATGATGATGGGCGATGGGTAATGGGAGGGAGGTCATGGAGAGTGGTGATCGGAAGATCGTCTGACGACGGTGCCGGGACGGGAGGGTGTTCGGATTTGGGTGTGGATTTGCGCTTAGGTTTGGCCTTTGGTAAGGGTTTGGGTTTGGGGGTGCGAGGAGGGGTGGCGGAGACGTGCGAGGCGGCGGAGTTGGAATCGGAGTCGGGGTCCATCGCCGGAGAAGATGACGATGGCGGCATGAGGCATCTTCCCAATTTATCAAACCAAATTTTCCCGCCAAATTGATGGCGTTGTTTCTAAGCGGATTCGGGTACCCGACCCGCGAACCCGAAAAAGCCGGTGCTATTTCTTATTTCTATTTATATCTTTTAATTATTTATGGAAGTGATATAATGACTAATTAATTTGAGCATTTCAAGTAAAATTAGTAAATCAATTAATAATTAATTTTTAAACATAAATTAGGATTCAGTTACCAAGTAAAATAACCAAATGCACATTTTATTAGAAAAATGAGACTCTGAAACAAAGCAATGTGGAATCAAAACCCTGCTTCTCAAACAAACATGCAAATCAGGGACCAGCTTGAACCTCAGCATAGTCAGATCAAGAAGTTCCTTTTAAACAAAAAACGAAAAACAGATATAAACAGACACCGACGAAGAACATTTACAAAAGAATAGCTCAATATGCACCCTCTTGCCCTTGAATTTTTCACAAAACAGCAGCAGAACAAAAGCCAAAATCACCAGAAAAAAGAATTATCGCAGGAGGAGCCACTACAAACCTATATAATTCATCTTCGTGAACTTGACGCATTCACAACCATTATACAAGAAGGTGAAGTATATGCACTTTGAATAATTTAAGCTTCCTACATGATTGTGCAATTGCACTTGGATTCCAGCTTTGGAGGTTTTGCACTGTCAACCTTGCTTGAAACCTGAGGATGCAAAGGCATGGCACTCTGAACCTTTGTATCTTCTCCTACTTGCTCAACAGCCATGGTGTTTGTGTTGGTTTCCAACCTTTTCAATCTGGTTTTTTGCAGCTTCAGTGCCCGTTTATTTGATGGTGTCCACAAGTCTTTTCGGTTGTAGACACGGTTCCCCAAAATAGTCGGTGTTGGTCGAGGTGCCTCGGAGAATGGAGTTTCCTCTTTTTCCATTCCAATGGTTGCAGCCTTGTAGGCTAGATCATGGATTATAGAGCTGCAGAAGAGGATTTTATCGGTAGCTTCTTCAAGAGTAAAGCTTCTTGACATACATCCTCTTGGCCCTTCAGTCATTGCCATATATTTTTCTGTAAATTGGAAGGCATCAGTAACACGCTAAAGTTTATAAACATCCAATAGAATTATTATGCTAAAGATATTTAATGAGAAGTTTAAATGCCTAACAGAACAACAGGGAAAAAGATTTATATATTAAATGCATGATCGAGGAAAATATAACACAATGACAGTAAAGAAGCTTTCAGGTATTGGATCCCAAGCATAGGGAGCAGTCTTTCTGCTCTTGTACTGTAAAAAGTAGTTTGATCAAGTAAAACCTAATATTCAGGGAATTGAACAGCTTGAAATTTTGGAACAGTATTATGATAAGGAGCATAGTTGGTATACGAGAGGGCCTATGATAAGCAATGAAATATGCATCAGAATAGAAGAATAAAAAAGGACAGCAGGGTATATGAGAGGGCATATAAATAATACCAGGAGAATAATCTACAATGTTAGACATCGATGCAGAAGCCAGTATATCCTTCTCTGAAATTGTGGAAGCAGAGTAATCATGGGAGACATCCGTGATATTTCCATTGTGCACCGCAGAGGACTCCCTTGGTAGATCTGGGAAACTTCCAAGATCACCTTGTGGTTCTGAAATTATGCAAGAAGAGTCAAGCGAGACAACACCAGAAATGTCATTTCCACAGACACTATCAGTTGGAATGTGTCTGTCCTGTTCAAAGACAGATGAAACATGCATATCAAGTTTTGCGTCTGTTCCTGGAGTAACCCTTTCATTACTGAGCAATCCTTCTGAATTGAGGCATGAAGTGCAACCATCATTAAGGGCCAGAGTTGCTGAAGTGTCATGATCCTGCTTGATATATGAGTGACTCATCTGCGATCTAGATGAGTCCATTGTCATGCGATCATCAGCACAGTCAAACCCCTCTCTTTCGAGACCATTAACAGCATGTGTGATAGCCAAGGACTTTGTACAACCGGACTGCATATTTTTCACAAAATTTTCATTTTCTTCATTGAATGGTTCTCTTTTACCCCGGGCCTCAAATTCCTCTGCATTAACAAAGCTACGAAAGTGCTGTTCAGTTTCAGTGTTGGGGCAAACTAGAGCTCCATGGGCACCAGTTGATACTCCAGACTTAAAACTCTCTGCACTCTGTGTGTCTACATTACAATAATTTCTCGCATTCTCCAGCTCACCTTTCTTGCTACTTAATTGGCATTGCATGCGATACTCTGGCTGTCTAGATGATCCCATGTCAACAGAAGAAGAGGCTGAAGCACTGTCCCGGCTCATACTGCCTTTCATAGAACATGCATGGTCCCTCGCATAGGAAGGCTCAGAACAGAGTATATTTGTAGCAGAGAAGGATCTTCCCTGGACAACAGGCCACTTATTGCTGCTTGACCTTCGAAGTAGAACTGATATACCAGTACCCTCAGGACTTTCAACCCTTGTGCTTTGATGGGCAGCTTCTTGTGATTGTTGAAACTTGTTATCAGTCTGGGTGGCATTCACCACTTTATTGTTCTTTTCTTGCAGATCGGAATGGTGGTGTTGTATTAGGTCCAAATCCAAGTGAAGACCAGAGCTATTCACCAAGGAATTGTGAACCTGCCCAGCATGCATATCATCTGAAGGCAGAATATAGGAGCTATTTTTCTCCAGCAATTCAGAAACTTCCATTGCAAGTTGAGCCTTATTTGACCACCTGTCCTTTCCATCTGCCATTGGAGACTGGAGTTTTTCATTCTGTGCTACAAGTAGAGCATTTTGTGGTGTTCCTTCAGTGACGAGACCATTGATTTTAGCACATTCTTGACAAACATCTGTGATAGGATCCACATACATTCTGCGGAATGGATTTCCACATTTAGAACAAGTTGCCAGCATTCCATTCTGTTCAAGAACAGAAGGGTTACAAGCAGCATACAAAGATTCAGAAGCAGCTCCCATGCTCACAGCACCAGGGGAATTAGCAGCAGACTTTTCTAATCCTTCTGAATCAACACTGTTTGTCATATCTCCAATGGGTTTTCCACTTACAGGTGTCTCATCCGCTTCATCCAATATAAATATTTCCTCATGTAACTCAGGATCTTGCGGCTTTTCCCTTTTACCAGAAAGATCATTCTGGTGATGATCACTGACCCCCATATCAGGAACAACAAAGGCACCTTGCTCAGAGCTTGCATTACTGCTAGTTGTGAGTGAAGAGTTCCTCGAGAACATTGGTCGATTCATATTATTTGCTCTCCCAACATATAAGGTGGTCGTAGGGACACTTGATAAAAGTGGCCTAAACATGTTCTGGGGGGGAATTTTACGATGATCCTAACAAAAAATCAAATCAAACAAGTGAGAGAAATTAAATAGTAAAAAAATTAATAATAAATCCAGAGTCCTGGGCAAAGTTGTTAAGGGGGTAGCAACTAAAGCCAAAAAGGAAACAAAGTTAGTTGAAATGCATATCTTCATTATGAAATGCGTGAATTGTTGTGTTCTAATCAGTAGGCCTTTTGCTCTGAATACAAGTGACTGCAATTGATGAATTGTGTGAGTTGTGCTCAACGACAAACAGAGTGGCAAGATATTAATCTTTGTCAGATATATATAATTTTTTTTTCTTAAGTTGCACTTGTACTATCGGTGTTATCTGCAGTGTCATAAGATACCACCCAAATAGCTAATAACAAGAAGGCCTTTTTCAGAGCCACCGATAGTTTATAATGCTTGAATGAAAATATTCTATTGGAGTATACATTTTCCTTCATTTGACAGATCATATCACACGATCAGTGAAACTAAACAGGAATATTAAGCGAAGATATGCCAAGGAAACCATACCATCTGGCGGAGTGCGGAATCAAAAGATCTTTTTGGAGCAGAACTAGCAGATGGTGTTCTGACTGGTTTTTTAGAGAAAACCATAGTTCTGCCATTTGCTGCTGTTCCGTTTTTTGTACTGATTGAGCTGTAAGACATCCCTGCACCTGTAGAGTGCAGAGAATCCAAATCATCATCACATGAAGATGCTACAGAACCTTTGCTATAAGAGCTGAAGCGGTCTCGATCATGACTATGTGATGAACTAGCACTTCTTGAAGCAGTAGGTGACATTGACTGCCTTCTGTTTCTAGAAGTAGTGGGTGACATAGACTGTCGTCCATTTCCAGATGCTGGTGAAGAGCCCCTGATGTATGATGATGGTCTATCAGCCAAAGTAGTTCGAAGGTTTGGAGGTGGATCACAGGAGAAGCCAGGGAGATTTGTCTGCCATCCTCGTAGCTTTGGGGAAGCAGAATTCCCACGATTTGTCGTTACCGGGGAGGTCCCTCTTCCAGAGGAGGATCCCTGCCCATTTGAGCCATTGTTTAACCTCCGAAGGGTGGGAGTGGAAGACCTAGGAGTAGGTGTTGAAGGCTTAGTTGGAGTTGATGGTCTCCGCGAAGGTGTTGTTGGCCTTACAATGGATGTGGGGCTAGAATAAGAACCACCAGAAGGTGGAGTGCCTCTTGATTGATTTAAACCAGTAGTAGATCGAGGAGATGGGCTTAGTCGATGTGGACTAGGACTACTCCTGCTGGTCCGGTGACTCGTCTCAGTCTGTTACAATGTATATGATGTGCTTTATTTGAAGAAAACTCCTGAAGGTACGCTGACAAGTACAATAACTATAAATTCTTGGGAAGACATAGTAGGCAATAGAAACAATAACTTACCATGGATGACCTTATGGAGATTGGTTGACTTCGTTGCCTGCCCCTAGGCGCTAGATGAACAGGTTGAGGCTCTTCATCATCCAATGAAGGAAAAAGAGGAGTATCTGGTGGAGTTAATAACCTGTGCCATAAGAAATTTTTTTGTTTGAATAACATATTCCATGTTTCAACAACTAATGGTAATGAAAATAATGACTAATAGAAAATCATCACTACTTAAAGTTTGAAATGTTCTCAAAAACTCCGCTAAAAGTTTCATTTGGAATGTATACTAACAACTTCGTCTCCCTTATAATATTTCCAATGGCATAAAATTACTATAAGAGAAGACTTTGTACGATATTTAGTTAAATATTAATTGAAATGCCGATTCAAGTAGTTATGACAAAATGAGGGAACAATAATTTGGCAGCTTATATGCAGTAGACGAGTTACCAATCATAGTCATTCTTCTCTCCATTTGTGTTCAGCAAATCGCTGCTCTCTCCCCTGGCCGGAATGTTGATCCCAAGCTTGAAATCCGAGTAGTATCTCAATCTTCCTGATGCATGAAAAGTTACACCATTGTCAAGCATAGCTGACTGGAAACATTCCATGGCAAATAATAGAAAATGTAAAGCAAGAAGCATAAATCAGAAACCATGTAAACTAAAGGATAGCAATACTACCAATGGAGTCATCCAGATCATCTGATGCATGTAACAAGAAGGTATCCCTCTCTCTATTTTGCATATCATTAAACAATGCAAGATCATCATCTTTTGGTTTGAGTGGAAATCCACTCTCGAGACTGCGACCCCTCTTGTGGGTGTTCTGAATGCCAACATCATGCCCCAGTGAGCATCTCAGAGCTGGTGAAGGCGGCATCTTTCACAGAAATCCCAACCCTCTCACTTCCAGGGACACCAAATTTCCCATTCCCATGCACACAACCATCATCAAAGCACGATTTTCCACGCAATCCTGCGAACATGAAGCAACTACTAGTTCCAATTACCATATACCAACACAAATTAAAAATAAAAGTCTTGTAATTGAGAGCTAAACTTAACTAAGATGTCAAATTTGGAGAATTGTCCTCTTAAATGACACCGGCCAAATTGCAGTGAAATCACAAGAACGTCACATTGTAACAAAAGCCAGGTTTTTGGATCAAATTCAGTGACAATCCAACAAAACACAGTATATTGACATCTGGTTCACCAAATCATGCAAAACAAAACAAAAAGAGAAAAAAAGAAAAACTTATGCCCCACGCACCAGAACATTAGCAAGACAAGACCGTGGAACTCTCCACACAATTGCTTAAAAAACACAGTTAAACATCACTCGCAAACCACCAAAAACCTAGAAAAAACCACCTTTTTGTTTTACCTGACCGCAATGACTGCTTCTCTCGTCTGCCTAGGGTTTGTCCCCGACTTCAGTTAGCTCGCTGTAAAAAATGGCACCTTTTCCAACCCACAACCCGAATCAGCATGAATTGGATGCGAGGAGCAACGGCATTGGCGAATCAATGGCGAACTCCGCCTAGATCGGAAGGAAGAACCCTAGATTTCCTCCGAATTTGGAAGGGAGCTTCAGGTAGAAGGGAATTAAAGAAAGGGAAAATGAGAGAAGAGGGGCCAACTGAGATTTTTAGGGTTTGTCTTTCCTTCTTTTTTTGTCCCTTTTTTATTTTTATAAGAAAAAAAAACTCATAAATTTCAAGCTTTTCCTCTTTCTCTATCTCTCTGAGTGTTCACAGTCACAAGCATCACCTCTCCCAGCATGTGCTCTTTTAGTGGATGATTGATTTTTCTTTTTTTTCTTTCTCGAAAATATTTATTTTTAGCTCTTGAGCTCTATTTGAGATAATAATAATAATAATAATACTTTATATTATAAAAATAAAATAAACCACATTCATTTGTTAAAAGTTAAGTGGTTATGTTAGAGTCATCGTGATAACATCAGGGGTATATAATCTGTTTCTCCTAAATCTAGGAGGGCTCTTTTGGCTCTAGGTAGAGTTAAGTGCATCTCTCATTTCGAGTTGTTTTCGCCCCCGGATTCAATTCCTCGAGATCCTCCTCTTTCGTCCCGGGTTCCTCCTCCTCAATGAAGTTTTGGGCGAGACTCCACATGACATGGATTCTATCGGCACCAATTTTTTTTTTAAGCAATGTATGCATCAAATCAAAATAACGTTAGAAAGTCTATTCCACAAATAATTCCGAAGAAAACGCATTATTTTTTACGGAAACATCTTTGGTTTCTTTCGATCTACATGCTCCAAACGATTGTCATAGTCACTAGTAGGCTAGTAGCTATCCTACCTCGACTTCTTTGTGAAGCATGTTAACTTTTCACTTTTCAGAAAACAAATTTAGTAAAAATAGAATAAAAAAAATGATGAAATAGAAGTTATTAAGTTCTGATCTAATCGATGTTATTATAGCTCTAATAAAATTTAGTATTGTTAATTACAAGAATTTCACAGTATTATTTGTAAAATTACAAACTATATATATATATATATATATATATATATATATATATATATATATTCAGTATTTTTGGAGGATATTGACCTGATATATTAATTTTCCTGATCCTTTATAAGGGCCTGTTTGAATTGGTTTTTTTTTTAAGCCATAAGCGCTTTTTTATAAGTTAAGCGTTTTTGGGCTCAAAAAAGTTTGTTTGGATTAGCTTTTTAAAAAAGTAGAAGCAGTAAAAAAAGCTCAAACACAACTTTTTTAAAAGCACCACATGAGGTGCTTCTGAAAAAAACAATTTGGTAGAAGCAATTTTGGAAAAAAACGTTTTTTTATAAGTTAAGCGTTTTTTTGGAAGTAAATCCAAAGAGACCCTAAATTTTCATTGTTGACTCATAAAAAAATTGTTATTTGATAATCTTATACAAACATGACAATTAAATTTAAAGTTTGTAGGGAGCTTTATTTTGAATAAATAATCTAATTTAAGACACTATTTTAAAGACCAATAATAATGAATTATTTAATTTATGATTGATCACCAAAGAAAATATTATTTTACCAACCGCATTTTAGCATTAGTTCACTTCAAGTTTATAAACTTGAAATTTTTTCGATTAAACGAAAAAATTTAATTCATTGCAATGTACAATCTTAATTAGTAGTTTCACCAATCATTTATTCATTTCTACAATTATTTTTTCCTTAAAAAAATTTGATTGGTTAATACATGGATTGTCACACGAACTCAACAAAAAACAATCTGTCGATAGAAATTCTGATAAAAATTTTATATTATTTTTATAAAGAAATATTTTAATAACCAACGACAAATCTATTGGTATCCGGATCCCTTATTACAACATAAGATTTTTCTGTAGTATGATCGAGGTGCCACGCGGGTAATGTTCTCTTATGAACTATCACAAGACCGAGCGGCTCCACTTGTACGTGTTTTTGACTTCCTATATGAGGGCACTTGTCGCATTTGTCAAAAAATATATATATATATTTTTATATAAAAATATAAAATATATAATTATCCCAGATAAAATATATATATATATAAATAAAGTAGAAAAAAACACATACAAGCAAAGCACCATCTTGTTGAAAGGTTCTATACATCAGTCGTTTCTCAACGCATTTCTTTAGACAAAAACTTTGTTCCTCTTTACGAATGATAAATTTTTCTCATAACATGGAGTGTGAATCAAACCCATGTTTGAATTGAAAGTGAGATATTGATGCAAGTTCTTCCCTTCTGAATCAAATAGATTAATTTTTGAAAGAGGTTGACAATAAGTTCTTTGAAAATTGGCTATTTGTTCCTTTGTTAGAGGTGTTGCATAAATGTATGCAATCGAATAAATAACTCTACGAACGAATGGATCAGATGGAATTGGAAAATGGAAAGATTTGTACAATTTATACGTTTCGTCGCCACTTTGTCGAAAATCATTAGGTGTGAATATGTCATATACCCATGGCTCAATTGGTGAAATAGTCTCTCTCCAAAAAAATATGTATTTTTTTACCGACGCACAAAGAAAATACTTTATTGCGAATGAACAAGATATTGAGGAACTGTCCATATGAAGATCATAATTATTGATACGGGTCTTTTCCACATAAACAAAGGAACCTTTTGTTACAATAGAACCAGAAGTGATGCGGATCATTCAAGAACCAAAGTCGATTTGCTTTATAAAAAGAAGATATCAATGAACTTCAATGAAATGGTTTCACGGTATTCAACCAATCGTCTCCATCATGGGATACCATTGAAAAATAGAAATCCGTGTTATCAAAGGATTTCCTGCGATTATTTCTAGTATGGAATGAGTCAATCATTCACTTTTGTATCTTGTTGAAAAAAAATGGTAATATTGTTCCTCCATTGATCAAGAATTTCGGTCTTTGGGAAGTATCATGATCATCCAAGAAGAAGGAGAAACTAAGATTAATATAGAAATCCTGATTTGATTTATTTTTATTATGATTGAAATGGAGAGAAGGTGACATATTAAGATGTTAATGTGGTGTTAAGTCAGTGTATGTCTGATGTACCAGTTGGTGCATGGTTGGAAGGCAATCTAAGAACTCAAATCATGTAAACAAGTTGCCATCCAAGCAGTGTACGTTAAAATTTAGGGCTGCTTGTTGATGGTCTGCCAGGCTTTTGCTAGCTGCTCTGATGGTGATTAGCTTGGCAGATAGACTCACTCGTGGGACCTTCTAAAAATTGTTTCAATGTTTGGTCTTTCTGATATATTTATTTATTTTGAAGAGATAAATAAATCATATTTTATTTCTATATTTTAGAACATTATTACACTTCATCCGACTTTATAAAAGTCTAAAACAAGAAATTGTCGATCATGCTTTCCTTTGGATCTGTTCGCCCCCTTCATCTGGCTTGATTGCTCTCCTAGACAGGTTTCTCTTTAAAGGCCACTTCACCCTCTTCCTGCTCCCCTTGAAAAGAATTATTTATTTATGTATCTATTTTTATTTTAGACAAGTGTGCCTTTTTAATATTTTTGTTTTTTAAAAAAATCTTGTTATTTAAAACCACAAGTGTCAAATATGTTATAAAAAATTATAAAACAAAAATGGAAATAATGTTTGGTAACCAAGTCCCTTGTTGGCACAGTTCCAAACGAGTTGGTTTAGTTTATGGTCAGCTCAAACTTGACTAGTCTAGTAGCGAAATTAGCTCGAATTTATTTGTTTAAATTTGGTTCAATTTTAATATTGAAAACTTGAGCTAAATTCGTTTTAGTTCGAAATTAAAATCGAATTGATTTAATTTCAAGTTCGATTCAAACTCAATTTAATTCAAAATTAAAAATTTTATAATTTTATTTTTTTTCTATACTTCTATATATATACATATATAGAGAGAGAGATAGACTGAGAGAGAGAGAGAGCGCTCGAGTAAAAAAATTATTTTTGAGTTTGGATTGAAAAAAACCTCAAAATTTCGAGTCAAGCTTGAGTTTTTATCAAGTTGAACTCGAGCTTGATCATTTGACAATCTTAATTGCATGGCCTCCAAATTGTTATTTTGATGTTTGTGTTATTAATTATTTGTAACAAATATTTTTCACATTTTCATTTTTTAACATGTTCTCTAATATATAAAATAAATTTATTTAACAAGCTGGATGAAAATATATGCTCAAAAATAGTTTTTGAAACAAATATTTTTTTTTTCTCTCATTGTAGTATATAAATAATAAAACCTCTTGATCAGATGAAAGTGTTGAATGTGAAGATTAACATTTTTTTCATCATCTCTATACATAGTAAATTAACATATTTGGACATTAAACCACAACACACTGAAAAAAAAAACTTCTTTTTAAATTTTAATCCATATATAATAGAAATCCTCATTTCATATAAGTGAATCAATCAATTAGAAGTTTACAAGCAAATGACCTTGATGTTACTCGTGACTTTCTAGAAAACAATAATTATATAATAATAAATATTATTTATGTTGCTAATGACAATAATAAATATAAATTGCATCATTTAACAACTATCAGAACATGCATGCATACTTCCTAAACACACAAATGAATCCGTTCAAAGAGGCACCCACTCGGGCATCATACTTTTGGAAAAGTATTGTGGAACAACGGTATCTCACCATGGCCAACATGATCACCAAGACGGGGGACAAGGAATCAACCAGAATCTGGTTTGATAACTGGATCAATGGACAAATCCCCCACAGGTTATGCCCGAAACTCCAAACTCTGTGGATGAAAGCGGAACACACTGTGTTAGAAGCAAGACAATGGCAACAACGCGGAAAGCCACTCCTTAGGCCAAGTACCCTAATCCAGGAGGCATGGGAGATGATCCAGAACATAAGGGAGCAACTGAATCGTGGAGGAATCAAGCAGACGGACAAAAGATTATGGAGGCTTACCCCAAATCAAACATTCACAGTCAGGTCGTCGCTATATCAATTCCGAGTTGATGGGGGATGAGAGGTTCCCTCCCAACATCCCTCTAGAAACAAGTGTCCCCCGTGAAAGTCAAGCTTTTTGCATGGATGGCGTAGGAAGACAAGCTCCCCACACTACACAACATGACAAAAAGAAACTGGAGGAGGGAAAGGACACGTTGTTACCTGTGAGATCAGGAAGAGGAAACCACAGAACACCTGCTACCTGATGTCAATACTCAGCATAGATTTGGTCACACTACGGACGAATCCAGGGAACGAGATCAACCCCACTAAGATACAAGATCTATGGAGGCAGTCTTCAATTTCCAAACACTTGGAGAAAGATCTCTAAAAGGGTTGGAACCCGCTTGTATTGACTGTGACCTGAAATCTCTGGATAGAAAGGAATAGAAGAGCTTTTAACGATAAACACCATGTTTACCGTAAGCTAATTCACCACTCTGACTTCCTCTTTCTCTCTTGGTCTGACAGCACACCTACCACCAGACAAATGCAGCTACAACTAATGTGTCACCTTGTCATACATAGCCTAACCCTCACAAGAGAGGATGCACCCCCAAGACCCTTGAGAGAGGACTTCGAGGATGAGGAGAGCGGAGACCCTCCATTCTTAATTGGCAGGGCCATGATAATGTCGATGGCACTCTTTTGTAACCACCTGATCCATTTATGTATCCCTGTAACAATCTAATTTAAATTAATCAATGAATGTGGTTTATCAAATTTTTTTTTTAAAAAAACAACTATAGGAACATGACCACTAGTTTAAAATGTGTCATTACATGTAGTTGTTATGGTTTTTAAAATTTTAAAAATTACAATTTCTTAAAAATTTGAAAGTGTGAATCTAATTTTATGTTATTTATTTATTTATTTTTAAATTAAAATGATCTATAATAGATTTATTCTCCTTTAATAATATAGCCAGACTATGAAAAAACAAATGAGTGAATGCAAAAAAAGGATGTTATTTTTCTCTAATGGAAAGTAAACAAAATATCCAAATTATTAGGGCTCGTAGCATCAAGTGTGAAGCCTTCTCGCAACCAACCATCACTGTCTTCCATTGCATTGTCTTGACTTTATCCACAACACATGCAACCCTTCATTATGATCATCAGTTGAAATGTGTGACCAAGTCCATTGTTGTTTATTAATTTATATAATTCATAGTTCTTTTTAATAATATATAATTCATAGTTATTCCAAAAACTTTATCGTTATTTATTTTAAAAATGTTTTATTTATATCGATGTCAAAGACTCATTTTATACAATAACAAACTTTAATAACCGAAAAAAGTCATTAAATAGTATTTAATTGCATTTGGATTAAGGTGTGTAATAATAATAGATATAATGATTCTGTTAAAATAATTTCAAACAAATTCAAGTTGTTTTTTCGAGCACCTATCTTGTCAATATACTGCTTTATTGGTAAAATCTAATATAAACTTTTACATTCACTATTGTTCATAATATATAATTAAAAAAAAAAATCAACATGTCCTCCATGTCTTTGAATGTGGCATATCTTCCTCAATGAAAAAGGATTGAGGACACATCAAAGCATTGCACAAAATTCTCTCTATAAAAATCCACTTACAAGAGAGGGATTGAGAAAAGAACATGGAGTGTCTAAAATAATACAAAGTACAAAGGTTTATAAGTCATGGATTCAAAAAGAAATGTTTCTACTCTCCCTTCTCCTTCCCCTCTCATATTCTTGAATTTATCTTACCTGGTTCGAACCAATGGAGGTTCGCCACATATCCCCCACATTACTCATTTTCACGTTTTTTTTTTCATAAAATGGGACATATGGCAAACCCCCATTGGTTTGAACTAGACAAGATTTTTTTTCGAAAACCATGCAAGATGAGTTCCATACTCTTTTGATGAGGTTTTTTGTTTTTTGTTGTTGTTGTTTTCATTATTTTTTAGTAAGTTTTTAAAAAATAAATAGATAAATCATGTTCATTATGATAAAAAGTGGAAATTGTCAAACCATCTTAATTAAGTAGGTCATGACTTAAGCCTAATGGAGTATTTTTTACAAATAAAATAGGTCGAGGGGACGGTATTAGATCCGTTTTGCCGACTTGATTGACAACAGTCTTTGTTGGCTCTTCTCCTTTGGCCTTACTATATCGGGGTCTCATGATCGGGTGGTTATTTTGGTCCTCATCTTGAGTAAACTCCAGGCTCCTCTTGACGATGGATTTCACTGGTAACAACTCTGGCTTCTTTGTTGCATGAGCTGTATCAAGTTAAAAGAGTTTTTTGTGCATTCAGATTATTTGGGCTTATAATCTCTCAGATCCGTATACGACAAATACGATGACAACAACCAAACTTTAATCCCATATTAGATGGGATCGGATATATAAATTTTTTGTCTCTATAGGACCATATCCCTTTGACAAAAGCAAGATCCACTCAATATCTAATATCCGTATAAGCCAAATATCATATAGTAAAAATAAAGTTTTAATATGCTGCGAGACTATTCATTAGCTCCTCCTATTTGTGGTAGACGCGGGTAAATGCCATTAATTATATTCAAAATATATTATTATTTTATAAAAAATAAATGCATGAGAATGTAATGAATCCCACATTTATTTCCCATTTCATTGTCACCTTAAAAAGATGTCTCCAACTTCTACTTTAATTTTTTTTCTATTTATTTGAAAAAATAAGAGAGTTTTCATTATCATAACATAAAAGGAGATAATTAAAAAATTAGATTTACTAATTTATTTATCCAAATAAATCACTGAATTCAGTGTAGTAATGCAGTGAAGCACTTCACAGTTCACAGCTACGCGGTGAGCAGAACCAATAACCACACTACCGGTGACCACACCACTCCGGTAGTCTCATCCACGTGGCAGCTTCACAGGGAGCTCAACCAATTAGTCGTAAAGATACCCGTACATCCCACCAACCAGCGGATCGCGGTGCCGGGTAACATGGGAAGTCAAAGAAACGTGTAGTTTATTGAAGCCTTTAGCCTTATGGGCTAGAGCTTAGATACAGCGAGGCCGACGCTGGGAGAAATCACAACCGTCCGATCCCAGCTCCATCCGACGGACAGGATGAGCTGAGCACCGACTCAATGGAGCGGGCGCGGCCTATAAATAAGGGTCTTGGGGCAAGGGCAAGCACGGTTCGATCGTTGTCGCTGTTTTTGGTTCGACCCGCTCGCGTCCACTCGATTGCTTCTCGAGGGCGTGGAGACTGGTGAGGAGGGAGAGGAGGAGGCTCTGGGGGAGAATTAGGGTTTCGATTGCTAGGGGTTTTAGGAGCGTGGAGGTGCGGCTCGGGATCTGGGTATCGGTGTCTCGATACTTGGAGGCATTATCGGTAATCTTTTTCGAGTTTTTTGGATTCTTTTTGGTGTGATTTCTTCGATTTTCGTCGGCGGGTGAGGGTGTGGTTCTGAGGATGTGGTGTTGATGATAGGGTTTGGTTTTTCTTTCATTTTGGTTGGTTGCAGTGGTTATCGGGGTGGAGGCAGCTGGATTGGTGGTGGATTAGGGTTAGGGGTTGAATTTTGGTTTAGAGGATTGCGCGCTTGATTGGGGTTTGGGAAGGGTTTATCTTGGTCTGGTTTGTTGGGTTTGCATTGCTGAAGGCGGAATCTTGCTGAAGTTAGGGTTTTGCGGTTGCTCCAGGAATGCAATCGTAGGTCTCTTCGATTATTGGAATTTTGGTTCGTGGTTTTAAGTGATTTTGAGGATTGCATTCTTTTTATTTGTTTGGAGTCTGATTCTGGCGCTCTTGTTTGGAATTTTGGTATCGATCTTACTTTCAAACCTCTAGAGAAATAAAGAGATACCGGATTGGGAAAAGGCCTTTGATCAACTGGAATTCAAACGAAATTAGAATTCACAAGGCATAGGTCCTGGCTAAGGATCAGTACTCGCTTTACATATTTTGAAACTTACTCTAAGAAAATGATTGGCAACTATTTAATGACATGAAGTGATTATGGCATGTTTTGACCAATCAGGTTTCTCTGGTTGATCCCATGGCAAAGACTGTTTTTGTCGAGTACACAAATAAAAAAGATTTGAAGAGGAAATCTCGGGATCTTTCAATTGTAATGATGGGAAAATCACAGAAGTTCTCGAAGGGTCACTCAGCTGGGTTTGTCCCAGACTATCGGCATGCTGTGGAGAGTGTGGTTGAGTCTGAAGGGTTTGGTAGCTCAGGTCGCGTTGACTCAGAGGACTCTTGTGCACCTAAAAGGAAATGCATTAGCTTAAATGTGGACACATGCAATGGTTTTAATATACCGTTGCAAATTATTTCGCTGTCCAAGATATCTGCTTCTGAGAGGAAGGAACTTGAGGCAAGATTGCAAACCGAGCTTGATCAGGTCCAAGCATTGCAAAAGAAAATATTGTCCAAGAGTGTCACGAACGTCAACTCTAATGTGCACTCCTTAAGCAGTGATGCACATGTCAAGAAGCGAGATATTGTTGCCATTAATGGCTCGAACTTAAAGCGTGGGGTTACAGGAAGGTTTGAATCTGCAAAACGGCCTGCTGCTGCTGCTGCTGCTGTTCCCGCTTCTTCTCATGCTCCAATCAGCAATTCTTGTGCGATGTTGATGAAACAGTGTGAGGCACTTCTCAAGCGGCTAATGTCACACCAATATGGTTGGGTGTTCAATACCCCTGTTGACGTAGTGAAGTTAAAGATTCCAGATTATTACACTGTCATTAAACACCCGATGGATCTTGGCACCATTAAGTCTAAAATGGCAATGGGTGCATATTCTAGCCCATGGGGTTTTGTAGCGGATGTGAGACTTACTTTCACCAATGCAATGACATATAACCCACCAGGCAATGACGTGCACATAATGGCGGATACCATGAGTAAATTTTTTGAAACAAGGTGGAAGCCTATTGAAAAGAAACTGGTTGCATCTGATGCAAGTCTCAAAAGAGAAGCTGTTGAAGAGCCTAAGCCAGTTGCACAACCAAAGAAGAGCAAAACCCCACCTCAGACTCGGTGTGATGATATTGTTGTGCCAGAGATTGCAAAGCCGAAGATGACAGAACAGGAGAAACATAATCTGGGCAGGCATCTAGAGTCATTGCAGGACATGCCAGAGCACATCATTGATTTTCTTAGAAGGCATGGTGACAATGCAAATCCGACAAGCGAAGATGAAATAGAGATTGACATTGACTCCCTTGGTGATGATACTTTGTTTGAATTGAGGAAGCTCTTGGATGAATATTTACGGGAGAAACAGATAGAACAAGTGGCGAAGACCGAGCCTTGTGATATGGAGGTATTCTTTCATGTTCAAGCTATCCTATTAGCATTTTGTTCTCCTTTAGCAAACAATTTTACTTAATACTCCTCATGCAGATTTTAAATGAATCTGGCCTCAGCAACTCATCTATGCACCCATGCAAAGGTTTCACCGAACTCTGTTTGAGATGCTTGTTCTTATTAACTATTCTACTGGAACACAAATTTCTCATTCCCTCTCATGGTTGCACAGGCAATGAACCCAATGATGAAGATGTGGATATTGGTGGCAATGATCCGCCCATTTCAAGCTATCCTTCTGTTGAGATAGAGAAAGATACAGCAATCAGAACTAGCAAATGTAGTAGTTCTAGCAGTTCCAGCAGTGATTCAGACTCTTCTAGTGGTTTGTTCTTAGTTTGTTGCCTTCTACTCTCTTTTTGTATCTTCTTTCCATTTCATAATTTTACACTATTAGTCTGTTTGTTTTCATATACAATTTTCTGTGGTATTTATGATCTCTGGATATCTTTGTCACGCATTAATAGTAAGGATGATTCTTTTATTGACATGTTTAATTCTACAAAAGCACACATCTAAATGGTGTTTGTAAAATTGTCATATATAGTGCAATGTTATGCAGTGTTAACCCTTGCACTCAGTGTGTGATTAATTCTCTGGTGACGATCACATTGTATCAAGATCTTCTCAATAGCTTATGCGCCCTTTCCAGAGTTCTTGATCTGCTACTTAGTGTTATTTGGAGTCCACCTGATTGTTTCTAACCATTGTTTTCGATAGCGTGTTGGTTGTATAGTTTATTATAAATCAATTTATTTGTAGAGGTTCTCAGTAATATTTGAGTAGGCTCGTGGATCCTCTTTTTAAAGTTCTGGACATCGAGAAGTATGTGTACTACTTTTATTGGGTGATAGTTGATTTGAGACTTGGTTATTTTTTACTAAATTCTATGGTAGGCAAGCTGTTATCCATGGTTTAATCTTTAGTTAATTAGAAATACAATTTCAAATAAGGTCCTGCTTACCAACATTTACAAGAAAAGTGGGTAACTCATTCCTCTCACAAAGAGAGGGTGACACGTTCGAATCACGCCTACGGCGTGGTTCTAGTGGCTTGTCTACATTTATAAAATAAAAACCAAAAGCACTTTTTTTTATAAGTTAAGCATTTCTGTGGATAAAAAGGACGTTTGTATTAGCTTTTTCAGAGTAGCAGAAGTTGTATAAAAAAAGGCTGAAAAATGACTTTTTTTTAGAAGTCGGTGGTTTGAAGCTTTTGAAAAAAAAGGCCTTTTGAAGAAGCTATTTGGGAAAGTTACAATTACCAAAACATCCTTCTATTTAGGGTTCTCATTGAGTTTTTTGAGCCCTTTCCAAAGCCGGGAGTTATCAGCGAGGAAGAACGTGCACGGGCGACGCCCCTTCTCCCCATCCCTTGCCAACATAAGTATTTTTGAATTAACATATCCAAAAGAAAAAATTAAGAAAAACCCTTAATTTATTCTTAAAATCCCTTTTTCCATAAGTCCTATCAAACTAAAAATAGTCCTTTTTCATAAGCCAATTCAAATAGGGTCTAAGTTACTTAAAATACTTATTTTGGTGTAGCTCTTAATTTATTGGAAACCGTGGTTTATAAATTCTCCTGGCCGTTGTGATAATGCCTAAGAACTGTAAAATTCTCTTCCAACTTATTTATATAAAAAGTAAGACTCTTTTGTAGATTAACTTGGCATGTCGAATGACTTTTGGGCTCTTTGCTTTTTCCCAAAAAAATAAAATAATAATCATAATGTCATTCTCATTTTAAGAGCGGTGATGGGCCAAAAGGCTATGGGTGACTTTATGTTAGTTTGTGCTTTTGTGATGTAATCTATTGCTTTAATGTGTACATTATGAGATGAACTTGGCTTATATGCAAATATTTTTCTAGTGAAACTTGTTTTATGACCAAAGGTTTCATAGCCTAACGGTAAAACCCTTAGGTCCTGTGCATCGGGAAATTCTTCTGAGAGGTCTCGGGATCGAGTGTCCGACCCCGTAAATGGAGTGAGCATCTTGAGTCGAGTTTACTCCTTGAGTTTGTACACACATGGTGAGGGGTCAGGGGCGATCGAGTGAGTTTACTTCTCGGAGCCCATGGCCACGTCCTTGATTGATCCGCGAGGGGGGCCCTTTATGGCCAAGTCACAAAAAAAGAAAACTTGTTTTATGCTTGCCTGATAAATAATTTCATGATTGCTAAACTTATAATAATATTTACTTCGTGGTTCCCTATTAGCCATGATGGTTTTGTACTTGTGAGGCAACCTTTTTATGAAGCTAATCTATGTGTGAAATTTAGTTTGTAGTAAGATATTTAACATATTTCCATGTATGATTGATATTTGCAATAAGATTAAATGATTAGTTTTTCTTTTTGCATTCCTGTGAAATAAGTTATTAAAGGGAAAGGTTACATTTTGTATGTGGACGTGCATAAGTTAGCAGCAATTTCCAAATTGGAATTTTCCTTGTATAATTAAGATTAATGATTGAATGGAAGTTAAGTGCATAAGTGGTCATACAAGATTGGACAAAATTAGAAATGAATACATTCGACATGAAGTGCATGTTACACCAATTGAAGATAAAATAATGGAAGAACATTTAAGATGGTTTAGACACGTGCGTCGTAGATCTAGATGCCTCGGTTCAAAAATGTAATAGTTTAGTAATAGAAAGAAAGAAGAAGGATAGAGATAGGTCTAGGGTTACATGGAGACTGAAGAGAGAGAGTGTTTCTAAGAACCTATGTATATTAGATGTTAATTCGGATCTTGCCTTTAACAGAGGGATATGGAGATAGAACCTATATAGCTGACTCCATCTGGTTTGGGATTAAGGCTTCGTTGCTGTTGTTGTTGTTGTGATTAAATGGAAGTGATTTTCTATGATGGTCAGGAGATATTCTTTCCGTATGGCTATCGTATGGGAAAGCCTATCTGTAAATATTATATGATGATGTTTAATGTATGTCTTATGACGTGATTTGTGCATATATCCTTGTTAGAACATTGGTTAACTAATCCCTGCTCCTACAATCTTCAACCTTTTTGAACTTGGTAGATATATTTTTACTTGACTATGGCGTAGAAGGCCTAAAAAATTTCAGCTGATGGCTTTTCCCTATTAGAAAACAAGTACAGCAGTTGCTTATGAGGAAATAGAATACCTAATATGAGTTACTTTTTGATGAGCAAAGACATTTCTTGATTTCATGCAATCAAATTTGTATTTGGTTGAATATATGTGAATTAGTACATTATCTCACCAATATTCATAGCCGATTGTTGGATGCCTGCCATTTTTGTCTCGGCTATTAAGATTCAGGAAGGATGGTCTTATTGATTGAAATTTTTGACTTACTAATTTAATGGGTAGCTCTAGGACCACATCAATGAATTTGTAATTCAATACAACACTTAGGCGTCTAATAGTGAACTCAGCCATCAGATAAAATATGTATATATGTCAGTATGAAGGCTGAATATTAGTTATTAATAATAGCCAAGTATAGGGTTTCTTAAAATGATGTTTTAGTTAGTTGATATTATCCTTTTGGGAAGTAAATTAATGTGTGAGCTTTCTGCTTCTTCTTCTAGACGGGCTTAACAACACCTAATAGATAAATTGATTTTTTCTGCATATATCTACATATTTCCTATTTTCTGAGTTTTGTGTCTTTCCAAATATTTAGCTCCTGAGTTTATTTTGAATGATTTTACAGATTCTGATTCAGGTAGTTCTTCTGGAAGTGAATCAAATGTTCAAGTTACTAGTCCTCCAAAAACAGCCAAGGTATATTCTTTGTTGCTCATATCATATGGGCAATGTGCTGATGAATTATCTGAGCAATATTTTGGCATGAGCTACTTTTTTATCCGTTAGTGCAGTATCTTCTGCAGCACTGTATGCATTCTCACATAATTTTCTCCTGTGGTTGTGCTTTTATTTTATCTCATCTTCTCACTGCACAGGAAAATGCTGGACCAGCCTCAACTTTGGACCAGGAGAAGAGTGATGTTGTGAACTCGCTTGATATTAGCAGTGAGTTGTGATATATTGGCGTTTTAACCTTTTCCAATAATTGGCTTCATGTACAAATAAAGTTGGATTATACTAAAAAGTTATTTTGTTAAAATGCATGCTAGTACTTAACTACTTATATAATGTGCAATACACAGGATCTGTTGGTGGTCTGGATCAATTTGAACAAGAGAATGAGCCACAGGTGTCTGTTGAGGTGAATGAACATAAAGAGGGTAAGCATGAATTTTCAGCAGCAAAACCATGAGACCCTGAGGGTCTTGAGCATTTAATTCTCGCGGATCGCCACCTTATCTTTTCCCTATGAAAATTTTAGGGGAGAATGCTCCATCTGAGAGGCAGGTCTCCCCAGAAAAGCTATATCGTGCAGCTTTATTGAGGAGTCGCTTTGCCGATACTATCCTCAAAGCCCGTGAAAAGACTCTTGATCAGGTTTGTTTTGGAAGTGGGTGAAATTAATATTTGTGCAAGCAGTCTGTCTCCACGTGTGCTTTACTGTAGAATTGACTTGGCTCAAACTTTATGGGGCCAGGGTGAAAAGTGTGACCCAGAAAAGTTGCAGCGTGAGAGGGAAGAACTTGAGCGGCAGCAAAGAGAGGGTATTGATGCCTATTGTCTCTGACTTTGTGTGTTTGTCGCTCATGAATATTTGTTTTTGTGTTATGTGCAAAATTGTTGTCTATTTCTTGTTTTAACTTAGTTGGTTTACCAATGATGAGAACAGAAAAGGCTCGCTTACAAGCAGAAGCCAAAGCTGCAGAGGATGCTCGCCTGCGGGCTGAAGCAGAAGCTGCTGCTGAAGCTAAGCGCAAAAGGGAACTCGAGAGAGAAGCAGCACGTCAGAGTTTGCTGAAGGTAATTGCTCTAGTCTTGTCTTGTTTTGTTTTGTTTTTGGTTAGCTGCATTCATGCCTATTCGATGTTTTTGGATCTTGATTTATAGTCTGATGACATCTGTTTGGGGAATAAAATGCAGATGGAAAAGACTGTTGAGATCAATGAGAATAGTTTGATTCTTAAAGACCTTGAAATGCTAAGATCTGTGCCAGCAGAACATGCTCCGAGTTCTGTTGACGAAACCAGACCATGTCACTCTCCTGATGGAATTGGGGGTTTCAAGCTTTTGGGAAGTAACCCCTTGGAGCAACTTGGTTTGTACATGAAAGTAGATGAAGAAGAGGAAGAAGAGGGTGTGCCGAATGACCTTCCAATGCATGATGTTGAGGAAGGAGAGATTGATTAGTTCTCTCTTCGTTTCCTTACTTTACCTGTTTGGGCTGATGAGATGAGTTCTCTGAGCTCTTCCTGCTTCTACACTTCCATGGTTCACTTTGGCTTCTCAAGCCACATCCGATAAGAAGCAACAGAATTGCTTTGGCAGAACGGTTATAGATGGGGCTTTAGTGATCATATTTGGTGTCTTGCCTATGGTTTTATTGGCCTTCAATTTTACAAGCCTAAGGAGTTCGTTCGCCTTTTGTAAGAAAAAGAAAGGCTTGTGAATGGACCACATATAAGATCTATTTATGATACTATCGGCAGCACTTTTCCTTGCAGATGCTTGTAAGCATGCGAGATGTGGAGTTGTCACAATGGCAAGAAACTAAGTAAGCTCCACAAATATTTCAATGGAGTGCCAAGAGGTTTGTAGATCATTGTTGATATCTTATGGTTTTGGCTGTGCGCACCCCAAATTGTACAAAGATGATACAAGGAAAACTGAAAAAAGAAAAAAAAAATGCTTTGGTTTTGGAGTTTCTATCTTTTTTTATTCGGAAACACTATTCCCAGGCTTTATATGCTGTTCTATCATCTGTTGTTGTTCAGTATGTTGTTCCTCATCAGTGCCAGTTCCTTGGGGCTGCTCTTGTCTTCGGTTTGGTCCTTAGTTCTATGATGTGTTTTTTTGGCTACTTATTGGCAGTTGGATGTGTTTCAGGAGGGTCAATTGTATTGCAGTTGTTTCATTTATATATTGTAACATTGTTATTAATGTAGTGTATTATATTTTATACCCGTTCCTCTTAATTTTTGGTATATATAATGATGCCCTCAATAGTTACTTGAAATTCTAAAAGAGTAGGCTTGTTCTGCATCTCTTTTTAGGATTGATTCTTGTTCTTAGCTTCAAGGACAAGTACTTTATTCTCCTTTTTTGGGAATACTCTTGAAGGGGGGTGGGATTATTTTTAGAAAGTGGTTAAATAATTATTCATGAATAATTTAAATGGAAATATTTATTCCGGTCCATTTTTTTATTAAAATATATTAGAAAATTTATGACAAAGTTTTACGCTAGCTGTCAACCTACCGTAACCCTCTTCTTTTATCCAGACTTAGGACTGGCTTGTTGACCCTATCTAGTATGGGATTAAGACTTAGGCTTAGTATTTTTCCGTTAAAAATGGTATATATTGAATAACATATTTTTATTAAATATAAATAAATATAAATAAATAACTCACACATTTTGAGTGTAAGATGGGGTGGTACACCTAAATATCTAATTTCCAGTGCGAGTGAGCTTTAAATATAAACCAAATCGTCTTCAATTCTCAACGGTTTCTTTCTCTCCACTCTCGGGATTCTCGATCTCTGAGTCCTGTGCTTATCGGAATCGAGGTATTATTGTTCTCTGATCCGTTTCCTTCTCCCAAAACCCGAGCTTCGTCTCTTGCTTTGCTCGAATGAACCTGGGGTTTTGCGAGGTTTCAGTTCTTTCGCGATCTTTTTTGATTTTTTTAGCTTTTTCGGGTTTGAATGTTGTAGATTTCTGAGTGTTCTCTTTTCTGTGGGGTTTGATCATACCCTGAATTCGATTTCCTTTACATTACAGCTAGAATTTTAGTTTCTTGTTTCAGTTCTAATTTTTTGATCCTTTTCCATTGATTTCTATGCATTTATGCTGTAAAAGCTCTCTCATATAGGTGGATCTTGACACTGCAACCTAATTTCAAACTTGAATTGCTTCTTCTGTAGCCCTAGTTCACTCTTCCTTGCTTTTGTGGATCATGGAAACCCTAGGTATTAGTTCCTCACTATTTCCCACATTCTTTTCCTTGTTTTGCATCATATACCTCATTGGTTTCTTCATAGTGTTCCGCAATTGGAGCATGAAACACCGCCTTGAGGCAACCAGCTGCTTCATCTCATTGTTCCATGGCACCCCGGCCGTCTTCTTGGCGGTCTTTGCCATCCAAACCCAACCCTCTTGGGGATTTGCATATCCCAACACCAATTTTGATAACCTAGTTCTTGATTTCAGCATTGCTTACTTCACAGTGGATCTCCTCCATTACCTCATTCTCATCCCTGGAGACTACCTCTTCATTGCACACCACCTTGCCACACTCTTTGTATTCGTCACCTGTCGGTATCTTGTTCTTCACGGTGCTTTTGCACTGCTGGTTCTTCTCGTTCTTGCAGAGGTCACTAGTCTTTGCCAGAACATTTGGACGCTTGCCGGGCTCCGGAAGTCAGAGTTACCCAATGCTGCAAAGCTATACAAGTTCTTATCGTTGCCTTTCTACGCATTGTACACTCTCATGAGGGCATTTGCAGGACCGCTGTTCTTTTATAAGATGAGTGCATATTATTTGAGTGGCAAAGCAAATGATGTAATCCCTAATTGGGTGTCGGTCTCATGGATTATTGTTGTTGGTGGTGCTATTGGAGTTAGCATCTTATGGATTTTAAACCGTTGGATAGAGTTGCATAAGGAGAAATTTGGGAATTCAGAGAAGAAAGATAGGTAGCAATTTGTTCTCCATTTGTTTGACAAGGAACACACTCTGGTATATCACTAATCATCATTAAAGCTCTTCTTCAGCAAGTTTGTGCACTTGAGATGGCCTTTGAAAGGTTAGTTAGGTATCTGAACATGTAACTGCAGTTGCCGATATGAGATTTATACTTTTCTTGTAATCTTTCATTTTATTGCAGTTAATTTTGGCCACCCCTGTCTACTTGTTTTTTTGCTTATTCTGTGGTCAATAAATGTGAAGCAGTGTACTCAAGAGTTGGGATAGAATTGCATATATACATGCATATATGCTAATTCTGCTAAATGTGCTTTACTTGGTCATAATAAAGCTGCTTTGAATGAGCACCTTACTTTTATTTAATTTATGTGGAATCAGTGGCCAAATTCTCCAACTTTTTGTCTGTCTTGAGATTGCTTGCTTTACCAGTCTTTCTTTTTTCTTTGGACTTTATCCTGAAGAGCTTATTCTTTTCCTCTCTAACATTATCTTGATTATCTGTACTTTTCTATCATCTTTTCATAACTGCCTAAACCATTCACGAAATTTTCTTTGTAGTGAGTCATTTCCGTAAATAAAAATCATGTGGTAGGTAAAATTGCACCAGATGGGTAACCTACTTTGATGGTACTCAAGCCTAAATAAAGAAAAAAAAAACTATTCTTTTCAATGAAGATTGGCATCTCCTTTGTTGTGAGTTTGTACAGAACCTATTCTTGTTAGCTACTTTATGTTTCATTGTTTTGCTTTATGCTTGTTGATAAATGGAACTCATAATGTGGATGCCAGACATATATATTGTCCTTACTGTGAAGAGCCCTTATCTTGGTGTTATTATTTTTTTTTTTTAACATTTTAATGGAAATTGCTGCCTTGATATTTAAAAAAGGGAAAGCAGTATGCAATTATTAGCATTTGGGTTCAATTCTTAATCTCATGAAAGTTGGGATTGATCTAAAAATGTAAGTCAGGGGGAACTCCTAGACTCAGTTAACCATCTCCTTGAGAACATCCTATTGTATTGATAAAATTGTGACACAGCTTGAAGGATTTTTCAGTATCTTTCATGCTACATGGCATGCACTGTTTATGCAGGTTTGCAAGTGAAATGAAATTAGAATACATAATTATGGTTTCAATCAATGTCAATGTATAATCTCAAGCTAGAGGAGAATCCAGATGTTTGACATTCTCTCTGAAGTACAAAAAAAAGAAGCAACTGGCTGTGCTTTCACATAGCCATCTTTGAATACAATTTACAGTCAACAAATACAGCCAGACATGATGTTTGCAATACTCAAAGCAACATTTAGAGGTCACCTTCCATTGACCTAATTAAATATGTGATTCGAAGTCTGTTCAAACAGTTGATATTTGTGGCATCTGGTCATAACTTCTCAGAATATCTCCTCTACAAATACCCAATCCAAAGATTTCTATATTCTGATGATTGATGCACTAGAGTTGTCAAGATTTTCATGGTATTTAAGCTCTACAAAGGTACCACCTCCAATACCCTTGGCTAATCTGCCAGGATTCACACACAAGCACCTTACTGGTTCTCCATCATTTCCCTCTCCCAGGGATAACACCTGCATTTTGAAAGAAGACCCTGATCATCTAAAACAATGGTAGTCATCATGATCAATTGGATTATTATATTTACCTTAAATCTTAGATCAAAGGCTCTCTAATTTATATCATATCAGTCACCGGTGAGAAGTGAGGTAATGATACTTAAGCTAGCGATGATTACCTTCACAAATGGAGCAAGATCTGATGGTAGTATGAGAACATCTGGAATGGAAGGGATCTCCAAGGCTTCCGGTGCAAGTGAAAGGTCCAAGGGAGTATCCACAGAGGGAGGATATAGAGGATAGTAACTGTACAGAAGAAATGTTTGAATCATTGCTACTGATGATCATTCGAAACCTTAATTCTCACAAGTTAAAAACAATTGAGGTATATATACCTCCGTTGGCTCAATAAATGGGATGCAAGTCTTCCCATTCGGTCTCTAGATGGAGCATCGGATGGGGTCCGTGAAATTTCCTCGCTGCTAAGCTGTTTTAATATGTCCACAGTACAGCAACCAAGCATGATCTGAAATATTAAGATGAAAAAGATTATGGTTCAATTGGACAAGCTTGGAAAACTTGCTGCTGTTATGTTTCTTCTCATGTAGCAGTTCTAGTTGTTCACAAGGGAAGATTTGCATACCTCATTTGAGCTGAGAAGACTTGGATTGGGAAGACAAGTTATCTAAAAGGAAAATTTAATGGTTAATGTTTTCTTGCACATAGCTTCCTTATGGAAAAAACTAGTTATCATGGCATAATGATCTGAAGAATTTCCAGACCCAAAAAAAAAAATTAGTACCTGATATCTGATGTTGTCAGGTAGGTGAAAATCAAATGCAGGCTGCCCAAATCAAGAATGTGACCGGTTAGCAAGTGGTATTGATTAAATCTATAAATGTCCAGAAGTCAGCAATTTGGTTTTAAGTCTCAAACAGGCCTTAATGCACTATTTTCAGGGCAGCAACCAGTTAAGGTTAAACCAGTTTGACGGAAAATATGAGTCTAATTTTCTTTTCATGATGTCTAATTTTGTTATTAGTATTATTTATTTATTTATGAATTTTTTATGTTTCATCTTATTTCAGTTTATTTAATTTTTATCTTATTTCATATTTGAGAGCAACATGAAGACAGAGAATCCATATAGCCGACCCCATCTAGTATGGGATTAAGGCTCAGTTGTTGTTGTTGTTGTTGATGTAGACATTCAGATATAGGTTTCTTTGGTAACATGCAATGTAAAACATTACCAATTTACCCATTAAATTAGAATGGAAGATAGAAGTTTACAGCAAAAGTTCAAAGATGAGGACCTGAGGAAATACAAAGTCGTGGTTAGCATCACGTATAGATGGCATGAGGATAACACGAGTAGCAGAACCCATGTACTCAACATAGTCTTGCAACTGCAACACGATGATAAAATATGATATCTCTAAGTTTTATCCAGACACCATCCTTCAGTAACCTTGCTTAATAGAATAACTAACCTTCCTGAGAATTTCAATGTGAAAGATGTCATCAAAGCTTCTGCCAACAGTACCCGTTTTGATCTCAGGATGCTCAGAATCAAGAAATGGTCCCATCTATACAAAATCAGTAAAAGGATAAAACAATGAACTCGATTTAGTTAATATTGAAAGTTTAAGTCTATCATGAGTTATTTTGACAGTACCAGCAAAAGCAATTGGCACTCTTTTCTGCTGGCATATGAAAGCAGTTCTGTTAGAGGTTCAAACAACAGATTGTCAGTAGTTGTAAACGGGCCAGCTGCAACAACCTACAAATTGTGCAAGCAATCGATCAGAAACTTTGAATAAGACAACAAGAAACCATAGCATTTCTGTTTTTCTATCAAAACCTCAAGAATATGGTCTATTCTTACATAAAGAGTCCCTGCTTTGAAACCCATTCCTTAGTCCATGTATATGGCATGTCAATGATATTAAAAAACAATTCCATGACCATCACTATGGCTTATCCTGAAGCATAACTTAGTCGGAAAGAATGTAAAAAAAAGCAGACAAATCCTAAAATCAATTACAGGTTTGGTTTGTCCTTTTGAGGCTCAGACAAGTATGATATTTCTGATTATGTAAGGCAAATACAATAATATCAACATTTCATTTTAACCGCCAGTAATTTGTTGTGCATGTAAACTTGTTAAGTTTACAAGTCCTTGAATCTAACATTAGGGTGGTGTTGTTACCAGTAAATTAGTAGGAATAAATCAGGCATACACACCAAGGATAGCCTTTTTGATGTTCCTGAGGGAGAGCTTGAAACATAGTCCTGGTCCATGGCTTGCTTCTTAGCAGGAGGCAGATCACCTTTAAGGATATATGGCAAAGAATCAACCACTTTTGACGCGATCAGACAGTGCCCACTGGGATTATGGCCCTCAATACCAACTACCTGCAATCCAGTCTCTGTTAAATTCAAATTGCCCATAAGTACTATCATGTTTGCATCAATAAGATATGAATTATCTGAGATGCAAACATACCTGGCCAGGAAATAATGAAAATTGGCGTAAATTCTGCAGGTCAAGACGTACTCTTTGCCCGCCAGAATGCATAACACTGTTACAAGAAGTGCCCATGGTCAATGAATAAAAGGAGATTTTATTTCCTAGCAAACGCAAAGTGTTCCTGAAGAGGAAAAAAACCTAGAGAAGTGCTATACCTGCCTTGCAAGATGATGGATTTCTCATTCAGATGACCATCTCCATCACAACAAACCATACCAACTGTAAATACGTCTTTCTGAAAGTTAACATTCATTAACCAACTTAGTGAAGCTACATCATGTCATTGCCGGTTGTGCAGCTAAAAGCACAAACATAACACGCATATAAATGATAAAAACAAGAAATGACACATATTCTAGAAATGGATCAATGAACTGTTTGTGAAGGAGATAAGGAGGAATAGATTTTGGACCTGTGTAGCCAATGTAGCATCAGTAGGTTCGGCATAAAGCTCAGATGCAGCAAAACCATTTGTGTGCTGTTTAATGCGGTTTTCAAGGGCAAGGAACTAAGTCCCAAAGAATATCATATTAGAGAGGGTATCATAGATAGCGAAACCCAGAATTGAATGATTGTTGAAAAAACATACCTTCTCTTCAATTCTATCATGCATGAACCTGCAACCTGGCTCCGGTTTTGAACAATGAACTTGCAAAGAACACCTTTCACTAGGCTGAACCCTTCTGATGATTTCATCTTCCATGTTTTCATGTTCTTGCCTTCCTACCCCATCATCCATAATTTTTGCATTGAAATTGAACTGGGATACAAATTTGTTCATCCGTTGGCCAAAAGGAGTAACACGATCATGGATGTCCTTTGACTCTTTCATAGTCGAGCCCTTCTCATTTGTTCTTGGGGTCACAGTGACACTATTGTCTAAATACTGCCTCTCATACTGATTGCCTGAACCTGGGGTGTCCAGTAAGAGCTCTTTGACACCATTATTCTCCTCATTTAGAACCCTATGAAAATTGAACATTCGAGAACTTAGAAGGTGACTAAAACAGAGACTATGTGCTTCCAAAAGGATGATCTTTTGTACTTACATGTCAATATCACTGCTGGAATAAATATGCAAGAGGGGTTCATCCTTAATTGTTCTTTCCTTGAGTTCATTTTGAAGGTAAGAGAGAAAGCCATCCATGTGAGAATTTTCTAACTGCAATCCACTTAGCTCTCTGCAAAACACATACAAATAATACTATCATCGGCAAACAAACCATACTTATTGGGCGTTTATTTCACCAAAAGTGCCCAAAAGTGAAAACATGGGCTGAAATGCCACTTCTCCGAAGTGGTTGAAAGTGGGGGAAAATTATAGTTTTTGTGTTTTTTTTTGGTCTAATACCCAATTTTTAGTCCCTCTATTATACCGAACCGACCCTTTTGGTATAATTTGATTTTTTTTTTGTCCCTATACTTTCACGATTGAGAAATTTCAGTCATTCTCATATATTATAATTTGAGTTGTTTGGTCTCTGTAAGGACTAAAATTTCTTAATCGTGAAAATATAGGAACCAAAAAAGCGCAAATCATAATAAAGGGGCCTAAAAGACTGGTTCGGTATAATAGAGGGACTAAATTGGGTATTACACCTTTTTTTTCACTAAAGTGAGAGAATACCGAACTGGGCTGAAGTGAGCTTTTATATAACAAAGCCCACTTCACCCATTTTGGTGATAAAAAAACTGAAGTAGGTTTAAGCCAAAATGAGGAAGTGTCGAAAAGGAGGAAGTGATACTTTCCTCACTTCATAACAAAGGAACAACTGAAGTGGAGGGAACTCAACTCACTTTGGTGACTTCCCTGTCACTTCCAGTGAAAATGAACACCCTCTTGGTGAGGGAAATTAATACATAACACAAACCATTATACATGCTTTGGCATCTATAAGCATCATTCAACGAATTCTAGCATAATCCAAACGAATTCAAACACGACTATCCACATCCAAAATCCCAATTTTTTCATGATTTTTACAGTTCCATCCAGAAAAACACAATTGGAAAATGAACTCAATATCTAGAAACATAGAGATAGAAAAAAATCAAAGAGATGGCAATCAAACAAAAGTTAAGTGGGATCCTACCTGTTGAGATAATAAATCTCCCAATTGGAAACGAGATCAGACGGGCTGAGCTTGAAATTGATGCAGAACGTGAGACCTACTCGAAAACAAAAACCACAGAGATTAGCGAGCTTCGAAGAGATGAAGGAATGGCTGAGAGATGCTAGGAAATGTCTCACATTTTTCTATGACCTGATCCTCATCCTCTGGTTCGAGCGAGAACCCGCTCCTCTTGAACTCCGCCTTGATTTCTTCTTCCATGGCGAAGATGGCGATCCGGCAGACGAGGGCGGGAGAGAAAAGAGTGAAATTAGGGTTTTTTACTTCGAGAGGGAAAGAAATGGCGGGAAAGTTTCATAGCGAAATTACGTCCAGACCCCTAACTTTTACCAATAAGTGAAATTCTAAATTTTCTAGGGGGTACTTAGTAAAACTCCGCACTAAAAAAACCTTACCAATTCTCGCACGTGCGAAACTCCTCTCGAGAGGCCGCGAAGGCTCCTCGAGCCTCCCTAGAACTTCCTAGAAGCTTCCACGTGTCCAATCCTTGCCCTCACCTCTCTTTACATTCCTCGGGTGCTATCGCCCGCACAAACGTACGCATCATCAACCGTACATTCCTCTCAAGATGAAGAAACCCGATCTCGAGGTAACGAATCATCGGTTGATTCTCACGCCCACGTGCGCTCTCCAGTACAAGAGATTTCACCCATTTCTCTCTTAAAACCCTTCTCCCCTTATCCCTTCCACCTTCGAACGCGACTGAAATCTCAAGCTTCGTCTCCGGCTCCGCCATCGCCTCTGCGCTAGGGTTAGGGTTTACATCAATGGCGACCTCCTCTGCTACCCATGTGCATGCCCTCGGCTCCCCCTCGGCCTTCAATTCTTCATCCCGCTCCCCCCGCATCGCCTCCTCCCATTCTATTTTCTTTGGCGGCCGTAGCCAGTTCGCCGCCCGCCGAGCACCTTCTCTAAGGGTCAGATCACACCGGGGTCCCGTCCGTGTGGCTGCGGAGAAGGTCGTCGGTATCGACCTTGGAACCACAAACTCCGCAGTCGCGGCGATGGAGGGTGGGAAGCCCACCATCGTCACCAACGCTGAGGGTCAGCGGACCACCCCGTCGGTCGTGGCTTATACGAAGAATGGGGATCGGCTTGTAGGGCAGATTGCGAAGCGGCAGGCCGTGGTCAACCCCGAGAATACCTTCTTCTCGGTTAAACGTTTCATCGGGAGGAAGATGTCGGAAGTCGATGAGGAATCCAAGCAGGTTTCTTATAAAGTTGTTAGGGATGAAAACGGGAATGTGAAGCTCGAGTGCCCGGCCATTGGAAAGCAGTTCGCCGCCGAGGAGATCTCAGCTCAGGTCTTCTATGATCTATCTCTTTGATGATAACTTTCTCTATTTTCCTTAGAATTTTAATGATTTATTACCTTTTTATTTGTGCATTTATATCTAATCTGGCTTGCATTTATTCAAACAATTATTTTGATACGATTAATATGGAAATAAGGATGATTGATTGGCCTATCATCCAAAATGTTTTATTTTTAAAGTTCAATATTGTATGTTGTGAAGCTTTATACCATCTGTTTGCATTGTTTGAATACACTGCACAAGATAATCTCTCTTAACTTTGTTTGTGTTGAGATGTTTTAAGTGTAGAAAAAGACCTAATTATGAAGGTCAACTTGAATTATTATGTAGCACTGGCACAATTTAGCATCCCACAACCCATTATGATGAAACAATTATTTTTTTCAAGTAGCTAAGTGTATTTTGGATTTCAGGTGTTGAGAAAGCTTGTGGATGATGCTTCCAAGTTCTTAAATGACAAGGTAACTAAAGCAGTAGTTACAGTTCCTGCATATTTTAATGACTCTCAAAGGACTGCAACAAAAGATGCTGGTCGGATTGCGGGCCTAGAAGTTCTTCGTATCATTAATGAACCAACTGCAGCGTCCCTGGCGTATGGATTTGAGAAAAAGAACAATGAGACTATTCTGGTGTTCGACTTGGGTGGTGGTACATTTGATGTCTCAGGTATAAAACTAGTTAATGTCTTGCAGTTTCCTCTTTCGGAAATTTCGTTTTTTTGTGGTGCATCCTGCGTCATATGCTTTCCACAAGCTGTTGCCTTTCACTGCACTTTTAGTTGATATGAAGGAACCTGGGCCTAGAGAACTTGTTGTCTCTGTATGTTGCTGATGTTTTAGGCCTTAGGGCACTATCATTTCCTTCAACATTAATAGAAGTGATTAGTCAAAGTGGACTTGACCTTTAACAGTACTATGAATGAAGCACTTACCTTTGCTTGTCACACATGTAATTTCTTGATGAAGTATTACCCCCCGCATCTACGCCATCAAGTAGTTGGGTAGACTTTTTATATTAATTTCCATTATTATATATGTGGTTCGGAGATGACCTAGCTAGCTATATTCTTCATCATGTTATTCTGATTGAACTATCCTGGTTCCCTAAATTTGTACATTGCTTAAACACTACAACAACCGTCAAGTAATATTTTTTCAATAATTTGCTGCAGTTCTTGAAGTTGGAGATGGAGTATTCGAGGTGCTTTCAACTTCTGGAGACACCCATCTTGGTGGTGATGACTTTGACAAGGTGATTATTTACATTTATTGTTGAGCAATTTGATAAATATTACTCTGGGCCATGAACTTTATTTTTCATGTTTGGGCATATGGGTTTGTGTTACTGAGAAGGTCATTGAGGATCATAGTTAATCCAAGAGAGGGAGGAGGAAAGATAACACTCCTCACTTTTGTTTTGTTTATTTGTATGTGCTATTCCTTAATTGCTTGCTGTTGCAATGGCTGTCACTGAAATGTGCTGGGGCCCACAGTTCCAACTTACTTTGTGATAATATGCATTCACTACCACCTATAGATTGATTACACTAAGCATTATACATAATTGTATTTTCTTGAAGGAACATTAACCTACTGTTGTGTTTTTTCCACTATCTGACAAACAGAGAATCGTTGATTGGCTTGCGGGAAACTTTAAAAGAGATGAAGGCATTGATCTCCTGAAGGATAAACAAGCCCTTCAACGACTCACTGAAACAGCGGAGAAAGCTAAGATGGAGTTGTCATCATTAACCCAAACAAACATTAGGTATGTATTGCTTACAAAATTTTCTCTTTTAATTGATAATTGATTCTTCAAAGTCTTTAAGTTCCTACCTCTTACCACTGTTATTTTCTTTTCTTTTCTTTTTAAGTTTACCATTTATCACAGCAACTGCTGAGGGCCCCAAACACATTGAGACAACCTTAACAAGAGCCAAATTTGAGGAGTTGTGTTCAGACCTTCTTGACAGGTGATATTCTGAACTTATCATATGAATTGTGTGGTTGAGAAAGTTGAGTTCCATTCTCCTATGCAATAATAATTTTTTCCTTAATAGCTGCCATTTGGATGTGTTCTTCCCATTTTGGTTATTTGTATAGTTCGGTTAGAGATTTTTGTACCTTGTGCTTGAGCTTTGTTCAGTTTGAGAGGTAGAGGCTCATAGTTTGAAGATAACCATTTCCATCTATTGTGACCACCTGTGTTCTATATGTATCTCAACATTCATTACTAGTTTTGATGGGTTTTTGCTTGCTGTGAAGTTTGAGATGGTCTGAGTGTTAATGGTTTGTTTTTGGTTATTTGTTACATTGTTAGTTAGATGCAAATTCCATATGAGTTATTGATGTTGATAATCGTAATATTTTAATGTTATATTTAAATTATGTTATTGAAATTGAGCTTTCTGACAATTTGTGTTAATCCCATGTAGGCTTAAAACTCCTGTAGAAAATTCATTGAGAGATGCAAAACTCTCATATAGTGATCTGGATGAGGTAATTCTTGTGGGTGGGTCAACCCGAATTCCAGCTGTTCAGGAACTTGTGAAGAAGATGACTGGAAAGGAGCCCAATGTTACTGTCAACCCTGATGAAGTGGTTGCTCTTGGTGCTGCAGTTCAGGTTGGTCCTATTTAATTCTTATCTTTCATCATTTGATCCATATTTCATTGTCATTTCGTATGTTTGTGTCTTCTATGGGTACCTTCCCCTCTCGGAATCATTATTTTTCTCATTTTCCTTTTATTGTTTTGTGTTTTATATTTTTTCACATGAGCTACATTTCTGCAATTGTTGTTGTCTGTTGGTTCTATTCACCACAATTAAAAGATAATTGACATGTCATATTTGTCCTACCCAATTTGAATTAGCAATTTATGTAGTGAATATGCTGATTTGCACATCTAGAAAAGGCAAACAATTTGCCATAGATTTATTTTCTCTTGGGATGTTTGGAGTGTCACTGGCAGATATTGAGTAGTCAAACAGGATGTGTGTGAACCTAAGGTTCATATTTTCTGACATTCTTGAGAACTGTGTGGGAACAGCATTTTTGCAGGCATGGATTATGTATGATAGGATGCTTTGTTCCAATCTTTTAGGTTGCAGACCATGCTTCTAGAACTGAAAGCTTTTTATTGTTTGCGTGGTGACATTAACCTACTTACAATGAGTTGGTGCCTCACATTCTATTGAAATTTATTGGCATTTCTAATTTCAGGCAGGAGTCTTGGCTGGAGATGTCAGTGACATAGTTCTATTGGATGTTACTCCACTGTCTCTTGGTTTGGAGACATTAGGTGGAGTGATGACAAAGATTATCCCTAGGAATACAACACTGCCTACCTCCAAGTCAGAGGTCTTCTCGACAGCTGCAGATGGACAGACAAGTGTGGAAATTAATGTTCTTCAGGGTGAACGAGAATTTGTGAGAGACAATAAATCACTTGGAAGTTTCCGCCTTGATGGAATTCCTCCAGCGCCTCGTGGTGTTCCACAGATTGAAGTCAAGTTTGACATTGATGCTAACGGTATTCTCTCAGTGACAGCTGTGGACAAGGGCACAGGGAAGAAACAAGACATTACCATTACGGGTGCTAGCACCTTACCCAATGACGAGGTAACAATAATGCACACAGTCAATGACAGCCATCATTGCCTTCAATACCCAAAATGTTGTTAAACTAACGCAAATTTCAAATGTTTCAGGTTGATCGGATGGTGAAGGAAGCTGAAAGGTTTGCGAAGGAGGACAAGGAGAAGAGAGATGCCATAGATACCAAGAATCAGGCAGATTCTGTGGTCTATCAGACTGAAAAACAATTGAAGGAGCTAGGTGACAAAGTACCTTCTGCTGTCAAAGAGAAGGTTGAGGCAAAGCTAGGTGAACTTAAAGCCGCTATTTCCAGCGGTTCTACACAAGGAATGAAGGACGCCATGGCTGCTCTGAATCAGGAGGTGATGCAGCTCGGCCAGTCACTCTACAACCAGCCAGGCGGTGCAGGAGCTGGCCCTACACCAGGTTCTGATGCAGGTCCTTCAGAGTCTTCAGGCAAGGGACCTGACAGTGGAGATGTAATCGATGCTGATTTCACAGACAGCAAGTGATCATTTACCGAAAATTGAAAATACCGACAGCAGGGCCAAGCTCAAAACCTGTACAGGACTGTACGGTCGAGTTTTGTGATGAGAACTAGTTAGGAGGCATTGTTCAATGGAACTGTTTTCCTTGCGTTCAATACTGATAGATGCATAGTAGTTTTAAAGTAAATGTTATTATGATTCATGTGCACTTGTCCGAAGAAATTTTTTTTTTTTGGTATTATTTTTATAAATCTTTAGTGTTTGTTCCACAGCACCACAAAAGTTTCAAATAAAACCAACTAAATTTTCAACTGATTATGTAGCAAGACTTTCAATTTGCTTCAAGGCACTCTTTATCCTTTCTACAATATCATACAAGCCTCTTTGTCCAGCTTCATCTAGAAGTAGTCTACATGTCTGAGTTCTAGGTGATATATCCATCTCAACCATCTCTTCAAAGAGATTGCAAGCCCATCCAATATTGCCTGTTTTACATAGTCCATGAATCAGAAGTGAATATGTTGACAGGTCTAGGCTCAAGTGGTGTTTATTCACAATGTCATTCAAAAGCTCACTGAGGAGCTCTTCTTTCATTGTTATTGTTTTAAGGCACATCTTGAGCAAAGGTGCATACGTTTGAAGATCGGGCTTCATCGACGCTGAATTCTCCATCTCCTTCAACACATTGAGAGCATCTCGGTCCCGATCATCCTGACAAAGAACAGCGATCACTGTATTGTAAGTCGATACACTCCGATCAACCCCATCAGCCCGCATATCAACCTCAAACATCTGAAAAGCCTCTTGCACTTGACCTGCTTTCCCTAGAGCATTAATCAAACAGTTGTAGAAGAATGTATCAGGTCTACAACAAGAGGTCCTCATCCTCTCCAAAACCCTCGCAGACTCCTCGAGCCTGCCTGACCGGGCAATCGATTTCATGATAACAGTATAAGTAACAACATTCGGCGGACATCCGGCCGACTGCATTTCATCGAGCATCTCATAAACCCGAGCAAAATTCAACCGACGGCAATAAGCTTTGAGCAAAGTAGAGTATGTGATCACAGATGGCCGAAAACCATAGCCTTCAAACTCTTGCATAGTCCACTTAGCCTCATCCATCCTCCTCACCTTGCACCAACCATGAACAAGGATGTTAAAAGTGTAAGCATTCGGAGAAATTTGAGCCTTCAGCACTGCAAACACTTCTCTCGCAACCTCAACTTTACCATCTTTGCAAAGGGCGTCAAGCAAAAGGTTCATAGACTCCACATCCTGCTCAAATCCCATTGAAGGCAAATCGTCGAACACCTTGACTGCATCCCTCCACCTGCCAGCTCCCACAAGCCTTCGCATGATCTTGGCCACTGTACCGAGAGTGAAGCTGAAGCATCCTCCGCCGCGTATTTCTCCCACGAAATCCCACATTCTCTCGAACTGCCTCATTCTCCCGAGCATGTCTACGACCCTATCGCACGCAAACTGGGAGTGCGCGTATCCAGGGCGGCTCGCGGCCCAGTTGAACAACCCGAGAGCGGACTTCCAATCGTCTCCGAATCCATGGAGCAAACCGTCGACGAGGTTTGTCGTGAGATTGATCGTTGAACAGGGGTGATCTGATTGGAGAGAGCGCACGATGTCCTCAACCACGCGCGATCGAACACCCTTGATGGCGTTCCTGATTCGGCGCGCGTCGTCCGAAGCTTGGTGGTTTTCATGGAGGACGAGAAGCTCTTGCCGTTGGGTTTGTATAGAGAGAGAGCTGAAGACGCGGTGACGCGCGAGAAGGAGAGGAGAGAAACCGCGAGCGATGATAAGTTCCTGCATCTCTGAAATTCATTTTCATTGAGAATGGGACTTGCTTGCAAATATACAAACATTTTGCTTTGTTTATTTTGTTTTAAATTATTATACAAGTACTTATAAAAAATTGACTAAATAGTTAGTTAATTAATTAATTAATTTGTCAATTATAAGTAAAAATGTTTTAGAATTTTATTTCTCGTTGAAAATAATATAAAATTGTTTACTTACAACAATTTATCTATTTATTTATTTTTGAATTGCATATTGCATAACAAATAGCAATGATTCACAAATTTTTTTTTTTTTAACTATAGGGAAGGAATAGAACGGAAAGTCGACCATTACACACGCCACACACTTTGCCCTCAACCACGATGCCACCAAAACGACGCGGTGACGCGCGAGAAGGAGAGGAGAGAAACCGCGAGCGATGATAAGTTCCTGCATCTCTGAAATTCATTTTCATTGAGAATGGGACTTGCTTGCAAATATACAAACATTTTGCTTTGTTTATTTTGTTTTTAAATTATTATACAAGTACTTTTAATACATTGACAAAATAGTTAATTAATTAATTAATTTGTCAATTATAAGTAACCATGTTTTAGGATTTTATTTCTCGTTGAAAATAATATAAAATTGTTTGCTTACAACAATTTATCTATTTATTTATTTTTGAATTGCATATTGCATAACAAATAGTAATGATTAACAAATTATTATTTTTTTTACTATAGGGAAGGAAAAGAACAGAAAGCCGACCATTACCACAGGCCACACACTTTGCCCTCAACTACAAAAGCTCATGGCCTGTGTGCGGCATCGAGTTGACAGCTCGACATAATGGACGACAAACCAACAACAGCGGAGCTCAACCACAATGCCACCAAAACGACTCACAAAACCTCAAACAGGACCATGCATGACCACATGCGAGCCCACGAAGGGCAAATGTGAGCTATGCCAAGGTGGTGAAGGAGGGTGTCCACCCCCTGCAGGAGAAGATGAAACAAGACACGACTATGATCACCCCATTAGCAGCAGCTTTAGACTAGGATGGAACGGACAATAAGGGTTGGACTGAGGTCCATTTCAAAAAAAGACGAAAAATTCCACCTAGAGAAGGCCAATTGAGAGTGGAGAAACTAGTTTACTGGAGAGTCGGAGACCATGATGGTCACCACCAATTCGTCACACAGAGAAAGGGATGGAGGAAGTATATGGAAATTGTCTTCGCCCGGGCGATCTGAAGAAAGAATGTCAGTGTAGGGAGGCCTATAGGCAGGCGCTGATCACTGAAAGAACACTTGTCCGACGAGTTCACTAGAGAAAGCGAGGATAGGGACATCCAAAAGAAGGCATGATCAGAGAAACTCAGATTTAGTAATAAATCAAACTCAAGATATGAAAATTTAAAATAATCATTATTTAAAAAATTTCTAAAACTTAGGTAAAATTACATGTATATTTTAAAAAAACGAATACCCTATAAATTTCATAATTACATGTATACCCTAATTTTCACAAACCTAATATTTTCTAAAAAAATTATCTTTATTTTATTTTTTACAATTTAGTTTTGTCAAAAAAAGTAAAAAATGAAGGTATCTTTATTTTAAATATTTTTTTAAAATTAAAATCATAGCTATAGGGTATCTATATATATAAACAATTATAAAATTTATGGAGGGTATATATGTAATTTTAATGTTCTTCCCTAGTTTTCAAACAAAATAAATGCTTAGCTTAGCTTAGCTTGATAATGAAGCTCCAAAAATTATACTTAATTATTTGATAATTAAAAAATTAATAAACGGATTAGTGGTTAATTACTGTACACTAAGCCAAAAGAGTCTCTTTGGAGATCCAAGTGTCGATAAGAAAAGGCCCACAACGAGGGAGCGATAAGCGCTTTGGTGCTTCGCGGGGCCCACAAATCGGTCTTGCGAATTCAGACTCGTTCTCCTATCTTGCCACGTGTGCAACCCAACCGCCCAGTGCTCCTGGCGCTTTTCTCGGAAACCCCCTCCTAATTTTAACTAATTATAGTTCACGCCTTCTTCTTCTGTTTCACTTATTATTATGCCCCTCGGCTTTGCTTCTCTTCGACGCGCTCTCGCTCTCTCTCTCTCGGTGTATGCACGAGGTTCGAGATCACCCCGGCGGTGCTCTCCGAGAATTAGGGTTTGAATTTCTCTTCTTCTTGCTCTATTTGGTGAACTGAGTGTTGGTTCATTGGTTTTTCTTGTGAAATGTTAGTGTTTTGTTTGGATTTTTGCTGGGATTGGTGGAATTTGGATTGAATTGGTGGAGGAGCTAGGGTTTGGGGGTGGATTGGGGTGTATCATGTCGTGTTTGTCGAATTGGGAGTTTGATTATGGAGGGGAGAGAGGGAGGGGTGGTGATCGGGGTTGTTATGATCCTGTCGACTTGTTGCCTTCCGATCCTTTTGGGATGAATCTTAGTGACAGTTTTACGGCGGCGTTGGCGAGTTGGGTAGGCGATCATGCTGTGAATTCTGGTGATTTTGATGGTGGTGGTGAGTTTTTGGTGCCGGGTTTTCATTGCCGGGAATATGGGTTCAGCTTTGGAAGTGTGATTGGTGATGATCGGGGGTTTGTGCGTGGGTTGGATGTGGGGGAGTGTTCGAGTTCCGGTAGGGTTGGGGAAGCTTGTGGGGATGGAGGTGGTGGGGGAGGAGAAGAAGGCCCTCATGAGGGGTTGCTCTTCTCTCTGGGTTATTTGGGTGTTAGGGATCTTCTCTCTGTTGAGAGGGTGTGCAGGGCTCTGCGGAATGCTGTCCAGAGTGATGCTCTGTTGTGGAGGTGTATCCACATAGACTCGCCATTGAGTCAGAGGATTACTGATGGGGAACTCCTCCGGTTGACGCAGCGAGCTCAGGGGAGTTTGCATTGCTTGAGCTTGGTAGGCTGCTCGAGAATAACTGATGATGGGCTGAAGCGTGTGCTGGAGAACAACCCCAGGCTCAAAAAGGTAGGCTTTGGAAGCTCCCTTATTGCTGTCAAATGGGTATAAACTGACCAAACTTTGTCGTTCGTTGAATCAATGATCTATGTTGTCTGATGTCTGATTATATTTGTTTTTTTTTTTTTTTAGTTTGTATTTTGTTGTGTGTTGTCTCATGATTTTCCTTTTCAATTTCATTTATTTTTCATGTATTGTTGTGTGCAATGTGTGGATGATGTATTTTTTGTCTCCTTGAAGCTTGTCCTTTTAAGGATGAATTTTCCCTTTTGATAGAGCTAGATGGTTTGGACACGTGCGTCATAAACCCCCATGTGCCCCGATTCATAAATGTGATAGTCTAGTAATAAAAGGTAAGAAGAATGATAGAGTTAGGTCCAGGATTACATGGAGAGAGAAGTGTATAAGGATCTACGTAGTTTAGATATTGAGCCGGATCTTGTCTTTGACAAAATGACATGGAGATAAAGAATCCATATAGATGACCCCATCTAGTATGGGATTAAGGCTTAGTTGTTGTTGTTGTTGTTGTTGTTGTTGATGATGATAGAGCTAGAAATAATATGTTTTCAATGAAAATGTGTCCATTTATTCATTGCTTGACAGGCTACCTTCTAATTTCAGTCTGTTAAAGTCACACACACAAATTTGGAACTATAGAATTTTCTACTACAAATGTTGGATTTTTTTATACGATTTGCTCTATTTTCTGAATGTAATTAATTGGTTGCCTTTTTGTGAGTTTGGGAAATATATGATAATTGACAACTCATAGCAACATTCTTGCTTTGCCAATTGCAGGTAGTAGATTACGAAATACTTTAGGCTTTGGTAAACAAAAGATGTTTAGTGTATGCTGTTTCTGGTGATTTAGATGTCAAAGGACCTTTCTTTATCCTAGTGTGATGCAAGTAATATATTGAGTGATACATGCTCAACGGCTGCTGCTTCTTGTTCATCTTTGTTAATTAACAGTTAACATAATACAAAATATTTGCTATACAATTTTATGGGTCTGATTCTGCCTAATGTACTAAGGTCGTTTTGGTTGAAGCAGTACATCATGTATGCTTTCTTACAGTTTTAACTCCCAAGTGTTTTCCCCCTTCTTAGTTAAGTTTCTATGATGTTTAACCATTGAAGAATGGCATAAAACTAAAGACAAAAGAGAAGAATGATGGCTGCAAGGCATCTATCATAAGATGCATTACTTTGTCACATGGATTTCCAAGTTTCATAGGAAGAGGGCCAACTCCTACTTCCATTTGCTGTTGATATTTCTCTAATTCTGGATTGCTTTTTATCTTATTTACTGATTTTAAATGAAACTGTTTATAACAATGTACATTCTATTCTTGCAGCTCAACATTCCTGGATGTGTGAGGTTAACTGTTGAAGGCCTAATCAACAATCTAAAGGCTATCAAATCCCCAGCTACACCGGGGATCACACACCTAAGACTCGGGAGGCTTTTTAGTGTAACTCCTGAAAATTATGACGAGCTGAAGTCAATATTAGGGGTTGATGAACCACAACAGTCCAATACTCGCAAGCCTCGTTTCTATCACTGTGGCATCTACTCTCTGGCTTTTGATGATGAAAGTGCTCTTGATATTGAGCTATGTCCAGAATGTCAGAAATTGAAACTTGTCTATGACTGCCCTGCTGAGACCTGCCGAGATAAAGGCCCTGAGGAGTGTAGGGCGTGCGATGTTTGTATAGCAAGGTGCGTTGAGTGTGGGAGGTGCATCAAGAATTGTGAATATGAGGAGACATTTTGTCTTGAAAATCTTTGTTCAGGCTGTTGGAAGGATCCACCCCAGCACCCAGAGATGATCAGCGAAGGAAGTTAGCTCCAGCAAGCACCTTCTGAAGCTGCCACGGTGTCATTATGTTGTTTTGTCACCTCCAAGTGTACTTGGGGAGGTTAGAGATCAAATCCATGCTGGCATTTGCTTTCTCTTGGATTGAAACAGTTTCCTTGATAGCATCTGCAGGAGTTCCTCCCCACCTCTACTCTTCAAAGAGTTCTGCTTGATCATGATAGTTAATCATGCTGTTCGATATGTCACCTGAAAAAGGAAAAAATTAGAGAGCATTGTATCAGTTTTCGGAAGGAATTGGAATGGAAAACCCGAAGCTGAGAAGCTTATTTATTGTTGCTTCTGCTACTTGGCAGTTGGCAGTACTGAACCTGGACTTGATTAGTGTGAATAAAGGAACAAAGCTGCTGCAGGGCCCATCTCTCCCTACAACCTGTCTCAGATAACTGATGAGGTTTGTAGCATATATTTACTCCCTGGAAGATTTTTATTAGCTTAAACTTCTCGGGAATTAGATTTACTCGACATTTTGATGCTTCATATGTTTTCAACTATAATTTTCCTCGATTTTACCTCCAGGTCTGTGCTGCATTAACAACTGGTCTGTCGAAAGCGGGGGAATAGGATAAACTAGTATGCCAGAGTTGTCATTGACAGAAAATGAAATCAAGCCTCCCCGAGGTCTGTAGTGGTCAGTTCGACGAATCCAAAGACTTAAAATATGTCTGCCAAGCCCTTGTTTCCAGCCATGAGCTACATAGTTGGAACAACAGCCATTGTTTTTCAACAACAGACAAGTGAAAACATATTGTTTGTGATGGACGTCTTATGGGTGCATTGGAGTTCATTTGCAAGAGAAGCAGATGCCAAGCATTTCAGCTCATTTCATGTATATAGTTCTGAAATATACTTGCAAATGGTGTGATGGAGAAAACACTATGCTTGTTATTATATCTCCAAACTCTTGTTTATGTTTAAGCATTTGCAATGGATTTGGGTTTAACTTAATTTGTTCAAGTGTTATTGTTTTAATTGTGGTGTGATAATTAGATTCATGGAAGTTCATGCTTTCTTTGTCCATTAAAAATAAACTAAAATTATTTTTCTTGGGGATTTCAAAAGGCACTTGGTATGTGACAACACCTTCAATTCATTGATGGGTAATGTTAAAAGCAATGAACATTAATTTAACTTGGATGATAGATAATATTAATTTTATTTTATTAATTTTGAAATCATTATAAACAACACTAATTATTTTGAATTTATTATTAAATTTTAGAAATACAAACATATTTTTTTCTCTCATCCCTATTGTATAATAGAAATAATAGAGCAAATATAGCATTAAACTGATATAAATAAAATTGAAAACAAAAAATAAAAACTCAACAATTAAATTTCCTTCTTGACTAATCATCTAAACTTTGAATCATTTGTATTTTTTTAAGGATTTAATCCAAAATTAAGAACTCCATGATACCAGCTGAGAATTATATGAAAAATTAAGAAAGTAATTATCCTCCCCTTCCTCATCCATCTCATTCATTCAAACAAATCAATGAAAACATCAAAATGCAAACATGAAAACCAACCATTTGGAGAACATCAATCCTTTAACTCAAAACAGTTTGACTATAATAATTAAACATCATGAATCATTACAGTACCTACTTACACACAACCTTAATCAAGCCAAACAATTGAACAACACATTGAAACCAACATGTATTAAAAATAAAAAAACCAACAACAACAACAATCAGACAACAATCAGAGAGAGAAGAGGATGAAGAGGAGATGAAGAAGAGGAGGAAAAGAAAAAAAAGAGCTTATTATTTATTTGGCTTCTTCTGGCAAAGCTCTTTTATCCACTTCTTAAGCCTTGCATGGGGACCCTTACTACCATCCTTCCTTTTCTTCTCGTTCTCCGGCGGAGGAGGCAGCGGGTCCGGGGTGCTGTAATCCCATTGGTCAGCCCACGACAAGCCGCCGGAGTAGCTCCGGTCCATGATCTTCTACTCTTCTTCTTCCTTTTTCTTTCTCTCTTTCTCTATATTGATGATATGTTTTTCATGGCAATGTAGGCAATAAGGTGGCAAAGAAGAGAGGGAGAGGAAGGGAGAGTTGTGAGTTGGACCATTGATTTTCATTGCTGTTTTTAGGCTTTTCTTGATGTGCTTAGGAACCTAACGGTTGGTCATCAAAGATGAATAAGAACTGATCAGCTGTGAGGTACCTTACAGCATTATTACTTTATCACCTTCCATTGATTCACTCCATTCCATCTGTCAAGTATTCAGTTTCTTTTATAAATAGTTTTGAGTGACATTTCAAGAAAAAAAAAGTAAGGAAGTTTAGCATGTATAAATAGGATGATTTTAAGGATATCATAAATATTAAACTAATTTGTGTTATTGATTTTTTTTTTTACTCTCTTGGTTTAATGCACCACATGCTACCAAACAGCTTAAATTAATATCTGTCAAATCTTTTGTTAAGAGATCGAAACTTGATTTTTACCCTAGACGAAACACAAGCCTCCAATCAACGAAGTACTAGAGGGTAGCGCATCCAAGTAGGCTACCATATATGATGGACCGCTATATCGGCCCGTTTAACTGGACGGGACATAATATTGTATTTTTATCATGTGGTACTGTTTTATGATAAAGATGTACTTAATTTTATTAACTTATTAATGAATGTGGTATATCGACTTTTATATATTTGATGTTAATTGGCTCCTCCTGGTGATCAGAGCAGATTTTGATCAACAATGGAGAGTGATCATTGAAGGTATGAATTTTTAAGGAGATTTCGGTGAAGAGATCGACTTTGATCGACGATTCTTTTTCTTCTTCTTCCACTTCGCATGATCAAAACATCTTTTAGAGATTGACCTTTGGGGATTGAACCTTATAGAGAAAGAACTACGAGAGAGAAAAATCCAAATACTTGTGCTCGAGGGAGAGTCTCCAACTCTTAAGTCAATGACTCAAAAAGAGAAGAGAGAGAGAGAGAAAAAAGGAGAGAACTCAAAGAGAGATATTAGAATTCCAGAACCAGAATCCAATCTCTTTATTTTGTGAGCCGATTGACCTTCTTTTATAGCCCTGTGACCCTTACTTGTTATTAGCTTAATGTTTAATGTATTTTACTTGTTGTGTAGTTCAAGTTAAAAAAAAAAACAATAAAAACTATGTTAAATTGATTTATCCAACCTAAAACTTATTTACAAGAAAAGAAACATAACCTGTACATATCAATGTGAGATTATTGAGTTTATTATCTTTAGTATGTTATATTTGGATATGTGCTTGTGGTTTTGTTAGTCATAAGTTTATTGGAATTTTTTATCAAATTATAACTAATAACATTTTAGTTTAATTTATTTAATTTTTTCAGCTGAGCTGAGCTAATCTGACCTGAGAAAAAGATTCTAAAAACAAAGCAATAGCAAAAAGTGGTAGTGAGTTAGGTTGAATAAACAATGAACTCATATAATTGATCCCCTTCTCCTATGTGACCCAAACAAACCACAGAAAACAATGATCTTTAATAATATCAAGTACTATATATAAGTTAATGTTCATTCAATTAGTCACATTGAGGGCCATAGAAAAAAAAAAACAATTAATGGGAGACAACTCCATTAAGGTGGTGAAAGGTCATCTTTAGATGAACCCTAATGACCCTGCACAACCACTTGCTTCTCATAAGAAAGAGGTCTTTTTGTTTTTTATTTTTATTTTCCATATAAATAATTTTTTTTCTTATGAAGGAACAATTTTAGAGTTTATTATGGAAGTGAAAATAAATCTTATACAACAACAACAACAACTAAGCCTTAATCCCATACTAGATGGGGTGGTATACTGGATTCTGTTTTCGTCATTTCTCAAATATGAAATAAAAATAAAATAAAATAAAATGAAATAAACTGAAGTAAAATAAAATAAAATTTAAAATAAAAATACATAAATAAATAATAATAACAAGAAATAATTCTATGAGAGATTGAGATGTTAGAAGCAGAACAGTATCCCTTGAAAATAAATTTAATATTTAGATTTTTAACTATTCATCCCTTGCATAGTAAACTAATTGCCACATGGTCCTTGGGTAGTTGTGTTTGGGGATCTAATGTGAATAGGGTTTTGGGTGGGGTAGGGAAAAAGGTAAATAGTATTGTAATAGTGTCAGGGACTATTCAATAATTATCCCTTTAATATTTGATAAAAATCATTAAACTTTTTTTTTTACAAGACAAACCCCCCTTTCCTCGAAGGTAATTAAGTCAAGAACGTGTGTAGACGTGGCCGCTCGATCTCATGTTAGTCTACAGGATAACAACACCATGCTTAACTGCAGGTGTGGTCGCTCGGCTCTAGGTTAGTCCATAAGGGAACAACACCACATCTGACTCTACCTTACAAGAGTAAGGATTCGATCATGGGTCTTTCACAGGAGAATCCTTCGTCTTAACAAAGGACCTAAGTACCAATTGATAAATCACTAAACATTTGAATCTTTGTGTAGTTTGAAGAAGACACATTCCTTGAGACCCACAATACAAAAGACAATTTCCAATGAAATGATGCACATTCAAGGAAATAGGGGCACAAAAACTGAAACAAGAGATGGAACCAAGTGAGTTTGGACTTGTATTTAGAGGGCTCCACAATGTTTTGGCATTCCTGGTACAGTCATATTAGCTAGTTTTTGGACCCAATATGGCAAGTGGCAACAACCATTTTTATTTTTATAACATAAACAATTTCTCTTTGCAAATCATTGTTGATTATTGATTGATGATACTAAATAGATGTGATTTTTAGTTCAATTCAACTTAAAAACTTTAAAAATTTTCTCTTCGAAGAAGACGGAAACAAAGATAATTTATATGTTTCATACTAAATTATGAGTTTTGAAAATGATTCGGAGTGAGTTTTGTATAACGTCCATCTAAAACATTCATCAAAAAAGCGAAAAAGAATTCGGTCTTTCATTTGTCTCTAAACAAATATACCTTAATATATATATCTATTTAAATTACTAATTTGTTTCAATACCTCCAATAAAAATCAAGGATAGAGATGAGAGAAATAAAGAGCTAATGGTAACATGAACAATTCCATTTTTCCACTATCATGAAGTCGATATACATATATATTTTTATAAAGGCGACAAACGTCTCACGAAAGTCAGGGACAAACAACGTAGCACTTGTGCATGTGTGCTCTCACTTTATGGTCGTGGGAGTTTGAACCTGGGATTGTTGGTAAGTCAATAGATATTAAATGTCATTATGAGACTATTATTCATAGCTTAGTACTAACACACATGAGAAGAACAAAAGACATATATATATATATATATATATATATATATATATATATATATAGAGAGAGAGAGAGAGAGAGAGAGAGAGAGAGAGAGAGAGAGAGAAATGTAACACTAACAACAAACACATTAAGTAGTGAAAAGGAATCAAATGATGAACACTAGACAAAAGGTTAACCAAACTTGAAGAACAAAGAAGAAGAAGAGGGAGAGAGAGTTATGAAGATGAAGGAGGAGAAAAGACAACACAAGCTAAAAGAAGGATGGCAGAGGAGGCAGCATCATCCTCCTGAGAGAAGCAACTCCTCTTGAACCTACAAGCCTTTCCCTTGTTGCATTGCAACCTCACCATCTCTTGTTCATTCTTGTTCTTCTTCTCCATGGACTCTTGCCTCCCATACTTAGTCTCCACAACTTTGCACACCATCTCTCTTATCCTTCTTTCTTTCTTTCTTTCTTTCTGAGTTTAAAAAACAAAGTTAGTTACTTGACCATGGGAAACAAGCACACATGCTCCCCTTTTTATAGTTAATAGAAGAAAGGGGTGGGTGGTAAAATTACACAAGTGTCCTCTCTGGCTTCATTATCATTTATCAGAGAGGTTGGATTTGATGTGATGGCCTTTGCCATGTTGTTGTAGATATAACAGGACATTTTAATCATTTCATTCAAAACAAACATTTAATCTAATTGAGGACTTTGGTTTTTTCCCATTTGCTTGAGGCCCTACATGACATGAAATGGCTATTAATCACAGTTTAAGCTTGTTATGTTTAGATTTTTCTCTTTAATTTAAACATTGCTTTTGAAAAAGCCAATAATTTTTAGAGTGTTGAAGCTTAAAAAAAAAACTCTATTACTATTATTTTTATTTTTGTGAGTGTATTTTTTAAGAAAATATCAGTGATAGTCCTTAGACTATAAAAATAAAATAAAATTTTTGATAATTTACGCTCTTTCAACCTTTGCTCGGTGATACAGTTCCACTTATCGATCTGTTTTGACCTAATTGGTTCGACCGTAACCATAATTGATGATCTAAGATGTACTCCTACATGTAAAAAGGGTTCGAATATATATTGGTAGTGATCGAAAAATTAAAATATATATATATATATATATATATATATATTTAATTAAAAAAACAATTATATATTTTGAAAGCTCTCCTCTAGAATTTTTAAAAAAATTAATAATTGAAATGTTATTTAAAAATTAAAAATAATGACAAACAAACTATAAAAATCATTTTAACAACATTTTTAAAGTTCAATGAAAATGATTAGTGCCAATGATTGTGAACACTCTATAGACAGTGCACCACATGAGGCATGTGCTATTGTTTGAATTTCCATGAAGAAATTAGTATAGTAAAGCAAAACACAGTACTAAATGATTCTTTTTCTTTAATCTTTTGAAATTATTAATAAATCAGAAGGGACCTAAATGTAATATGAGTCTATACATAAGGGTATTTATGTCAAATAAACAGAGGTTCTTCATGTGCACTGTCATGTGAGCATGTGTCCTTATGGGTCACCTCCCCTTCTTTGGCCTCATTCTTTGGACCAATGCACTCATTTATTAATGTCCTATCACTAACTAACCAAAACCCTAGCCTTTGTTTTCTTTTGTTTTTTTATTTGTTTATTTATTTCTCTTATAAAACAAGGGGGAAAAAAGTACTGGTTGGCTTCATTTCCCAATGTTCATCTCCTCTATTTTTTTCTTCATATAAATTATCCATATTCACAATTAAATCAAATTCCAAATGTTATAAAATTTGCACTTATATCTATTTTTTATATTTTTTAAAATTATATATATATGGTCTTTTCCAATCAAGACGTGATAAATGAAAGTACAATTTTGAAAAAATAGTAAAAAAAAAAGTGAAAATAATAGTCTTTGAAGGTATTTAAAAACAGGCCGAAAAAGGATCATATTGCTATTTCTATTTTTCCATGCATGCACCTATCCAATACCTTTGAGAAGGTAACACCACTACCAACATACTGCTGCAAGAGTATATAAAATCTTAATTTAGGCAAATATTAGCATGAGGGAGGCTCTACGGCTCCACTCCCCTACATTATTTCCTGTACTTATTCGTATTACATGGTTGGTGATTTCATGGTTCACTACAAACCAGACAACACTATATATCTTAGGCTCAACTAGTGAATGTGATTTATCCACTTTTATCAAAAAAAATAATAATAATAATTTTCCGTTGAACCCTTGTCACAATTTTATTGGTATGGTGTAATGCATCACGGTCCACATAAGATTTTTCTCCATTAAACATGTACACCTTTTTTAAAAATAAAAAATAAAAAAATTTACATGAAAACAAAATGCTAAAATGAAGAAGATGAATAGTAGTGTGTGATTAAAGAACAGAGAGCCCCACATGAAGGGCCATGCCTTTGAATGATTTCTTAACTAAGTTACAGTGTGGGGGATGAACTTAGATGTATGTGAGACCATGATACTCTGCACTTAGGACCATTTCATTGATAAAGGGAGTGTTGCTCTAAGTGAGAACAAATGCATGGGTTTTAGGAACACTAGGACCCCTCCTGCCTTTCTCATGGATAGAACCATTGAACCTTCTTGTCAGGCCACATGGAGTATTACACCCTTGAAGGAGGTATAAGGGTCCTCCTAATATGTAGATAAGATAAAGACATGTATGAAGCTTTGAGATCCAACTTGAATCTAGCTGTGATACCTCTATAGATTTGTTGATGTTCTTGCTATTATAAACAAATAATTTGTCAGAAAATTATTGGCGCGAGACGGCGGAGTGATTGGTTATTTATTCAGATGCAGAATATGTGCAGATCTCGATGCTTTTGTAGTTCCATTCATTGGACTTAATTCAATAAACAAATAAAAATCGTTGCATTTATCGAATAAAAAATGACAAATGATATAACAGATCTGAATGTGCATGTTCTTGTAGGGAAATGCAGTAATATAAAGAGGAGTTGATCATGGGAATAAGCAGATATTTATTATTTGCGAAAACAAGTATACTACAACAACAATACTCTTCACATACATCCTGGAAATGTTAGTTACTTCACTCTCTGATTTATAAAAAGTGATTTATTTGATCTGATGGGTTTTTGTAAATAGATAAATGATGCAGGTGTGCAAATTACCAGATCGATCATGAAACTGATTTGCTTCGATGCTTTGAACGATGATTATAGGGTTGGGGGTATCCATATATAGCCATGTGTTTGGACGTAGCCTGCTTTTGCAAGCAGCTCGTCTGCCTCTGCTGGACCACGGCTGCCTGGCTTGTAAGGTATTGGCTTCAATTCTCCGTCATCTATTTTGTGAAGCAAGGGAGTAAATATCTCCCATGCCGCCTGAAAAACAGAGGATGGTCAGGTTATCAGACATCATCATTCAAGAGACGAGCACAGTGCTTGATATGAATAAGTGGCAAAGAGTGCAGTTTTGTTCATTTAATTTAAATATGCGTAAGTACCTTAAGTTCATCTCTGCGCACAAAATGTTGTTGGTCTCCCCTTATTCTGAAAAGGGCAAAGAAGGGGTCAACAATTGATGTATATTAGTATATACATAGAGATCAAATCAATTGACTTCGAACAGCAGAATGCTAATGATCAATGATGAGTGACTTTCATCCTCTAGAAAAAACCAATCAGTTTCATGGGTTGAGCAGGACTAAAGTGGTGAAATTATGAGAAAATAGTATTACTTCAGATTAAATTCCCCAGACACCACAAGATGAAACAAAGAAAAATACAATTGGTGACTAGTGGCAACATCTTTAATGCGGGCAAAATTTGAAACCAATGAATGGCTAGAGAGTCAATGGCTTCTTATAAAGGCATATATTTTAAATGAAGTGTGTAACCATTAAGATATTGACAGAAGACAAAGAAGTCATGTTCATCGATACTAAGCAAGAAAGGGTTAGCTTGTGCAAGAAATAGGGACATACGTGTCCAGAATTAACCGCTCATATGCCTCGGGTATAGTGACACCTTGATAACGTTGTCTATAGGACAAATCTAATTCACTCTGTATGGTTGACATCTCAAGCCCAGGTTTCTTGACCTGCAAAATGAATTGAAAACAATTAAAGCGAAGAAGTCAGAAAGCTACAGCAAGCAATTTTACTGCTAGTTATTTTGATTGTGAACTAGAAATGCAGAATATTTCAAGATTATTATTACCATTTGTAGGTGGCTAGTCACGCCTATAACATTCCTTTTTTATCCTTTTCATTTTGTTTTTGGAGGACATTCTCCCAACATCCAAAAGATACAGCCATTGGATATAATAAACAATTAATCATAAATACCAGAACCAAAACCATATCAAACATGACTATCATGACCCTTCAGATTTTATAGAAGAGATCATGATAAAGGAAGTTCGGCATTTTGTTTTCCTTTATAGAAAGGGATAAATACATCAAAGACAACCCTCTTAGCAGTGGCCCATGATTTGATAGAGAGAAGCCATAAAATCAACTGCAGGAAGTCTGAATGTAAAAAGGAAGCCACAGAAGTTCTGGCAAGTTGCGTACCGTTAATTTCATATACATGGCCTCTAATGGCTGCAGGCGTATTACAAATTCATTTCTGCCTTGCTTTTTACCTGCAGGTATTTGAAATAAAAAGGAGTAACTATAAAATTGAAAGATGATCACCAAAAATCAAATATCTAGTCTTTTCTCATAGACAAGAAGCCATATGGATGGTCATGGTAAATCAACTTAGAATAGAGTTAAAAGGTGACAAGTAACAGTTAAAAAAAAATGTCCACAAGGACTGTATAAAAGAGTTCAGAACATAACAGGCACTTTGGATGATATGCCATCCTAGTTTATTAAGCACAAGATTCTCACATGAAGCTTGCAAAGGGAGAAACCAAGTGGAAACAAAAAATGCAGTAAAGTAAAAGGTGGCAAAGACTTACATTTATAGATATCACCTGGAACATCCTTGAATTGTACACGAATTTCTGCTTTCCTTGAATTCAAAGCTTTTCCTGCTTTGAGTATAAAAGGGACTCCTACAGATCATGGATTTTGATTAGATCAAAAAAGAATAATTTAAAAGGAGATTATGCTTTTGGAGCTTCAAGATGATTAGTAGGTAATCAGAAATTACATGGAACAGCTAAAATTATCTGGTGTTCTATAGGTACTGAAGAGAATCCAGTCTCAATTAGAAATAAAAATTAGATATAGTTATGGACAATAATATGAATCAAACAAAACCAAAAGTAGTTCTCAAATGGAGTTAGAGCTGACCTTCCCATCTTTCATTATGTATCCGCAAAATAACTGTTGCAAAAGTTGGGGTGTTTGAACCATCAGGAACTGTTGGGTCATCTTTGTAACCATCATATTGTCCAAGGACAACCTCCTCCTGTCCTATAGGTAGAACTGACTGAAGAACCTGAAATTTCAAAAGTAACATCCAGTATTCCAAAAATTAAATTTAATATAGAAATCTTTAGGTGGTTTTTTCTCCATTATGGTCATTAAGACATAATCACCTTCACTTTCTCATCCCGTATGTGCTCAGGCTTAAGCGAAACAGGCTTCTCCATGGCAACTAAGCAAAGAACCTGTAGTGATACATACAACAACTGAAATTTTACAAAATAACAATGAAGGTAAAACCAAAATGGTTGAGGTCATGTTTTTACTGAACAACGACTAACATAGTGACTTGAGAGTTGAGAATGACCGTATTGCACACAAACTACAGAACAAGTAAAGACAGTTAAGTGATAAACAGGAAACTTGGATATGGGTAGTCAAGAAATTGCTAAAAATAAACACCTCAATTGATTATAAAATCAATGTAGTTCCAACAAGCAACCTTTCAGAAGGATGCTACAGAAAAGAGTCCATAAATAAAAACATGAAAGATTTGTTTTGCTAAATTACAAAACCGCATAACAAAACAGAGAAAACAAAAAGATACCACACTAAGCATGAAAAAGAAAGAACCATGTAAGATATTGAGAAGTAAAATCAACATACTCAGGACGAAAATGAAAAAGCACACAGGTCCTGAATGTGCACAAGTACGTCTAGCAATGCATCTATACTCTTTGAAGCATATTGGAATTTTCGTATGGAATGACTATCTAAAATTTACCATAACCAAGAATATAGGACCTGATGATAAAAGTT